>CM024675.1:32784825-33119305 GCA_014182725.1 Eucalyptus brandiana
ATTGACTTTTCAATCTTACTTTCCTTTTCTTTTTTTTTTTATGTGGGCCCCACCTTTGAAAAGTGAAAGTAATACATCTTCTACAATGATTAATTATGTCCGATTCGAGTACTTATCTTATTGCAAAACACTTGATTGGACAAACAAGGCCTGGACAGCCATCTGGTCTTGCGCTACGGTCAAGTTGGCTCCGCAAGGTCTCAGCTACACATGAGAAACTCTTCTCTTTCTTCCCTTTTCTTCTCTCTTTCCCTTCTATTCTACGAGCTCTCAAATTTGCAAAGCATCCACTTATCCTCTTCTTTATTGACTTTTCAAACTTATTTTCCTTTTTTCTATTGGCCCCACCTTTAAAAAAAAAAAAGTCGGAATATTACATCTTCTACAAATGATTAATTGTGTTTGATTGGAGTACTTATCCTACTACAAAATACTTCGATTGACGAACGAGGAGCGTGAGCACTTACCGGGTGTTGTGTTACGTAGTCAAGCCGGCTCGCGAAAGCAACCACTTATCCTCTTCTTTATTCACTTTTCATCCTTATTTTCCTTTTTTTTTTTTTTTCTGGGGGCCCCATCTTTGAAAAGTCAAACTATTACATCTTCTACCATGATTATTTGTGTCTGATTCGAGCACTTCATGGACAATAGAATAGTCGTTTGCCTCATTGAAGACATTTGAAATGGCTAAATATCTGAAACAATTATTCTATTTGACTCTACAAATTTTTGGGATAGAAATCTAACTTTCAAATGCGAATACATAAGTCATTATTGTTGCAATGTGTAAGTTTTCGTCCTGTAAAATCTCACTTCCTAAAAATAAAAATCCACCAACTTTTACATAAGAGACAAAAATATTCTAACATTTGAAGTGATCCAAACATAAAGAAATTGCATATTTTAATTTGATGGAAGAAAGTTCCACCGATACAACCGATGTGGTAAATGACGAGGCTAACTAGACTAACATGTACAAAAGTACACCTTAGCTCGATCTAAAAGATACCATTGGCATGATAGTAAAAGCCTGAAGACATCATTTATCTAAGCTATTGCCATTTATGATTCTTTTCTGATTATGATCTATTTGCTTATAGACATTTCTTGAGATCGATGCGGCTCTTTTTCCTACTAATTTGTTTCTAAAACGTCTTCTTTATTCACGTCATGAGATATCATCTTGTTTGGGCAGAAAATTTAATGGTGAGTTTTACCCATTGAATAAAAAAGTTGGTGGAAGTTGTTCGGGTCATATGAAAAGTCAATGGAATTTTCACTCCACACGCCGAAAGTTGTTTGGCCATGGCACCATAACAAAAAGATTGGTAAAATGGTAAGATAATTGAGCAAAGTATGCCGAAACTTTTGACAAGGACAATAGAGCAATCATTTGCCTCACTAAAGACATTTGGAAATGGCAATATCTGAGACAATTATTCTATTCGACTTAGGGGTGAGTAGCGGTTGCAGGGGCTGACCTTGGACTCAGCCCAACCTTGCCGGCCCCGCGCCCGGTTCCCAAGGGGACTGGGTCGGTCCTTGGTCCTGGAAATTCCGTGACCAACATGCGCATGATCCTCATTCTAAGAGTTTTAGGTCGGTCCAACCCCGAACCCACCCCCGTATATTATATTATATTATATTATATTATTTATAATTTTTTATATATTCAAACCTAAGTAAATGTATGTTATATTATATTATATTGGGATGTTCTATCAATAGCACTAATAGTAATTTCAATTTAAAAACTTTTTATCGATATCAATTATGTGTCGCTTGTTTTGTTTTTTAGGTTTTTAAGTTCATGAATTAACAAGATGTGAAGTTATATATTCATGGTTTATATTAAGTATTTTGAACTTTTTTATGGTTTAATTGTATTTTACTAATGAATTTCAGTTTTACTTTGCTTTTCAATTTGTATCAAATGGTAGAAATTTTTGAAGAGTAGAGTAGTATAGCAATACTTTACGATGATTTCTAGTCAAGTGGTGTGAAGCTCATTTTTTGCTGAATGGACTTTACATGATCAAACGCAGGAAAACACTATTGCATATGGTGTTATGAATATTAAAAAGATAGATGATTATAAGAACTTTCCATCTTGTCACATATCTCATGAGTGGTTACAGTACGAAATTTATATTATTGTGTCATCTTAAATTTGCTAAATATGTATTGGTATTTATAGTTTAGTTGCACAATGCCGCATTGTCAATGAATGTATAATTTGAATTTGTAGGTTTGCTTTTTTAGGAGTATAAAAATAAGACGAAAATTATTGATCGTCCCTAAGTCGGAACCGGACCAACCCATTGGGTTGGTCCACCCTTGGTCCCAAGCTTAATAGGGTCGGTCCTCGGTCCTAAAAATTGGGACCAACATTGTACGGGGCCGTGGTCTCAGGTTAGTACTGACCAACCCGACCATGCTCACCCCTAATTTGACTCTACAAATTTTCAGGACAGAAATTTGACTTTCAAAAGCAAACGCAAAAGTCATTTGAATGTGTATGTATGATTAAATCTCACTTCCTAAAAAAAATAAAAATAAAAATAAAAACCACCAACTTTTACACAAGAGACAAAAATACCCTAACATTTCAAGTGATCCAAATAGAAAGAAATCACGGACTTTAATTTGATGGACAAAAATATCCACCGATAACTGATGTGGTAAATGACGAGGCTAGCTAAACTAACGTGTACAAAAATACACCTTCGCTCAAGCTAAAAAGACATTTGTGGGCATGACAGTAAAAGCCTAAAGACATTGTTTATCTAAGCCATCGCCATTTATGATTCTTCTTGATTATTACCTATTTGCTTACATACGTTTCTTGAGATCGATGCGGCTCTTTGTCCTACTAATTTGTTTTTGTAAAACTCCTTTTATTCACGTCATGTCTCACATCATCTTGCTTGATGAAAATTTAATGGTGAGTTTTGATCCCTTGAATAAAAAAGTTGGTGGAAATTGTTTAGTCATTTGAAAAGTCAATGGAATTTTTATTTTGCATGCCGCAAATTGTTTGGCCACAATTTGATATACCAATAAATAACTTTTTAAACTTTAATTATGGACGGTAGACCCTCCACGATCCAAATGGATGCATTGGCTTGGGGGGAAGGGGGGTTGGACATGAACATGGGCCTACTCCATATTTAATTGTTGCGTGTGTAGAAACTTGCAGGCCCTGATCATATGCAATTTTGCTTGTTCATGGCACCATAACCAAAAAGATTGGTAAAATGGTAAGATAATTGAGCAAAGTATTCTGAAACTGTTGACAAGGACAATAGAGCAGTCATTTTCCTCACTAAAGATGTTTGGAAATGGCAATATTTGAGACAATTATGCTATTTTGACTCTACAAATTTTCAGGACAGAAATTTGACTTTCAAAAGCAAATACATAAGTCATTTGTAATGTGTAAGTTTTCGTCTAGATTAAATCTTACTTCCTAAAAAAAAAAAAAAAAAAAACCACCAACTTTTTACCCAAGAGACAAGAATACCTTAACATTTCAAGTGATCCAAATAGAAAGAAATCGCGGACTTTAATTTGATGGACAAAAATAGCCACCGATACAACTGATGTGGTAAATGGCAAGGTTAGCTAGACTAACGTGCACAAAAATACACCTTAGCTCAAGCTAAAATGACACCATGGGCATGACATCAAAAGCTCGAAGACATCGTTCATCTAAGCCGTCGCCATTTATGACTTTGATTATGACTTATTTGCTTACCTACATTTCTTGAGATCGATGTGGCTCTTTTTCCTACTAATTTGTTTTTCTAAACATCTTTTTTATTCACGTTATGTGTCACATCATCATCTCGATACATCTGCGATAAATTCACTATAAACTAATTTTTAGGATCATTAAAAGCCCCAAATCGATACACTCGTGATATATTTACACTCTATTAACTTCTGTCAAATTTTATTGTAAAATTGCTGAGCTGAATGACAACTAGTAATAACTCAATTGACATGGCAAGTCCAAGTGAAAATTGACATTAGTTTAAGGTAAATTTGTCATAATTTTATCAATTTTGAGGTTTTTGATGACCTAAAAAAAAAAATTTATTTGGGATAAGTTTGTCACACATGTACTAATTTAAATTTTTGTGTGGTGCTAATCCAAATAAAAAGATAAGCATGTTTAGAAGGCGAATTCGTTCATCGTTGGCTTTTAGGAATATAATAAGTGAAATAAACAACTCCTCTTGTGCTAGGATGTTCGAGGCATGTGAGACTTTAAAAGCGAGGGGGATTGGAATGGGAGCAGCGCAACCCTGGATACGGTGGAGGGCATACACTCAGTGAAAATCAGTGCGGGCGCAAGAGGACGAGGCCAATGTTGCTGTTTACAGATAAGCGGGCGACCGGGTGTAGCCGAAGAGAGAAACAAAAAGCCCTCACAGGAAGCTTCCTCAAAGGCCATTATGGATTGTGGCACGACGAGCAGTTGTAGCGGTTGTCGTGGGCGTTCTTCCTCCTTCAAGATCTCCCTGTCGCAGTCGCCAATCATTCCCATTTTTGTGCTCTTCCTCCTTGTCCCTTCTCTCTTTCTTTGTGAGGCTCGTTCGTTGGAAACCGCCACCCTCCACGCTACGAATCAGACTTTCCGACCTAGGGATGAATTGCAGAAGCTGAAGATGATAAGGGCTCATCTCAAGAACATCAACAAGCCTGCCCTCAAAACAATTCAGGCAAACCCACTTTTAGAATATTTAAATAACAAACCACACATTCATATAATAGTTTAAACTTTTAGAATAGTTGGCTATAATCCCACGTAATCTCATATAGCATCAAAGCGGAGATCCTTGGTTCAAATCTTACCGGATCCCATTTGCCTCCCTAATTAAATTTCCACGCTTAGTTTCATATCCACCTCTCTTTTGCTTTTGCTTTTTGCTTTTGAGAAAAGAGAATGTTGCTTCTTTATTCCCCTAAATTTGCTCTTATTTAGAAACCTTGGACACTAGACTGTCCACATCATCACGAGAAAAGGAAAAAAAAAAAAAAACCTTGGACTAGCGCTCCTGATTCTATTGATCGCATGTTGCACTAATCATACAACTAATTTCATCTCTCTTTGTTTCTATTTTTTTTTTCTTGTTTGCAGAGTCCTGATGGAGATTTAATAGACTGCGTTCTGTCTCACCAGCAACCGGCCTTTGATCATCCTCTATTAAAGGGACAAAAGCCATTGGTATCACCCAGTTTCTTTTGACCTATGACAAGAAAATCAATTCTGTGACTTTTGAAGCCCTCGATTTTTTACCCTTTTTTTTTTTTTTTTTTTTTTTTTTTTTTCACAAAACTCGCAGGGATCCGCCAAAGAGGCCGAACGGGCGAAATTCGAGTGTTGCGGCCACAGAGTTGTTCCAACTGTGGAGAATGTCGGGCGAGGTGTGCCCAGAAGGGACGGTGCCGATACGAAGGACGAGCGAAGAAGATGTGTTGAGGGCTTCTTCAATTCAAACGTTTGGGAAAAACTGAGAAGTCATGTCCGTATAGACGCTTCAAACGCTGTTCATGAGGTAAAGAGAAAAGACCTTCCCATTGAAGTTGAGCAAAGATAAGTGCATCCTAAGCATTTTCTTTATTTTCTGAGTAACTTAAGAGAAATCATAATAATCTCATTTCAAATTGAAAATTATTATCTAAGTTTAAATAAATTTTAGGGATAAGTGTACTAGAAGTCTTAAAACTTGTTACTTAAAATGTAATTGAGTCTTAAAATTTTCAAAAGTGTAATTTCATCCTAAAATTTGTCATGAAAGTACAATTAAGTTCTAAAACTTTCAAAAATGCAATCGAGTCCTAAAATTTTAAAAAAACGTTATCAACAAAAGGACTTGATTTAACCAATATGACAAGATTTATAACTCAATTGCACTTTTTGAAAGTTTTAAAACTAAAATACACTTTGATGACAAGTTTTAGGATTTTGAATGCACTTATCCCTAAATTTTATATCTGAAAATAAGTCTCTTTGCCTATTTTTGTCTTGAAAGAAGAGGATAAAATTCAGACATAATTGGCTCTTTGTTCCCTCCTTCTTCCTTATGTTGGTGTTTTATCTCTACTTATTTCCCTTTCTTTTACTTTTCATTTTTTTAGTTGGTCAAATATAGCTTGGAGAAAAAGTCATAACATGAAGACAGGAAACTGCTTTTCATTTTCGGCATGTACCTTTCAGACTGTGGTTTTTAATTTTGACATTATGTTCACTTGCGCTTTCCTCCAATTTTTGCGGGTTATTTATTATCAAGCAAGCAAAACATATTCATTCACTTTGTACCAAAAACATCTTTTCACGTTTTTCATTTTTTTTTTAAAGAAGAAAAACATATGCTACTTGCTAGTTTGGAAATCAATTAAGCCAAACCAGATTTACAAACTCAATGTTTATTAAATTTAGAAATTCCTCAGTAGATCGTTCTCTTTTATGCATATGTGCCAATCTTCCAAAGTGGCAACGAGTGTAAAGGAATCTTACATAATTTCACCGTAAGACAATTACTGAAATTCAATTTTAATCCGGGATAGTGGAAAAGTCAACTTTTTTTTTTTAAATTTATATTATAAATCGTGTTTTTCTTTTGTAATGGTTGATTTCATTTATTTTATATATATTGTGCAGTATGCGACAGGGAGAGTGACTCCAAGTCCATACTATGGAGCCCAAGCAACCATAAATGTGTGGGCACCACTTACTGAAGATAATGAAATGAGCCTCGCCCAGCTTTGGGTCGCCGCTAACTCTAACTTTGTCTTGAACACCATTGAAGTTGGCTGGATGGTACTCTTTCATCCTTTTCTTCTCTCCCCCCCCCCAACCCAAAAATAATAATAATAATCTGTTTATACATTTCCTAATAATAATTAGCTTTGACCAGTCCTCATGTTCTCGCCCCCCTTTTCAGCAACAAAATAAATTTAGGGTTTTAATTCATAATCTCAATAGGTCAGAGAAAACAACTAGATTTTCACATGTATTTCTTGATTTGCGAAAGGTCCTTGGGTCATGGATGAGTAATTTTTTTTAGGTCAACCCATCTCTTGATTACGAAAATGCTAAGATACCAATTGAAACGTTTGAATATTTTTTTTTTTTTTTTTCTTTTCTTAAATGGAATTTGGCTTTTAATGTTTGGCTAATTTTGAGTTGAGAAATTTTGAATTTTTCCCCAGAGTTGGGTTTTTAATCAAGTTCTTGTCTTTCTTTTTATCTTTGGTAGGGGATAGTGCCAAATTCAAATACACTTAACCAATCTAAAATATATACTATCGTGTTTTTATAACAAAGTGCCAAAAACTTGAAATAGAAACTAGAATATTATCTGCCTCTGCCAAGGTTGGGGAAATTAAGGAAAGCAAAGGGTTGTCATAATTGGATGGTCCAATCCAAGAAGCAAAAAGTTTATGTCTATGTGAAGCAAAAAATTTATGTCTATCTTCAGCAAAATCATTGAAAATCTTGTGTTTCTCGGGTCAATTTATTCTGGCATGCAATTATTGTGTAGTTGGCGAGTCACTGACTATATAATATCAACACATTAAAGACCAAATTTAGTTTCCCAACTGATTGCATTAACGGTTAGTTGACATTGTTGCCAAGTCTTTCCGCCATGTTTACAATTTGTGTCGAACGGGGTTACTAATTAGATAATAAATTTATTTTTGTTCCTTCAGATTAATAAACAAGACCTTGGGGACAGCAATACGAGGCTCTTCATTTATTGACTGTAAGGGCCCATTTGTTTTCGTTTCTTTTTTTTTTGTTTTTAAATAACTTTTCTTTTTTTTTTTTTTTGTTCTTTTAACAAAAAAAAGTAAAAACGAAACGTTTGGGTGCGTTTTTGTTCCAAAATTGCTTTTTTGTTAGTAAACACATCTCAATGTAAACAAAAAAACAAAAAAGTGTTTCTTGTTTCGGAACACATTTTAGAAACACTTCTCCGTTTTTTTTTTCTTCTTCTTTTTTCTTTCTTTTTTCTTTGGCCGGTCGTCGGCCTTGGCCATGGCCGGCGACCGATCGCCGAGGGTCGGCGACGCCGTCGAGGGCCGGCGACCTTGCCGGAGCGCCCCCGCCCCGGCGACGCCGAGCGCCTCGAGCGGCGGACGCCGGCCGCGGTGCGAGGCTCGGCCGTGGGGTCTCGAGCGGTGGACGTCGAGGAGCGGAGTGGCAAGGATGGCCGGCCGAGTCGTGGGCGGCGCTGGGTCAACGATCGAGCGGATCTCGAAGTCGTGGGTCACGGCGCGGTGAGATTTGATGCGGCGGTGGCGATTGGAGGCTTGAGACCCGCAGATGCGTCGACGGGCGTGAGGCGGAGGGGCGGTCTTTGGGGCTCCGGCAGAGATCGCTAGGTCGTCGGCGGAGGCTTCGGGTGTGTCCGTGTCGCGAGGGGAGAACACAGAGCGGCAGCGACGAACTGGGACGCAGAGGTCGGTGACGCCGCCGGGCGCGGTCCGGCGTCGCGGTGTGGGGCGCGTGGTCGCTCCGATGAATGGCCGGTACTTGGTGGCGAAGAGGAGGCGTCGAGCGCGGTCGCCAATGGTGGAGGGAGACGACGGTGTGGCTCGGGTCACCGCTCGGCCCGGCGCGGCGAGGCCGACCTCGCGCCCGGGCCGGGCAAGCTCGCCTAGCCAAGGCGAGGCCGAGCCCCGCCGGGGGCCGGCGAGCTCTCGTGGCCGGGCGAGGCCGCGGGCCCTCGTCGGCCGGTCACCGGCCATGGCCGAGGTCGGGATCGGCCAAAGGAAGAAAAAAAGGAAAAAGAAAAAAGAAAAAAAGAAAGAAAAGGAAAAATAAGAAAGAAAATAGAAAAATAAAATAAAAATATTAAAAAATTAAAAGAAATAAAAATTATATAAATTTATCAAACGTGTTTCTATTCTTTTTATATTTTCGAAGCAGATTTAACAAACGCGTTTTTTTGTTCAAAAATTGTTCCTTGGAACAGAAACACTTTTTTTTCTATTTCTGTTCCCATAAACAATTTTTAAACAGAAACGTTACCAAACGCACCCTAAGTAACAAAAATAAAGTAAAATAATTTTCCTACATATATAGTTTTTTAAAATAATGAGATTAATGTTTTTTGCAACTTTGATTGCATGCAGGCTGACGGATACAATGCAACAGGATGTTACAACTTGGTGTGCCAAGGATTTGTCCAGACCAACAATGCGATTGTACTTGGGGGATCACTTTCTCCCTTGTCCATCCCCGATGGTACTCAAAGTGAAATAACCTTGATGGTTTGGAAGGTAATAATTAATTTAGATTCCTAATTTTTCTGCTTAATTAAGGAAAAAAATATATTATGGATTCAAGGTCCATGCCTATGCATACATGTTCTCATTTTTTTTTTTTTTTTATGAATCACCCATCATCCAAAAGCTACTCAAAATTGAATGAAGATGATGCAATTCTTGTTGCCAAAATGTAGAATAAAAGTAACCTTGCTCATAACGGAAAAGAACTACTTTCCGCTTCAAGATAAATGAAAACTGCTTTTTTATTTACAAAATTAGAATAGTCCTAATGCTCGAATTTATATAAGATGATCCCGAGACTGGCGTCTTTGATGTCATTTGATCCTCGAATTCAGTAGCTTATGTATATTATTTATGCAAAATCACATTTGCATATTAATTAGGCACTAAAATACCAATTGTCAGAATATACCAATATTGAGGGAAATTTTTTTAGCTTTTGTGGTTATAAACTTAGAATGGAACTATACAAACAACCAAGAATTACTAACTATAGAATAGGTGAGGGCTATGTTTTTTCAGAGGGAAACACTAGGGAGTGCTTGAACTGTTAAACCTAAGAGGGTCTTCAACCTTTTTTTTTTGTTAGTCCTACTCTATTCTTACTTTACACTCACTTCGACTTTTGCCCCGTCTCTTGCAGGGCGTGGGAGTCGAAACCCACTCCTAAAACTTACGCGTTCACCCCATCCCCCGGTAAGGTGGGGATTTGAACCCCTTACCTCCCCCTTCCATGTGGCATCGAATCCCCCATGATCTGACGGCAGAGATTTAGAGGGGCCCTACCTTTGCGACTGACGATGTATAGAAGTTTTTGGTCTTGGAAGCTAAGAAAAACTTGGACCATCTGATGTCAACACCATTTGCCTTAATCAGACATAAAAAGAAATCGTTTTAGAGGCTCCACAAGGTGTTGAATTTAGGTGGAAAAAGAGAGTAAAATTACCCTCTAAAATTTTAAAAATAAAATAAAGATTGATGGTCACCCTACAAAGGCTTATAGCTACAGCTTTGAAATGTATATTCACGCGTGCTCTGGAAACTTGGAACAATGACTGTGATAGCCCTATTGCTTTGTGCTCCAACATTCTCCCCACTTTTTCCTCTCTTTTTTTTTTTTTCTTTTAATCACTTTGGCTTGCTTTGATACCAATTTTGGAAATGGAACTTTCAGTACTTCCAAGTCAAGTTCGAAATTTTGTAAGTCTCTCTGAGATCAAATTTGACGAAAATGCAAATTTTTCTCTACCTTGTGATGGAGTATTAGCAGGTGGAATTCTCACAACTTATTTGGTAAGTTCAAGGTTTCAAATAGTGTCTTGAAAATTGGATACCATAGTGTCATTCACTAAATGGATACGAGGATAGGGAAAAATTGATTTATTTTTAGTGTGATTGCAATGATCTTTTTCTTTTATTATATTATTCTTCTTCTTTTACTCTTGATTTTGTTTAATAAACACATCTCTAATATTTGAAAATAGAAATTCCAAATATTTAAAGTCATTTGAAGTAATGTGTGAATTTTTCTATGGGTTTATCTTGAAAAACAAAAGAATGATCTCTTTGTTTTGACAAGGAAGTAAATAAAGACATTTCTGAATTGTTTTATATCGATTTGATGGACCACAATGCAATTGGGCTTCCATTTGTGTGCATCGATTCATTTGTATGCAATAAGGTGCTTGAAATAAAGAAATTAATTGGCGGACCGAATGCATACACTAAAATTCTATGTAGTTGTTAAATTTAGTGGGTTTGGAAAAGTTGATGAGATCCACTTAATATAACGACATCCTCATCCGATCCAATGAAATGTCTCCATGAAAAGAGAGTTTGGTGAGCGTGAGCTTAATTTCCTTGGACATCAAGTACTCATATGGTCCTTCTTTCTCACCTTGCATAGGATCTGGGCGCTGGGCATTGGTGGCTCACATACCAAGGCATCCTGGTCGGGTACTGGCCATCGTCCCTGTTCAATAGCCTTAGGGACAGCGCGAACATCGCGTACTTCGGTGGGGAGATCCTGAACACGAGCCCCGGTGGCTTCCATACGTTCACCGGGATGGGGAGCGGGGCATTCCCTGTCGAAGGGTACGGAAAAGCCGCCTATTTCCGGAATTTGAAATTGGCGGATATTAACAGGGACCTTTTCACTTGCCCAGACCTCCAGCTCAACGCGACTAGGCCATTTTGCTACAACATCCAAGGAGGGATCAATGACAATTCAGCTTGGGGGAACCATTTCTATTATGGAGGACCCGGATGGAACCCGGCGTGTACCTAAAAGTTGGTTTTGTGGGTAAAACCAAAGAAGAAAAAGGGAAAAGAAAATGGTGGGAATAAATTATTTTTTTCTTTTCTGGTTTGTAATTTTTTTTTTTTTTCTCATCAAGGATGGTTTGTTTTTCGTCTTGAGACCTCATTTAAATGAATGGGGTCTTTTCTTTATCTTAAAATTTTGATATTTCGATTAACAGGAGCCAACTTCAATGGGACCGAAGAAAATGTTCATGAAAAGGTTATAAATCCTTAGTATATATGAAAATGCAAAATGTGATTATGGTGTAGGGCCAGCGAATCATCCATGAAGAAGCACGTCTTGGGGAACAACCATGATTAGTCTCACCTTGAGACGATAAAAAATTAACAAAGATTTGTTTAACTTTCCTCGAATCGTGCCCCAAGACAAATTTCCAATTTTTTTTTTTGAAATGCATGTGGAGAGAATTCATTGAGTTGACGAGCGGTTTGACACAAGAGCCTCCATTTCTTGGTCAATGTCATCATCCCTAGCAAACCCAGAGAACTTCCTCATGTTCAGCTCGGGATTAGGCTGTGGAGGGGCTCCTTGGAACCTATTTGGCAAATAGAAGCTGACCCAGATGATCTAAAGGACCCTTGAGAAGATTGCATGATGCTCATCACAACAGAAGCGGTCATATCGATTTCGGAGAGGTCGAGATTTGCTCCACGAATTAATTGGTACAGCCTCGTGAACATTAAAAGGATTATAACTGCGTGGTTGTTAACTACACCAAGCAATCTCACATCCTACCAGATCAATGAAAGAATCGAACTCCAAAACCTATGAAATCCTTCTTTGTGGACTTCTTGAAGGAGGTTCCTCAGATAGGAGCAGCTATCCAAGTGGAATTTTTGTACAATTTTATCACAACCTAACCCTTAGCGCCCCTATGCATGGGGTGACCCTTGGCACCCCTACCCCTTAGCGCCCTATGCATGGGGTGACCCTTGGCACCCCTACGCATGGGGTGGGAAGGTAGGGTTTAGAGGTAAGTGACCACAAGATCATCCTCACGAGACCTAACTCTAGGGATGCCATCACCTCATCCTTTAGGTCAATGCCACGAGGTCTCTTGGGTTGACTTTTTGGTCAACTCTTTAATTAAAAGTCAAATCTCAAGTCAAAAATTGGTTTTTCATCTAAAAAGATTCCATATAGCTCTAATTTCACTTCTATCAAATCAATTTTTCAAAAATTCAAAGATTTACCCAGAGTGGACTTCAGACCCTCTTGACATCAAACCATATATCCACTTACTGTAAAACACAGCTAGGAAAGCTACTTGCAGAGCTCGGCTTCATCATAGTGTACTAAGGGAACACAAGCAGGAAAGCCATCTTTCAACTGGATCCATCATAATAGCTCTTTTGCCCTAAAAACTTGGATGCTACGAGTTTAGCCTTAAAGAGAGAGCCCAGCACAAATGGAACACCAGAAATGAGAATCGAAGGAAGTCATACAGGAAACTATTTAGTAATCCATTCAAAAGATAGCTTAACGGCAATAAGCTGCCACCACTGCAAAGCATGGTTTCTTAACAACAAACAAACACTCATTCTTTCTCAAAAGCACCCATAAACATAAAGCAAGCAACAAAAAAAGGCAAAGAGTCGAGCATTTTGTCTTAGATCTGCAGTTACTATTTGCAGTTTCAGACATGGAGAGACCCGGAAGTGACCTCGACAAGTTTAGCTTTGCCCTTGTAAGTTTTGAGAATCGCCTCCTCGTCAAATTGAGCTTTGCCTTTGTAAGTTCCAAGAGCTGCCTGCAAGTTTGCCTTGCATCTACAGAGGAATGCGGCCTGTGCCTTAGTAATGTTCTCTTTATTCCAGCCCAGGTCTTCAGGATGCTTTGCTGTGTGGCCTGACCGAAGGAGAAGGAGAGGCTCCATGGCTTCTTGCCAATGAGCTTGCTTGTGGCATTGCGAGTTTGGCTTTTCCTTGGCTTCTTGCCCTTTTGCTTGTTCATGGCATTGAGGTTGAGGACGGCGTCCCCCCTCACTCTGCCCACCGGACAAGAACATGATGGCTGAGCAACAGCAGGCACAGTTTGCAGCATGGTGCAGACAGTGTACTCAGCAATGACGTCAAGAACGACCTTGGGGAATTCTGATCCAGGGGTGACCACGTTGGACTTCAACAAGGTTCCCTCGACAAGCACATGGTGGTCATTTAGGTCCTTGTAGCAAGCGACAAGGACATGCTCGGTCACCTCAGCGCACTTGTCAATGCTGTGGGAACCATCAACCAAGATATCAGGCTCCACAATGGGGACTAGACCGTTCTCCTGACAGATAATGCCGAACCTCACCAGTCCATTTGCATTCTCATTGACAGCAAGCTGAGATGGCTCATTTGGGCCGATCTTGGACACAGCACGCCATATGGCAAAGCGAGCATCGGCTGTGTAGTATTGTTGGCATCACTGAGCAAGGCCATTGAGAACCTGAGTAATGGTCTCGCCCTTTGTGCCAGCGAGCACAACTGGGCCCTTGTCATCCTTAATGCCAGGAAGTACTGCACCTTCCTTCAGGATATCGACAAAGGGGTTACCTGCATAAATACAATCAATCAGTGAATGCGAAAATTACATGATAACCGTAAACATGAATGTGTCTGCACAACATCATGATGAGGTTCTCGTCTACTCATTTCAAGACAACTGAATCTTGCGTGCTTTATAATTGGATCCAAGGGTGATAAATAGCTAAAGATCAGCTATGAAAAAATTATAATTGAGAACACTGGCCATCAGGGGTTTTCTGATAGAGAGTTTCTGCTCCAGAAGTGGTAAAGAAGAGTTCGTGGAAGGCACGCCACTATCACTCGACATCTTCAACGTTGATGCTCGACAACACCGTGCTGATGGTGCCAGTCGATTCATCAGCATTGACAATACCCTTTCCAGGGGTACTGAGGAGATCAGCATTGGTGATGAGCTCATCTACATAAATCCAAAAATTCCTCACACATTAACTAATTACATGAATAGACTTTCCAATAATCACCAAAGCTAACTTTATCTAAAAAAAAAAAAAAGACGATGAGCAAAATACGCTCTAATTCAAAGTGAGCTCCCATCCACATTATATTTGCTGGAAACCACTCTCAACCTCAGAGCTCAACATGGCAACTAAGCAAAAATTGCAACTAATGGACTCGATTCCTTGCTATCAGAGTAATATAAACAGGAACACACAGCAAGTTCCATGTACTTTCATTGAAGATCTGATCATTGTAGACAAACACTCATGAAAGTCAGAACAAATCACAAAACTTAAGGATGGCCAAACATAGTACAAAAATTCACAATGCTCCGCATGCAAGTATCGCACCAAGTTCTTTTACTTTCCTTCTCCCAAGAGCCTGCGTGTCGGATCTCAAAGAAATTTCCACATCAACCGAAACTTCTGAAACCTTAAAACAGACAGACCCAAAACAACTCTCGGGACCCCAAAACATCTGCCTGGGAAAATCCATGGTGTTTTCTACCTTTCATTTTTTTTTTTTTTCCAGGTTCTTTGATAAAGCTCAATCACCTCAGGAGTTCAGGAAATCAAATCACCAACCCGTCAGAGGTCCGCAGAAACAAGCACACGATCATGAGGGCTGGACAGATTTGAGCTTGAAGAAGGGAGGAGAGGTGGGGGTGTTGAGGCTGCAATCGGTCTCTTCGCAAAGGCCAGGATTGAATGGAAGGGCAACAGCCAAGGAACACGAGCTATATAATGTGCCACCATAGTCACTCAAATTATTAGCCATAAGGAAGAGACTGCCCTTGTCTCCCGCTCGATAAGTTGGCCTCTTGCGGCGACTGTTCTTTGACGAGTATCCCCAGAATCTGACACCAGTAAGTCACCAACTACCAACAGTGTTTCTTCCTCTATATCAGCAATGACCCGCCAGATGGAATCATTTTCCTCCACAGCTGATGATGGAGATTCGGATAACAGAAACTTGATGATATTATCGTAACTAGGTGATTGCATCGATGTTCCGATTCTTCTGGAAATGCCCCTTGGCGGCCTTTCCCCTGCAGCCAATAATTGTCAATTGCGAACGCACTAATCACAGGACAATTTCCAATTAAATGCCCTCATCTTAGCAAGTCTCCGGTTTTGGCCATGAAAGTTATCCATGAGGGCCTTCTTCTCCGTGCTTTCCATAGAACATAGATGTACTTTTAACCATGTTTCTCTATGACCAGATTAAAGCCTCTAAACAATCGCCTTTCTTGCCATCGTGAGTTTAAGACAAGGCAAATGTATGAACAACATCCTCAAGTTTTTCCATGAAACTGAAAGTTCAAATTTTGATGACAGATTCCAGGAAAGAGAAAACCAGAAATCAAACCAGAGTGATACATGAAACATGAAAAATGACTGACAAACGAGCTCAAATCCTTATCCAAACAGCAGATTCCGATGAACTTCAACTGAGGAGCTATCTCATAAAGCTAGGGGGTTTGGTAATAGCTCCTAGATTCATGCATCAGGAAGATGGAAACAATTCAGAGACATTGATTTTATGAGAGTGCTCGATGCCAAGTTTATTGAAGGAGCACAAATTCAGTACTCAATTCTGACTCCTGCCTACAGAACATAGCAAAATGAACGAACTTGAATCCACGAGAACGAAGAACTCCTCTGGCATGCTGAAATCTCAACAGTCATCGTCTAAAAATCCTGAACTTCATGCTGGAAGCGAAGAAACTCTCCAAAAACTATCACCGCTTCCATCCCCAACTCTAGATTACCCGAAATGCTTTTGCAGCGAATTCAGATATGTCTCCAGCTCGTCACCTAGACTCAATTGTTTCTGCAATTAGAAAAAAGAAGAGGACGAAGAGAATCAACCAGCAAGATTCAGTGATCGCTCAACAATCTCAAGCGTGGAAATACTCAATTGAACAAGCATGTAAGTTTCTTCCAAAGCTCGGGGCTGGACACCATAAATAAGTTGCTTGGTATATTGTTCCAGAACACCAAAAACTAATCAGAACACATCAAATGTCCATTAAGCAGATGCAGTCTTGTCTATTTAAATACTCAAAACCAGCTTTGGGCTACTGTAAAGATATTAAGGTCCGATCAGAAAGTCGCAAAGACAGGGAAATCCTATGGAAAAGAAAAAGGGAAATCAAATTGGCTCGCCTTTCGACGGCAACGTCTAGAGGGTTGAGAAGAGAGCTTGGCATTTTGCTCCTCTAGCTCCTGAGATGCAATACGCAAGCCGTGAAACCGACGAGATTAGCATGCACATCTTCATAAAGGCATATTCAAAACTCCCGTATAAAGGCATATTCAAGCCGATGCTTGAAAGTGAAATTCCTCTGTTTGCTCTGACCCGGGATTCTTCGAGCCGATCCCTAGATAAGCCTAGCAAAACAATCTCTGTCATCTCGCGCATTTGAGAGAGAGAAGTGCGTTGACTGTCATCTAGAGAGAGAATCGATTTGGGAGCGAAGGGGCGTTGACTAAATCAGCATCGGGCGATGAGCAGACATCGCCGCTCTCGTCTTCTGCTTCGCTCGGACGTTCTGCTCGCCGCTCCTTACTACTGCGGGTGCGAGGCGCAGGAGGAAGTGGATGAACGGAGAAAATAAAATAATTAAAAACGAGCTGACACGTGTGTCCCTCTTTTTTCTTATTTATTTGAGGTAATCTTAGCCGTAATTAAGGTTTATCGATGACGTCATCGAGAAAGACACCCTCGAAAACTCCAACGGTCGACAGGAGATCTTTCCTCTTCAGCAACGAAAAGATACACTAAATTTCGGACCAACGGTCGGCGCGCCGTTGGCTCTCGCTACATACTAGAACAGAGACTGCCGCCGCCTTCTCCGACGACCTGATCCCCACAGATAGTTCGACTCCAGATCGCCGGCGTTCGCTGTGCTCTGTTCTTTTCAAAGAGAAATTCCGGTCCTACCGAAGCGTCATGGGTCGGGGCAAAACGCCGCACGGACTCGTGCCCAACGCGAGGGCGCGCAGAATCGCGTACAAGAAGAGGAAGAGCGGCCTGATGAAGAAAGCCCGGGAGTTCTCCGTCCTCTGCGGCGTAGTCTTTCCCGAGGCAGCGGCTGCCGGCGGCGACCGCCCGACTGCGCCGGAGGTCTGGCCGCCGGATAGCGCGCAAGCCAGGCGCATCATCGAACGCTACAGATCCGCGGGCCGGCGGAAGAAGAAGAAGGAGATGAAGCTGGACCTCGGCGGGGAGGGCGAGCTCTTGAAAGACTTGTCGGAGAGCCAACTGGGGTCGCTCCTGAGCATTCTCGGCGAGCGGGTGGACCTCGCGAAGCGGAAGCTCGCCGCGTTGAAAGAGGAGAAGAGCATCGCAATGGCGGGTGCGATCTTGGGTCCATGCAACGAAGGCGGCCTGAGCGTCGACGCGGTGCCGCAGGAGATGCCGCACCAAGCGTGCGCGGCCAGTATGCCGGAATGGGTCGCCGGTGCTCAGGCCAACAACGCTCCCTGCTCATACTCCTCCGTCGACGGCTGCCGCGACAACCCTCGCAATGGAGAAGGACGATTCCACTTTCTTCCGTACTTTTCTGACGGAGAAGATCGTTTTCTGATGGGAGTTATACTGATTTTTTTCTTTTGATTTTGATAATACATACCACAGGGTCAGGCTGTTCTGGCTTGTCGTTTCTTGAGATTTTACTGATTCTTCTCCTTTTTTGGTTCCGGTTGGAGATGATGTATAGCAAAGTTGAAATTCACATGAATAAAGGAGAAACTACACGATTTTTTACTGCTCTGTCTGTCTGTGAGTTGTGGAGAAAATATTAGGTGCGAGCCCCCCCGGCGCTCCACGTCACCGTGCGCCCCGCCCAATCAGGATGCGACACGTGTCGCCACGTGGAGCCGGGTCCCGCTGTTTCCTTTTAGCCAAATTTTTGCCGCGTCCTTCTCTCTCTTCATTAATGACTGCGTCCTTTTCTCCTATTTGCACGCAAGCCGTCCCTTCCCCTTCCCATTCCCCTCGCGTTCTCTTTCAAAAATTTTTTGTTCTGCATTTTTTCTCCATGAAACCTGCGACCTCATCTCTCTCGACCAAATGCTCGCCAGTTGCCTCCAAGGTTGGCCCGCCTCTACCGTCGCCGTCGGGAACCACTCGCTCCGAAGAACTCTTCCGGGCCGTGGCCGGGTCCCGAACTCTAACCATCTTCGCCTCGGCCTCTAAGGTGAGCGCGGACACCCAAAAGCCCGCCGGTCGCCTCCGAGCTCGGCCGCCTCCGCCATCGTCGCCGGGAGCCACTCGCTCCGAAGAGCCTCGCCGGCCGTGTTTGGGTCCCAAGCTTTGACCATTTTCGCCTCGGCCTCTTCGACGATCGCGTACGCTCAAAATCCAGCCGGCCGCCTTCGAGCTTGGCCACCTCTCGCCGGCCGCCTCCTAGCTTGGCCACCCTCGCCGTTGCCGTCAAGAGCCATTCACTCCCAAGAACCCCACCGATCGTGGTTGGGTCCCGACCATCTCTCGCCTTGGCCTCTTCGGCGAGCGTGGACACCCAAAAGCCCGCCGCTTGCCTCAAAGCTCGATCGCCTCCGCCGTCACCACCGGGTGCTACTCGGTCCGAAGAGCCCCGCCGGTCGTGGGCTGCGTCCCAAGCTCTAACCTTCTCCGCGTGTGCCTCCTCGGTGATCGCCGACACCCAAAAGCTCACCGGGCGCGTCCAGCAAGGATTGAGGATTGGTTTTCAAAGCATTGGGGAGGTGGAACCAACAGTTCTATAAGAAGAAGAAGCAGCAGCAGCAGCCGGCGTTGATGCAGCGAGCCCTTGGACAAAACTTGAGTTTAATGAGTAAAATCGAGTTGGAATATGACTGATAGAGTTTTAGCGATGAAGCGCAGATTAACTTGAGATAACAGCTGCCAGTTTGTGATGCGGTCGTTGTTACTGAAAAGTTGAGCTGTTTGTTAGTTCAGGACTGATTATGCCTGAGAGATTCGTTAATCTGTAAATGGAGACTAGATATCAAGAACGGAAATGATTTTTTACTCTGTGTATCTTCTTCCTCCTCCGTTAGGATCAATCTGATACTTTGATTGATGGTTACATAGAAATTGAATCTCTTGGATTAAACTTATGGAAGAACTCCAAGAAATATGATTTTCGACAAGAGTCCAAGTCACCCGTGATATAATTTCCATTTGGACTCCTTTCACATCATCAATTCACCATTGATTGCCCAATCACTTGATTGGTCGACCTAAGTTATACTAATAGTGTTTAAGTGAGAAGGACAGATCATCTTCAAGCCATTTGGTTGGCTATGAGTGCAGGAGGTGCACACACGTTAATTAACTGTTTGGTTTAGAAGTTGGGCTATTTGTTAGTTAGTTGCTGAGGGACTACAGTTCAATTGGTTACTCTCTAATGGAAGCACGGAAATCGATCAAGATAGGGAATTCCTCTGTTCTTTGTGTGCTCTCTTCTCTTACTATAATAATTTGTCTCAACAGCTCTTCTCTTCAATTTCCAGTCCTCCTTTTTGAGGCTGTACGAAGTTTTTTGGTCAGAAATTTATGGGTATTTTCCTTTCCAATGATGATCTGAAGATGCTTTTAATTTCAGGGAACATAAAGGTATTTTGTCGTTTGAGACCATTATTTGAAGATGAAGGTCCCTCCGCTGTAGAATTCCTTGATTACTATCCGTGTCGACACTAGTGATGAGACCAAGTACCAATCCTAAGAAAGATTATGAATTCGATAGGGTGTATGGACCTCATGTTGGACAGGGTGAGCTAGAAAATGATTAATTTTGTTACATAACAGGCAGCATTTGAAATTTTTTTGGTATATACTAGCTACATGGCTGGTTTGTATGGAGGTTTGTTATCTTACAAAGAGCACCGGTGCATGTGCGGTGATATATTTAATGATGTTCAATTGTTGGTTCAATCAGCTTTGGATGGATTTAACGTGTCAATATTTGCTTATGGACAAAGTAACTCAGAAAGACGCACACTATGGTCTCTCTCTCTCTCAAACATGCTCCCACTGAATATTATCTCCCTATGAGCTAAATATCCAAATATTTGGGTATGGCTTTTTAGATAAAGTATTTTGTTTTTTATTCTTATTGCATTCAAAAGGGTACGATCTGGAATGAGGATGTGTTTTGTGAATTATGCATGTATGGCTGCCATTACGGGCACGGTCCATTAATGCAGATACTTCTGTCAGATATTGGTCTTATGTCATGTCTGAATTTAAGGAGCTAAAAGTTCTGCTGCTTGCATTTCTTAGATCTGATTGTCATTGGTTTGATCTTTGGCAATCATAGTTATCTCGAACAGGGGCCTTTGTAACATTATGATGAACCACGTTCACCCACCATGTCATTCCACAAAATTCTGATATGGAAGTTGACATGATGGTGTTTTTTGATGCTTTTCAGGAAGGATCTAGCCATGATCGTGGTCTGTATGCTCGTTGTTTCGAGGAGTTCTTTGATTTTGTGAATTCAGATGCAACTGCTACATCTAGATATGACTTTTCTGTCACAGTTTTTGAACTCCACAATGAACAGGTTTCTTTTCTTTTTACTCACCATAAATAGCTTCAAGTTAGGTGTTCTGAATGTGTACGTTTTGTCTTGATGTAATCGTGCTTCCACATGCTTATTTATGTAGGTACGAGATTTGGTGCATGAATCAGGAAGGAATTCATTGAAAATCTGCATGGGATCTTCGGATTTTTTTGTCGAACTTACACAGGAAAAGGTCGACAATCCATTGGATTTTTTGAAGGTTCTGAGAGACGCATTTCAAAGTTGAGGAAATGATGTTTTGAAGTTCAATGTTTCTCACTTGTACGGTTTGAATTCCACACACCCTCTCTTATTGCTTTTCTGGGTTTTGTGCTTTCTTGATATATTATGATGACAATGTTAGCTAGAAACTTCATTTTGCTGAAGGGTGAATAACTGTGCAATTTTTTCTTTTTGAAAGAATTCAAAAATAATTCATGAGGATACAAAGAATGAAAAATAAATCTGAGCAATTAGTACAGATATACCATAATGTCTACTATTATCAATTACCCTCTTAAACAGATTCAATTGATTGTGGTGCCAAGCTTCTGAAATGAACAATGATGTTTTCCTTAGATATTAGGAACAGCATTTGTTCATACCTTTTGTAATCAGAGTTTCAAGCCCCTCTTGGCTGCTTTATCATCATTCGATGGATTAGTTTGTTTGGCTGAAATTATTTATAGGTATTGCATGGAAGAGGATGCTACTCAACCTAGTTGTTTACTTTTACTTTCAGGGAGTACCACACCTTGATAATTTTAGGAGGATTTTTCTTTTACTTTTAAAGCCAAAGCTGAACACTAGCGATACACATGATAATTACAAAACGTTATACTTGATTAAGTACACGGCAGTGACCTCTAACCCTCCCACGCCCAAGCCATTGTTCAGTTTTAATTGATACTTTTTGACGCATTCTCCTGTTATATAATCAGGATAGTGACAATCCATATATCCTACAACAACTTGGTTACTGGAGAAAACCTGTATAGCAAGCTTTCTCTTGTTGATTCGGCCTCTTTTTACTCGTGGGCTAAAGTGAAAGGCATTTGACTTGTCTGCTTCCTCTATTGTTTTCATGGGCTGTATTGGCTTTTCATATGTGGAGGCTTCTACTCCATTGACTAAGTTTTTTTCTTATATTTTTGGGTGATTATGCAAGGTGCTCTTCAGTTTACTTCTTTCTTTTGGTAAGCATACTTTCTCAGATTTTTTACATGCTTATCATTCTTTTTAGATAACAAGTCCATTATCGAAAGGAACCGCAAACATGCCATCTCGGTACGTTTCTGAGATGAAACTTGCTTTTTGTGATTTTAGCCTACACCATGTTTCACATTGTCCATTCTTCCATTGTCGGTTTTTCCAGGACAAGTAACAACAATGTTGGACGTACTCTGGATGTTGTTCCTTTGCCATTAAGTGCTGAAAAATCTGCCGGTTCAGTTGCTCTGGTCAAAGCAAGTTCTGAGAAAGTTAAAACTAGACCAGCAGGAGAATACCTGACTGCAGGTGCTGCGTTAGGCAAAATGCTGCTCGGAACTTCTCTAAAATTTGAGAAAAACAAGCCTGTGCACCCAAAAAAGGACTAACTGTTGCCAAAAGTCGAGAGAGTTCTCTTCAAACAAGACCAAGCCAATGTCATGCTTCTACACAAGATACAACATGTTGGATTTATTTCTTTTTCGGAATTTGTTTTGTGAATGCAAACATGTGTCCTATTAGCTTAGTAGTTGAAGTATGAATCATCAACATTAGAAGGATGAAATATTCATTTGTTAATGTAAGTAAATTTCATCTTGGTTTCTTTACTTACTTTGTGTAATGAGAGATATTCATTTGTCAATTGCAATATGAGGAGAATTTTGATATTTGATTCATGAAAGTGGTATCTTCGTGAAGACTTTTCATGGAGACGAGAATTCAATAGTTCAAGAGAACAAATTATAAATTCAAAGTGCAATTTCAAGAGTTGATCTCCGTCGTATGTTGTTTAACTTGTTCTCACATTAACCCATCTTTCATTTGGGGAAAAAGTCAAATTTGCACAAAGAAGTGAGTGGCATCAATGTGTAATTCAAAATTCAAAGTGCCAAGTTTCAACAGGAGTTAATAAACACATTATGAACGAAATCGTTCATTACATCAAGTCTTGTGTATTGATTTAACGAGGGAATTGATATCAGGTTAAACACTTTATAAATTTGCAAGAGTAACTCCACACTTAGAAGCTCAACCACAAGTTCTGGGAAATCTATGCCACATTGGCAGGACAAATGAAACCGGGAGCTTGAAGATAATGACCATGGAAGTAGAGAAGAAGCAGGACATCGGGAACACCATGTCTCCTGATTGATTATCCTTGGTTGATCACTTTCTTCTTTATTAATGACGAGCACTATTCTCTAATAACGAAGTTAATTGAATAAGCATTGAACCAACATGAAAAAGCCATTTCATATTTATCCAAGGCTCAGATGTCACCAAAACAAGGATCGCTTGCAAATTCGGATGTCGGGAATATCCTCCAAACCCATTTTCAGTGCCGTCTTTCGGAATAGCACAAGAGGATTTTTCAAACCAATGGACTTGCGAAATCAGTTGGCTAGCTCCACAAGTGTTGTTTTGTCCCTCCCAATCTCCCTGATCGAGTTATAGTAGCCAAAACTAGTATCAACTTTTGCCATTAAAGTCCTCCATCTGCAGTAGAGAGAACATTAAGCATGACAAAAAGGAAAGGCAAGCCAAACTGTCAAAAGCCAGAAGAGAAGAATCAACGGAATTGCTCTTTTGATAATGAGTAAAACCATCATATTGCTCATCCCGAGAAAAAGGAAGAAACTGAAGTTACTCCAATCAGGTTCCATGAGCAAAATTTACATAAGCATATAATTAGCAAAAGAAGATTGAGGCAGATGAAAACCATGACTTTGACATCTGGATGCACAGATTGTACAGGGATTCTATCGATGTCCAGATCTTTCGCTTCATCCAACAAATATTCTATCAATGGTATAGCTAGAATGGGATTCTGGCTTTGATTCCCAAAGCTCGTCATATATGCGAGTTCGGTCAAGTTGAGGCTTCCTAGAATGCATCTCTCTAACACATATCCTCATTTTGCGAAGAAGTAAATATACACCACAATAAATAACCAAGAAGAGATTCTAGAGCTTGGATCTGCCAACTATTATACACTCAACATACAAGTTCACCGGCCAAAATAACACTATACAGGACAGGGCATAAGTACTTTACCAAAAGCATGACCATAACCATTTGAAAAGTGATTATCATCTATCTCACAGCAAACAACTGGCCATCTATCCTTTAAACCCATTTTCAGTGCTGTCTTTCGGAATAGCACAGGAGGATTTTTTGACCCGATGGACTCACGGAAGTGGTTGGCTAGCTCCACAGGTGTTGTTTTGTCCATTCCAATCTCTTGATCAAGTTATAGTAGCCAAAGCCAAGCATGGTATGCTGCTTCTTTAAAACTAGTAACAACAGTAAAACCTATGCCAATCAAAGCAACTGCACCATCGTGCATGTGAATGAACATAAGTGACTTGAGTTTGCATTAAAACCTGCCACATGCTTATTGTAGAACGAAGAAAATATACAAAGAAGCTTCTTAAAACAGCATATTGTCATATTCAACTAGATAATTGATGTGTTTAGACGATGGGAACTTGTTTGGTGCCCCATCAACAATCAAGCAAAACACCAACGAAAAAGTTAAAAAAATGACAATAGGTAAAAACATCATCTAACCGTAGTCCACCTCATAAGTAGTAAGAAATTGAAACATTGATTCTTTGCTTTTCATTAACACAAAAGATGCAGCTGAGAAAAAAAAAAAAATCATCTCATAGCAATACTCACCGTCCATCATGGCCATCAAAATGCTCGATCCAATCAGGCAAATGCTTTCTAGCACTTTTCTTTCAGGCTTGTTCAAATTGAGGCGGCTCATCTAGATAGTCACAACATTACATATATGAGCTATATGAATGAACCTTTTTTAGGAATCCAGCAACAATAAGAAAATCAATAACTTCGTTTAGGTTGTGCAGAGTCTGCATAGTATTGACCTTACCATTAGAATTAAGCTTCCTAGTAACAGCATGGCCCTGCAGTAAGTATTGCTACAAGTCTTGGATGACCAACACCCCATCAGTGCTAGGGTGTTGGTCATCTCTTGAATATGCCTTTTAAATAAACCACGCCCTTCTCACTGAGCTGAAACTCCTTCCTCATCTGCTCAACTTGCTGATCAATCCCCTGAACAACGATCTCCGATAGCGTCTAGTCTTCCGCTCCTTCCTCATTGCTCACCTCCATATCGAGGGTTTAGCATATTCACACATGACTTCCGCTCTTCCAAGATGAGGAACACTAGAACTCAAACTCTTCAATAGAAAACAATCTTCAATTACGCTAAGGGCCTCAATGCAGTGATCCAAAACCAGTTTTTACGAATGTCCAGAACAGTTATTGTAGGAACCAGGCCAACGCTAGCAAGGCCAATGCAGGAGGAAAATGTCAGCAATGCTGCTTGCCCTTGGCTTAGAGTCATGATCCCTTCAAACCTTTAAACGAGAACATGAAGCAAATTAAATAGCAGCCCTTTTAGAACAGAGCATCATGCGTGGTTTGCTTTCATTTGCAGTAACAATGGTGGCAAAAACTCATAAGCGGACACACTCCCCCCTCCCGGCAGCCCCCGAAGAGCATTTTGTACCGAACCCATCACCACCAAAGAGAAAAGAAAGAATACCAATGTTCACTAATCAAAGCAAGTAAGGTATAGTGAATTGGTCGATGCAGATAAGGAAAAACAAATGAAGGATGACAATGTCAAATTCCAACGTAAATATTTTCTTGTCATAACTTGCTTGGCCTCATAATCTGTTGATCACATTTTCTCCCCTTTTTAGTTTGCTGCATAGCTTTCATTACCATGTGGCAACATCCATATTACAAAGTTACTCAATGTCTAAGGAAGTTATTTAACCTGTACACAAGATGTAAGGTGATCATTCTACCCATTTTCTATCCCTCCCAGAAAAAACAGACAGACACTCTCATTTCAAATTTTACATACTAGGCGATGTCATAAACTATAAGTGCTCCAGCAACTCCTCTATATTAAGATCTAATGATGGATCTGAAAGAATTCCTGTCCTACTTGTAATGAAAAAAAAAAACATTCAAACGAGTCATGAGCAATGCTTGTGTAGGCATACGGACATTTATATAGTGCATTATCTCAAATTCAAGCGTTTCTGAATTCTTTCACAAACTCCGTACATATAAAAGTAAATCACTGGAAATGTGGAGAAATGGGTTCCATCTCAAGCACTCTCTGCTAGCCAAAATGGAGAGGGAGTAGGTGTCACTGGCTTCTCTCTGCATCTCTCTGTCTTTGACATGCTTAATGGCACATGCTATATCAATCAAGTTCAAAATTTTCCTATTGACTGCAAGTAAAAGGTACATCATGTCCCTAAACTAGGATTGAGTTTCCCACAATGACATATGTCCTACCATGATAAATCTAAACATAGGCCACAGACAACAGGTTTGAATCACTAAAAATACAGGCTCAACTTTGCAGGTTCATCCCACTTAAATTTGCTTAGATACTTGATATTCCAGAGATCATAATAAAATGAGGATCCAACCTCATTGGAAATGAACCTCATCACAACCATAGGGAAATGGGTGGCTCCATACCTATCGATGGCCTTAACCACCATGTTGGGATCGAACCTCCTCATCACAACCACAGCGTACACCTTAACGACAACAGTCCCAAGACAAAGAGACGGGCCATATATGTGAAAAATTGGCGGGACAACCAAATACACATTCTTGGAGTTCGGGTAATCGTACTAAGAAACTTCGAACCTTGCAAAGAGCTCGCACATGGCGATGAAATTACCATGTGTGAGCACAACCCATTTGCTCACGGCCATAGTGTTGGATGAGTACACTATAGACCCAGAACAGAAGCACCAACGATGAATGCGGGGCGGGATGAGGAAGCACCAGAAGCACCAGTGATGTGCTGGAGGCGGTGGATCTGAGCTCGGCTGCGACGAGCGGACTCTTGGGAGGGAGAGATTTTCGAAAGAGGGCTTCATGCGGCTTGAGGGAGTGGCGATAGCGGAGGCGATGTGCCAAAGGCGGCGGCTCTAAGCTCGGGGTGCAACAAGCGGGCTTCTAGGAGGGAGAGATTTTTTAAAGAGGGCTTCGTGCGGCTTCAGGGAGTGGCGATGGCGGAACTCGAGATGCGACGGGCGGGCTCCTGAGAGATATTTGAAAGAGGGCCTCGTGCAGCCTGAGGGAATGTCTCCAGGAGAGCGGAGGCGTCGTGCCGGAGGCGATCGGCGGGCTATTGGGAAGGAGAGATTTTTGAGAGAGAGAGACTTCGTGCGGCTTGATGGAGAAGACAGAGAAGAGAAGAGAGAGGGCACTTCAAATTCGAAGGGCGGGAGAAGAGAGAAAAAGGACGCAGCGATTAATGAAGAGAGAGAAGGAGAAGGCAAAATTTTGGCTTAAAAAAAAAAAAAAGCGGGACCCAGGCTCGACGTGGAGCCACGTGGCGACACGTTTCGCATCCTGATTGAGCGGGCGCACGGTGACGTGGAGCGCCCGGCGCACCTAATATTTGATTATCTGGGATTGACAACTTTCATCGTAATCTTTTTCCCATTCCGAAATGTCGTGAGCGAACTTGGGGAGAATGCCCATTAACCCTTAGATGTAGTCAATGTTGTCGTTGGAGATGTTTATGGGGTTGATGGGCTTGTGCTTTACACGAATCATTGGTTCTACCTCGGCTATCCTATTTGAACCCTAATGTCGAGTCACGAGTCGAATCTTGGACAGAAGGTCGAGGTTTCGTGTTATTTCAGCGTTGCAAGAGATGGGAGCTCCAAGCTCAGAGTCTCCCCTGCAATGAAGAAATCAACCTCGACTCCCGCCAATGCTCCCTGTCCATGATTCGATGTCATAGCAGGAACTTGTACCACTGTTTTTACCAAGTAAAACCCGTTGGCTGTCCCATGCACCTCACTTACAGCTTGAAAAGATAAGGTAAAACAGGATCTACAAGCAGTTCATGAAGGAAATTCAGTAAAACTAAACGGACAAGAACAGAGCACTGCTCTTAACACCGCATGTTCCGCAGAGGTTTCAGTAGGACCTGACGAAGGGTGCTCCGATTTTGCCGGTACTAGCAGTAGAATGTCAGCCGCTATGTCATCCGGATGTCTACCGTTTTCTGCGGCTTCGGAGCTTCGACCATGTGAAGATTGATTTGCCCCTCTAACGACGGCAGATGCGGGTGACTTGCGAAATCCAAAGAGGAACCCATCAAGACTCGGAAGACGTAGTGTATCACCAAATCGACGACGAGCGCCTGTGCCAATTCCTTGAACTTTCTCGAGATTTTTAACTCTTTTTCTGTTACAATTTCTTTTCCTCTTTCTTTGTCCGGATTCTTTCTTTTTGTTTTTCTTTGTTCTCTCCACCCCCCACACCTACACATCCACGGATCTCCTTGGTGCACTATTTACCCATTAGTATTTACTCTTGATTAAAACTCAGTCTGTCTTTTAACACATAAATTGATTCATATAATAAGCAGACCAATATTTCTATTTTAAGACTGAAAAGTTTTGTCGAAACAATGATGATGATATAGTAGTAATAGTAATATCCACAAGGGTTGCTGTTGAATGATGATAACAGATAATTTGTGTTACTAAAGTGAAACAGATTTACTTTTTGCCTAAGAATCTTGCGGGGAGAGCGAGAGAAAGATTAGGCAATCGCATTAAACTTTCCCTCTGCGCATCTTACAGCCTCTCTGCTTCAGGAATTACATCAATTCCTAGTGGTGATGGAACCACCACAACTCTGCTTTGGCCATTGTATGTGTTGTTCATGACTCCGCTCATCATTGAACAGATCAAAGAAGGCCAAATGCGCAAGACTTCAACATGTAGCCAGTTTGAACATTTGGATGGGCAAATTTCAAGTTTCAACTATCATAATTCACAAAAAAAATCCCATGACCAGTTATGACCTCACAAGCCACGAGGGTTTCAAGCAGACTTCAATACCCCTTGACATCAAACCGTATACCCACTTACTGTAAAACACGATCAGGGAAAACTACTAGCAGACCTCAGCTTCATCACAATGTGGTAAGGAAGCCCAAGCAGGAAAGCCATCATCCAACAACTAGGTCCATCATAATATCCATTTTGCCCTTAGAAACTTGGATGCTATGACTCCAGTCTTGAGAGGCCTAACACATGGAATATCAGGAATGAGAATCGAAGAAAGTTGTACAGGAAACTAGTTAATAATACATTCAGAAGATAGCATAAAGGGAAATCATTTGTCACATCTTTTCGTGCATAATCAACATAAGAGCCTGTTCCATGCAACTAAACTAATCTGCAATCTCTTTGGAATTAGTCACTATCAAATACTTTTACCACAGATAATGTGCCACGATAGTCACTCAAATTATTAACCATAAAAGAAGTGACTACCGTCGCCTGCCGCTCGATAAGTTGGCCTCTTGTGGCAACTGTTCCCTGAAGAGGATCCCCGGAATCCGATGCCACCGAGACACCATCTACCACTGGTGTTTCTTCCTCCATTTTAACCACGACCTGCAGCAAGGTGGAATCATTTTCCTCCATAGCTGATGATGGAGATTCGAATAACAGAAACTTGATGATATAATTGTACCTTGTTGATTGCATTGATGTTCCGATTCTTTTGGAAATGCCCCTAGGCTGCCTTTCCCCTTCAGCAGATTACGGTCCATTGTGCGCTCGTTAATCACAGGACAATTTCCAATTAAATGCCCTTATCTTAACAAGTCTCAAGTTCTGGCCATTAAATTACATCTTACCCCAGTGCAAAGATGTAATTTTAACTATGTTTCGCTGACCCGATTTTAAAGCCTCTAAAAGATTGACTTACTTAGACAGGGCAAACGTATGAACAACATCTTTGAGTTCTTCCACAAGACCGAAAGTTTGAATTTTGAGAACAAATTCCAGAAAGAGAGAATCAGGAATTGAACCGGAGCAATACATGAAATGTGAAAAATGACCAACAAGTGAGTTCAAATGCGCTAATCCGAACAGCAGATTCCGATGAACATCAACTGAGGAGCCATTTGATAAAGCTAGGGGGTTTTGTACAATTGTTTTTGCAATTAGAAAACAGAGGAGAACGAAGAGGATCGACCTGCAAGATTCAGTGATCGCTCCACAATCTCAAGCATAGAAATACTCGAATGAACAAGCATGTAAGCTTCTCCCAAGCTCCGGGAAGGACACCAGAAATAAGTTGCTTGGTACATTGATCCAGAACACCTAAAAAACTAAACAGAACACAATCACAACATTAATATTTGAAGAAAACACCCACAGATCAGATGCAGTCTTGCCTATTCAGACACTCAAAACGGGCTTCGGGCTACTCTAAAGATATTAAGATCCATCAGAAAGTTGCAAAGACTGCAAAATCCTTTCGAAAAGCAAAAAGGAAGATCGAATTGGCTCCCCTTTTGACATCAACATCTAGAGAGTTGAGAAGATAAATTGGCATTTTGCCCCTCTAGCTCCCGAGATGCAATGCGCGAGCCGCGAAGCAGACAAGGTTAGCATGCACAACGGATAAGGGCATATTCAAAACTCCCATATACACGTGAAAATGGAGAAAATATTAGGTACCTTAACAGTGCCACGCAATCCGTGCTCTGAACCATTCATTGCGTGACACCTGTCCATGTGTCATCCACGTCCGCTTTCTCTTCTCGTCGCTTCTTTCCTTCCGATAATGCTCGGCTCGGGCTGGTGGCTCGGCTCGACCGATTTAAGAGAGGACGGATGAATGGGTAATAAATGCGCAGCACTCGCGCTTAAAATTTCTCTCTCCTCTCACTTAAATTTTCTGGGTTTTGTCTCTCTCTCCTCGTGGAAGAGCAGACAGTTTTCTCTCTCCTCTTTGCTCTCTCTTCCTCCTCCGACGCTCCTTCCGGTCTAGCGATTCCTCCGACGACCGTCGCTCCCTCCCGACGACAGCCTTTCTCTCTCCCCTCGACGGCCTCATCTCAGGGCTCCATTCTCTCGGCGCACTTCTTCCTAAATCGCGCTCTCTCCCGACGTCCGATTTCGCTCGCCTCTCCCACGCCCTCCACGCTTTTGGCGGTTCTTCCCTCGCGGTTCGGTGAGGTCTCGGGTATGCTCGTGCCGCGTGTGTCTTCTTCCTTGCTCGGCAACACCATACTGCCCCTCTCTCTCTCTCTGAGTGTGTCTCTCTGTGCATTCTTTCATCCTTGAGGCAAGCATTTCGACTAGGGTTCAGGCCCCCTGAACCCTAGTCGAAATGCTTGCAAGGGAGATTATTGAGCAGGGAAGTGAATATTACTGATGGAAAACCATGAGGTCTTGAGAATTTGCCTTCAACAAAGAGCAAGGTCTTGAGAATCTGCTTCGTTTGGGTCAAGAAGGTGGGCTCCGCAGCCGCACAAGTCCATGGTCTCGCGCTGTATTGTCCGGGCTTGTAGCTCCGTCGACGGCATAAGCAAGGTCTACAGAGAACTCGGTCCGTCTCCCTCGCCTAATTCCATTATGTTGGTCTTTCTCGAATGCTTTCATGTGGGTAGTTCTTTTGGTCAGATTTAGATGGAGTGCTTGGTTCATTTGCAAATGCACAAGATGAAGATGTTGTGTGCCCGACTTGTTTGATGATCAGTAGCATGATTAATTGCTTTTTGGGGTGTTGGCAATAGAACGTCCGCTTTCAAGTGGGAGGAAAGGTAACGCCACGTGAACAAAGGTTGCAATTGCCATCCCAAGATGTAGGGCATTGGACTCTTTGGAATAAATTGTGTGATATTGTGTCGAGGATGCCCGTAGGGAGGAAGAGACTCAGTGGTTCTTGCTACATAAAGTTTAGGGAAACACGAATTGAAGTTGCTTATCTTGTGTTTTCAACAATAGATGTGCTTTCTAGAGTTTAGGGCCATTCATGGGCGGCTATGCTATGCCGATAATGTACAGTTAGTTGTTGCCGTATCTCGTTGTTCCTTTTCGGTAGAGTTAAAATTTGGGACTAAAAAAAAATGATAGTTTCAATCACGGAATATGGAAAGAGAAAAAAAAAAAAAAAGAGGCTGTTTCTGGTTAAACAAACTATTAGGAAAAATATTCTCAAGACTGTCTGAAGTTGCACCCACAACAAAAAGATACTCCTAAGAATTATATTGATGTTTTTAGAATGAAAGAAAGTCTTCGAAATGACAATAAGCAAGGATTTTTTTTTTTCTGAGCTCATAAAATTCAAACTGAGAAGGCAACTGTCTCATACAAGTGTTGGGAGAGTATTTTCTGTGCTGTTACAAATCATATTTGCAAGAATGATTTAGAAGTAAGGCATTGCGAAATATTTGTTTGCCTTTTGTCAACTTATTATGTTGGATCTACAGTCTTTTCGTTTATCGGCTTGCATGCTCTAGGTATATTCTCGTTAGGGACTAGCAATACCTATGTTGATGCTTTCTTGTGAATTTTTAGTTGTCATTTCAAAGCTGTTGTGCTCTCGTGCTTGGGAGCAGTTAAAAACTCATTTTACTTCTTGTCTTCTTCCAATCAATGATCTGTGCAAAAGGGTGGGGCCTTTTTTAATGATTAGACCAACGAAAGAATTCACTATGATTTGAGATGAAGCACTTGAAATCATACATATAAAAGAAACTGTCATATAATCTAGTCAAGGGGAATTAAGTGATCAATGATTTTTGTGTTCAGATTGAATTATCCAGGTTTAAGAATGCAGAAGCCCCTGTTTACTATCTCTCTCTCTCACTCTATAGGAATCTTCATGGCAAGTGAAGATGCCAGACTACAAAAGGTCCTATCCTTTCCATCAATAACTGAGGCTTTTTTGGAAGTGCCACCACAGCCAATATATTTCCCAACTTCCAAGTGCCACATGGATATGCTGCCGAGGCAAGAACAAGCTAAGCTTGCAGCTTGTCCTGGTAGCAGCATTGTCACGGGAAAGCTCTGGCAAGAGTGGGAAGCACACAGTTGCTAGTGCAAGGGCTGTGCAAGGGTTGCGCTGGATATCAAAGTCTCCTCAATCGGAGTTCACCAAAATCCAATGCAAGTGGTAATTCAGCTATAATGTTATTCAAAAGTTTTGGACCTACTGGGTGCACTGCCTGATGAAAGCAGGTGGATTTGATCGGGTTCAACTGCGGGTGCAAAAAGCAACTTCCTATAATTCAGTACGGGTGAGAAGATCCAGCTACCTAGAGACCATGCAATAAAGACAAATCTCATGAACTGATTAAATCTAGACCTTTGGCCTATGCAGGTGGCCCTAATCCAAAGCAGTTTGCACTAAATAGATGAGATTAGACGGATGACCTCCGGTTGCTCTTCGAGATGGTGCATCAGCATCACTATTCTGATATGCATGGCTGCCCCTCTATCACTGGACCGCTGCCCAGGATGCTATTGCTAAAGGAATCCCCATCCGTCATCAAGGCAATAAGAATTTGATAATATCTTAGAATGCGGGAGCTGCGTTGAAGGGTCTCAGACTAGTCGATGCTAGTTTGACTTCCCGTGAGCGCAAAGCATGCCGCCTAGCTCATGTCTTGAAGCTTTAGCATTGAGGACATTTTCTCATGTAAACAGCATCTGCAACACAGCTTATGATAGCCAATTTATTTGTTGCTGGGTACAGAATTTGTGTCTCTAACGACATGCCACTCGGAATCTCGGATGGATGGTGTCATTCTGGTTGTAAAAATTTGTGATTTGAAGTATTACTAGTTAAGATTTGGCAAATCGTAAGCATGCAAAACGTCTTGTGCATTTTAGTATGTGAACTGGCCTAGGCTCTGCAAACAAAATCTGCACAAAATGGATTATCCAATTCCCAACTTGCTGATCGTCCTTACGCTGGACACCCAGTTAAATGCTAGTTCTCCTTTCAACTATTTCCAGCTAAGTCAAGTAGGACACATTGCTCCTGACCCCAAGATGCGCCCATGGCATTATACTAAAATCTTGATCGGTTCTAATCTAATTAGACAAAGACATTGCCCGAAGTTGCAATCGAGAATTTTGACTCGAATCGCGTAAGCTTTCACCTTATTCATCTCGGAATTGAGAGTTTAGTGCAACCTAAAATTGCTTGATGCCTACTTGTTTTGCGGGAAGCATTAACGAGTTTTGTATTGCCAAGCAAAGAGATTTGAGAACAAGTCAGTCTTATATACTTAAAATCTGGCTCCACTGTTTTGACAATTGAGATTAAGTATACTGAGCAAGTCTTCTACTCAAAAGATCATATGTACATCCCCCTCTATTCAAGGACAGCATAAATATGGAATCTACTCAAACTAATCTCTCAAGGATAATGAATGATGTCTTGAGTTCATGTTAAAATAATATTTACTACAATTCGTTCATGCCATCACCTTATACAATAGACCAAAATTAAACAGGTGGCGTTGATGAAATCAAGAAAGCAGAATGAATTAAACCATACTCATAATCCAAAACTTGAGCGTCTCTAGTTTTTCTTCATCTAGAAGCTGCTGAACATTCATTGGCAGTCTTTTTAATGTTCAAATGAACCCCTGGAGAATGATCAGCCATTTGGTAGAAAAGAAGTCCAATCCCATTTGGGAAAGTAAAGTTCCTGTAACTTAAGCATGCACAAAACTATAGGCAGCAATTTCCAAAGTATTACAACAAATGTAGTTCTTGCGCTGCCGAAGATAAGGAAACAAACCAAGAGCATTGAGCATCTGTCATCCCAAAATATCATTCAAACAAAGGGGAAATCAAACACACCAATTTTGGCTACCGAAATTAGAAGTATAAGAGAGTGCTCAAAGCAACCAAAGCTATACACGCAGTTAATCCAATACATCACATGTTCCGTTATTTTTGCCCGGACTTTTTGTCGACTTTCGGCTCTCAAGTTTCTTTCTTGCAGCCTCAAACTCTTCTTCACCGGGTTCGAACTCGCATTCCACCACCAGATTTATTCACCGAGAGATGAAAACATGGAATCAAAATGCTCCTTTCGCTCGCTACGGCGCCGAGATATAATTGCAAGTAGATCGTCGACTTCTTCTTCGCTCTATCGAAATGGGAAACAAAGGTTAGCATTCCAATTCAAAAGAGAACATACTACTAACAAGATAGTCAAGAAATCGAAGCAAAAATTATGTAGAATAGAAAGCCCAGTGCAGTACCTGTGTCACTCACTTCCCCCTCTTTCTAAGAGGATCCGTAGGTGGTTCGGTTTTGGAAATTTGCTTTGCCCACTTCTCGTATGCCTTGGTTGTCTTCAACGTTCTCGTAGGACACAGAGAAACAGAGCATGCATTAAGCACTATATCAGGATAGTGTACGCTACATTATCAAGCACGCATAAGATCTAGGCTACTAAACACCAGTATCCTTAGACCAGCATTATTTAGAAACATAAAAAGACAAAAAAGGATGCTCTCCATAAAAGTAAATGAGCAACCTGTGCTAAATTTTATCATTGTGAAAGAAAATTATTTTTTAAATATTGACCTCGCTGTTATTAAACTCTATAAAACACGATGAAGCCCGGCCTCGCTTGAAGTCTCAAATTCGGCGAGGTTTAAGAGTAAATCTAACGAGTCAAGAAGAGATCAAATTGTCAAAAAACCAACCTGCCGCTATTGCATCATCAATGATATCCTTAAAGCGGTGGAAATCAAGCTTGGGATCCGAGCGAGCATCGAACGTAAAAGCCTGTTAAGGAAAAGGTACAAAAGATTTCAAATACTTTTATGTCGATAGGCATCTATAAGAAAGGAAAAAGAGAGGAAAAAGGACATATCAACCCCACCTGTTCATGTTACCCTTGAATTTCTCGTATAGATCAATAAGATCATTCTTTTCGAATCGAACCTCTATAGTTTGCCTCAAACTCTTCGATGTCCGCTTCAAGTAACCACCGGATGAAGCCATGTCGATAACTTCAAACCTAGAGATATTCACGCAAGAGAATGTCATTCACATCGAAAAGATGTCATTCCGGGTAGAATATGATCAACCTTGTATACAGCTCTAAAATACTCATGCAGATTCTGAGCGACTTCCCCTGCAAGGTCCTAAGTACCAGGAAGATAGATGTGAGAAAAAGCACTCACAATAATGAAAGAAAACTCTAATTGCCCAATAATATAAATTATCATACTTGGGCTTAAAGTATATCACAATTTGATCATCTTTCCTCACATTTTAGCTAGGCCATTTCAAAGCACAGAGTCTATGGACCATGCTATCTTAAATATATTCAACTAAGTAACATAATTTCTCTCTTTGCTTGGAGCAGATATTTATCTATTGAATAGAGATCAAGACTTAATTCTCTCCTGTTTTTTGTGACTATGCTTCTGCAGAGATTCGGGTGGAACTCACAAAGCATACAAAGTGCAACTCATGTCGATTTTATTATCCATCCAACATCACTTGAGATGCTAATTATATCTCACAAGCAACTTAACTGATCATTGGCTGTGATCTTTATTTGAGATGAGAAGCATTTCATTCGAATAGACACAAAGCAAATGGGCTAACTCTACTACGAGCATATTATTATATCAATTAACTAGATTAAAACATCAGAATGTCTATATAGACTCCGACATTCTCGGTCAAAATATGACAATTCATTGGGGTCAAATGCACTTGCCTGTAACAAATCGAATGCCTCGAACCGCAACAAGAGGGGGGAGCCAGTCCTTCAACCCGGTCGTTCCGTGTACTCTTCCCACATGCTTTACAATAATAATTTACAAGCCTCAGAAACAACCATAGAAAGACAAAAAAAGGACTTACAGGTTTCATTATCATTTTGAGAAAAAGCGTGATGCAAAAAATTTCATTTTCATAAACAAATTGCTCTTTGTTGAAGGCAAATTCTCAAGACCTCATGGTTTTCCATCGTAATATTCACTTCCCTGCTCAATAATCTCCCTTGCAAGCATCAAATAGAAAAACTTGATTTTTGCTTACTGTAAAGGTTACGCAGGAAACACTATAATGACCTTGCAACTAAAACAATTCATCCCCACCTCAATGTAGCTCTCGATTCGTGAAATGTCATTGCCTCAATTTTGGCCAGGTCATTATTAGGCAACACGACTTCACCGATGCTTGCACCAGAATTTTTCTGCAAAAAAAATGAATGCGAAATGGTCAAGTCCCCAAAACAGGGGTGGAACGATAGCTTTGATTAAAAGACAATACCTTGACATGACTTTTGGTAGAACTAGGAACTGAAGCCACCGATCCTTTCGATTTCTTCCCTTTCTTGTCCTCAGAAGTCGCCGCCGACACGAATTTGACACGCTCCTTTTGAACACCATTTCGCTCGTTCCGAGTAAGACGATAGAACGACCAGCCTAGAATCTCGGAGCAGCCACGAAGCTACAACGTGCAAAAAAGTCAGCAACGTGCTGAAGGACCGATCTGGAAAGAAAGACTATAAAATTCACGCTGGGTTCACGCAAAAATGAGAGTAGCCGGACGAACTTCAAAGAAGGGGTGGCGAAACCCCTGAACCCTAGTCGAAATGCTTGCCTCAAGGATGAAAGAATGCACAGAGAGACACACTCAGAGAGAGAGAGGGGCAAGTATGGTGTTGCCGAGCAAGGAAGAAGACACGCAAAGCACGAGAGCATACCCGAGACCTCACCGAACCGCGAGGGAAGAACCGCCAAAAGCGTGGAGGGCGTGGGAGAGGCGAGCGAAATCGGACGTCGGGAGAGAGCGCGATTTAGGAAGAAGTGCGCCGAGAGAATGGAGCCCTGAGATGAGGCCGTCGAGGGGAGAGAGAAAGGCTGTCGTCGGGAGGGAGCGACGGTCGTCGGAGGAATCGCTAGACCGGAAGGAGCGTCGGAGGAGGAAGAGAGAGCAAAGAGGAGAGAGAAAACCGTCGCGCTCTTCCACGAGGAGAGAGAGACAAAACCCAGAAAATTTAAGTGAGAGGAGAGAGAAATTTTAAGCGCGAGTGCTGCGCATTTATTACCCATTCATCCGTCCTCTCTTCTGTCAGTCGAGCCGAGCCACCAGCCGAGCCGAGCATTATCGGAAGGAAAGAAGCGACGAGAAGAGAAAGCAGACGTGGACTGACACATGGACAGGTGTCACGCAATGAATGGTTCAGAGCACGGATTGCGTGGCACTGTTAGGGCACCCAATATTTTCTCGTGAAAATGCACGCTTGATCGAGCTACGCTTCATCGAATGACACGTGTGCTACTTTCTTTCTTTCTTTATTTATTTAAGAAAATCTTAGCCGTTAGTTCATCGAATGACGTCATCAGGAAAGACAGCCTCGAAAACTCCAACGGTCGACAGGGGATATATTTCCTCTTCAGCGACGAAAAGATACGCTAAATTTCGAACCAACGGTCGGCGCGCGTTCAGCTCTCGCTACAGACAAGAACAGAGACCGCCGCCCCCGCCTTCTCCGACGACCTGGTCCCCACAGATCCTTCCACTGCAGATCGCCGGCGTTCGGCCTCCAGCATCGCGTTCTGCGGCTGAACTCGAGAGATCTGCGGAACCCGTTCGCTTGTGCTCTGTTCTTTTCCCGTCGATCAAGAGAAATTCCGGTCCGATCGAGGCATCATGGGTCGAGGCAAAACGCCGCACGGACTCGTGCCCAACGCGAGAGCGCGCAGAATCGCGTTCGAGAAGAGGAAGAACGGCCTGATGAAGAAGGCCCGGGAGTTCTCCGTCCTCTGCGGCGTCGACACCTGCGTCGTCGTCTTTCCCGAGGCAGCGGCGGCCGGCGGCGACCGCCCGACTGCGCCGGAGGTATGGCCGCCGGATAGCGGGGAGGCCAGGCGCATCATCGAACGCTACAGATCCGCTGGCCGGAAGGAGAAGGAGAAGGAGAAGAAGCTCGACCTCGGCGGGAAGGGAGAGCTCTTGAAAGACTCTTCGAAGAGCCAACTGAGGTCGCTCCTGAGCATTCTTGGCGACCGGGTCGACCTCGCGAAGCGGAAGCTCGCCGCGATGAAAGCGGAGAAAAGGGTCGCGATGGCGGGCGTTATCTTGGGTCCGTGCAACGAAGAAGGCCCGAGCGTCGATGCGGTGCCGCAGGAGACGCCGCACCAAGCGTGCGCGGCCAGTACGCCGGAATGGGTCGCCGGTGCTCAGGCCAACAAGGCTCCCTGCTCGTACTCCTCCGTCGACGGCTGCCGCGACACCCTCGCAATGGAGGAGGACGATTCCACTTTCTTCCGCACTTTTCTGACGGAGACGATCGTTTTCTGATGGGAGTTTTACTGATTTTTTCTTTTGATTTGATAATACATACCACAGGGTCAGGCTGTTCTGGCTTGTCGTTTCTTGAGATTTACTGATTCTTTTCTTTTTTTGGTTCCGGTTGGAGATGATGTATAGAAAAGTTGAAATTCATATGAATAAAGGAGAAACTACACGATTTTTACTGCTCCGTCTTTGTCTCTGTCTGTGAGTTGTGAGTTGATTATCTGGGATTGACACTTTTATCGTAATCTTTTTCCCATTCCGAATGTCGTGAGCCAACTTGGGGAGAATGCCCATTAGCCCTTAGATGTAGTCAATGTTGTCGTTGGAGATGTTTATGGGGTTGATGGGCTTGTGCTTTACACGAATCATTGGTTCTACCTCGGCTATCCTACTTGAACCCTAATGTCGAGTCACGAGTCGAATCTTGGACAGATGGTCGAGGTTTCATGTTATTCCAATGTTGCAAGAGATGGGAGCTCCAAGCTCAGAGTCTCCCCTGCAATGAAGAAATCAACCTCGACTCCCGCCAATGCTCCCTGTCCATGATTCGATGTCATAGCAGGAACTTATACCACTGTTTTTACCAAGTAAAACCCATTGGCTGTCCTATGCACCTCACTTACAGCTTGAAAAGATAAGGTAAAACAGGATCTACAAGCAGTTCACGAAGGAAATTCAGTAAAACGAAACGGACAAGAACAGAGCACTGGTCTTAACACCGCAGGGTTCCGCAGGTTTCAGTAGGACCTGACGAAGGGTGCTTCGATTTTGCCGGTACTTGCAGTAGAATGTCAGCCGCTATGTCATCCGGATGTCCACCGTTTTCTGCGGCTTCAGAGCTTCGACCATGTGAAGATTGATTTGCCCCTCTAACAACGGCAGATGCGAGTGACTTGCGAAATCTGAAGAGGAACCCATCAAGACTCGGAAGACGTAGTGTATCACCAAATTGACGACGAGCGCCAACGCCAATTCCTTGAAATTTCCCGAGATTTTTAACTCTTTTTCTGTTACAATTTCTTTTCCTCTCTCTTTGTCCGGACTATTTCATCTTGTTTTCTTTGTTCTCTCCAACCCCCCACACCTACACATCCACGGATCTCCTTGGTGCACTATTTACCCATTATCATTTACTCTGATTAAAACTCAGTCTGTCTTTTGACACATAAATTGATTCATATAATAAGCAGACCAATATTTCTACTTTGAGACTGAAAAGTTTTGTCGAAACAATGATGATGATATAGTAGTAATAGTAATATCCACAAGGGTTGCCGTCGAGTGATGATAACAGATAATTTGTATTACTAAGGTGAAACAGATTTACTTTTTGCCTAAGAATCTTGCGGGGAGAGCGAGAGAAAGATTAGGCAATCGCATTAAACTTTCCCTCTGCGCATCTTACACCTCTCAGCTTCAGGAATTACATCAATTCCTAGTGGTTCCATCACCACCACAACTCTGCTTTGGCCACTGTATGTGTTGTTCATGACTCCGCTCATCATTGAACAGATCAAAGAAGGCCAAATGCGCAAGACTTCAACATGTAGCCGGTTTGAACATTTGGATGACCAAATTTCAAGTTTCAACTGTCATAATTCACAATATTTCCCACGACTAGTTATGAATAAAAAGGGAAACTACACGATCTTTACTACTGTCTCTGTCTGTGAGTTGGTTCTCTGGGATTAACACTTTTATTGTAATCTTTTTCCTATTTCTGCGCATCGAGAAGTCGCAGGTAAAGCAATTTATTCTTTTCGTCGTGAACAAACTTGATGTTCCTCTTGTCGCGAATGTCCTCAAGGATGCACCTTTGCGAGGATGGCAGAGCTCAATCCCATTGCTCGGGACAATTTTGCAAAGGAGAATACCATTAGCCTGCTGATGCATGGATTTTGTCGTTGGAGACCTTTATGGGGCTGATGGGCTTGTGAATAAGCAAGTTTATGCTTCTCTCTTGTTGGACTAACTTACAACCTTAGCATTTACTCGGATTAAAACTCAATTCTACCATTTCAAAGTTCCTCTCTTATGATGAAGCGAAATGCCTTCCTATTTCTCCCTCTTCAGTCTGTCTTTTGACACATGAATTGATATACTTCATGAGCAGATTGATAATTCCATTTGAGGGTTCTGTGTGTGAAAATTTGCTTTGTCGAAATAATGATGATATAGTAGTAGTAATAATAATAATTTCCACAAGTGCGCATGGCTGGTACACTGGAATGGGGTGCCGGTGCTCAGCCCAACGCCATGAAGGGTCACGGCTCATACTCCATCAATGGCTGCGACACCATCGCAGTGGAGGACGCTTCCACTTTCGATAATTTTTTGATGGAGTTTTACTGATTTTCTTTTGATTTGATCATATCACTTCACAGGGTCGAGCTTTTCTGGCTTGTCGTTTCGTGAGTAGGACTGATTCTTTTCTTTGTTCCGGTTGTAGATGATGATGTACAAAAAACAGTTGAAATTTGAATGAACGAGAGGGAAACTAGACGATCTTTACTGCTCTGTCTCTGTCTGTAAGTTGATTCTCTAGGGTTGGCACTTTTATCATCATCGTTTTCCCATTCCCGTGCATCGAGAAGTCGCAGATAAAGCAAGTCATTCTTTTCATGTTGAGTGACATCAGCATTGCTCTCATTCGGAATGTCCTCAGGGATGCGCCTATGTGGTTGCAGAGATCGGCAGCAAGGTTGGTTGCGAGGACGGCAGAGTTCAGTCCATTGCTCAGGACGATTTTGCCAAGGAGAATGCCATTAGCCCTCTGATTTGGTCGATGATGTCATTCAAGACGTTTATGCGGTATGATTTGAGAGTTTATTTGAGTAAGCAAAGTATCCATTAGATAATTCAATTGAACAATGAAAAGCGTAAGTACCCTTCAGTGAAATCCAGTAGCCATCTCCCTCGATTGAAGTTCTCTCTCACGCTTGTCATCTGATGGCGGTAATAGATTGGCAGGTCACGGGAAGGATTGAAAGCGAGAGTGAGATGCCAGAGATTAGGCTTAAACTGAAACGTAGTTGTGCAGAGGCTTTGTGGATGGCTGCAAAGGGAACGTTCCCAACAGTAGGCAGAGAACCGAGACAAAAGGATTGCTCTATTTCGTGAAGTTGGTCTGAGAAAGAGGATGACGAGTTGCGTGATACTTGTTTCATGACATCGATGGAAATAACTGCAGCTGCTGAACTGGGCAGTGATCTTAGGCATGCGGCTTTTAAGACATGTTCGCTGGCTGCTAAAGGCTGCAACAGATCGGCTTCAAAGGATACTCAAGGAAATAGACCACCCATCGTTGCAAATTTATGCCATAACGTCCATTGGCTCGTTCGCCAGGAAATTCCCAGCAAGAGAAACCAGAGTAATGCAGGGACCAGTTGCTCTGGGGGAACCTGTTCAGGCATGGATTTAATCTGATGCTGCAAGAAAACATCTGCAACAGCATTAAACCCCCATTTGTTATCTGGAATATTTGAAAAAGCCGAAACAGGGAAGTCTGTTCGGTGATGGCACACCCGAGTTTAACGTTAAGAAAACCTCCACGGGAAGGTCCTGAGCTTTGCAGTTGTTGTGCTCATGGTTGCGATTGCTTGAAAAAGAGCAGAACTTCAAATCTCGAGAGGCCCCCCACCCCCTGCTGGTTGGTTTCAATTCACTAAGGATGACTCGGCTTTGATGGAAGGGATTGCTGGGGGTGTTCTTCGTGATCACAAGGGTTGATGGGTTTGTGCTTTACATGAAACATCGATTCTATCTCATCTATCCTAGCGTTGGCAAACCTAATTACGGCAAAGGAATTGTATGAAAATTAAAGTTTTTCCTTTTCTTTGTTTCCTGAGTATGGGTCCCTGTGATGGGATATCAGAATGAGTTTAGGCCATGACTTAATGAAGTGGGTGTTATTGCTGCCACAGTTTTCTTCTAAATACTTACTCTGCTAATTACTGGAGTGGAGGATATATATAGGTTATCCGTTGTTGGTTGCATTGTCCTGTTTCAAGGCTCATACTCTTCACTGAGCCTAGGCCATATGGAGTGGCTCGTACTGCATTTGAATAACCGTTAAATTAGCATGTCTTTTAAAACATAAATGGATTCATTTCTTAAGCAGAATGATATTTCTATTTTAGGATTCTGTGTGAAAAGCTTTGTCAAAACAATACTGATCATAATGATGATAGTAACAATCATAATTTCCAAGAGGGTCGATGTGGAATGAAAATACCAAATAATTTGTATTACTAGAGTGGAATGGATCCACCTTTTACCTAAGAATCTTGTGGGGAGAGCGAGAGAAAGGTCAGGCAACTGTGTTACACTTTCCCTCTGCACATCTTACTGCCTCTCAGCTTCAGGAATTACATCAATTCCTGGGAATTCCATCACCACCATAACTATGCTTTGACACTTCATGTATTGGTCTCATCGCTGACCAGACTCCTTTTACTTAGCACCAGATCAGAAGAAGGCCAAACGTGCAAGACTTCAACATGTAGCCGGACTGAACATTTGGATGGCCATATTTCAAGTTCAACTGTCATAATTTGCAAAAATTCCTGTAAACAGTCATGGCTTTACAAGCTGCGAAGGTTTCAGGTGAACTTCAAACCCTCGGACATCAAACTGTATATCCACTTACTGTAAAACACAGTTGGGGAAAACTACAAGCAAACCTTGGCTTCATTACAGTGCAGTAAAGCTACAAGCAGGAAAGCTTGTAGCTTTACTGCTATTGAGTCCAGTCTTATAATAGCTCTTTTGCTCTCGAAAACTTGGATGCTGTGAGTCTAGTCTTAGAGAGAGAGCCTCGCACATATGGAACACCAGAAATGAGAATCGAAGGAAGTCATACAGGAAACTAGTTAATAATACAATCGGAAGACAGCATAAAGGGCAATCAGCTGTCGCCTACTGCTCGTGGTAATCAACAGGAGCCTATTCCATGTTTGAACTTGTCCGCAATTTACTTGGAATTAGTCACTATCTTTTACTTACCGAAAATAACATGCCACCATAGTCACTCAAGTTATTACCCATAAGAGAAGAGACTACCCTCCTCTCCCGCTCTATAAGTTGGCCTCTTGCGGCAACTGTTCCCTGAAGAGGATCCCTGGAATCCGACACCACCCAGACACCATCTACCGCCAGTGTTTCTTCCTCAATATTAACCATGACCCGCAGGAAGGAATCATTCTCCTCCACAGCTGATGATGGAGATTCGGATAACAGAAACTTGGTGACATAATTGTAACAAGTCAATCGCATCAATGTTTCGATTCTTTTAGAAATGCCCCTCAGCTGCCTTTCCCCTGCAGCAGATTACGGTCCATCGCGTGCTCATTTGATAACAGGACAATTTCCAATTAAATGCCCTTATCTTAGCAAGTCTCCAGTTCTGGCCATGAAAGTTTTCCATGAGGGCATTCTTCTCCTGCTTTCCCCAGTGCAAAGATGTAATTTTAACTATGTTTCGCTGACCCAATTAAAGCCTCTAAAAGATTGACTTACTTGCAATCGTGAGTTTAAGACAGGAAAACGTATGAACACCATCCTTGAGTTCTTCCACAAGACCGAAAGTTTGAATTTTGAGAACAAATTCCAGAAAGAGAGAATCAGGAATTGAACCGGAGCAATACATGAAATGTGAAAAATGACCAACAAATGAGTTCAAATGTGCTAATCCAAACAGCAGATTCCGATGAACATCAACTGAGGAGCCATTTGATAAAGCTAGGGGGTTTCGTACAATTGTTTCTACAATTAGAAAACAGAGGAGAATGAAGAGAATCGACCTGCAAGATTCAGTGATCGCTCCACAATCTCAAGCATGGAAATACTCGAATGAACAAGCATGTAAGCTTCTCCCAAGCTCCGGGAAGGACACCATAAATAAGTTGCTTGGTACATTGATCCAGAAGACCTAAACAAACTAAACAGAACACATCAAATGTCCAACAAGTAAAATTTGACAATCACAACGTTAATAGTCGAAGAAAACATCCACAAATCAGATGCAATGTTGTCTATTCAAGTACTCAAAACGGGCTTCGGGTTACTCTAAAGATATTAAGATTCCATCAGAAAATTGCAAAAACAGCGAAATCCTTACGAAAAGCGAAAAGGAAGATCGAATCGGCTCCCCTTTTGACATCAACTACTAGAGAGTTGAGAAGATAAATTGGCATTTTGCCCCTCTAGCTCCCGAGATGCAATGCGCGAGCTGCGAAGCAGACAAGGTTAGCACGCACAACGGATAAGGGCGTATTCAAAACTCCCATATACACGTGAAAATGCACGCTTGATCGAGCTACGCTTCATCGAATGACACGTGTGCTACTTTCTTTCTTTCCTTATTTATTTAAGAAAATCTTAGCCGTTAGTTCATCGAATGACGTCATCAGGAAAGACAGCCTCGAAAACTCCAACGGTCGACAGGGGATATATTTCCTCTTCAGCGACGAAAAGATACGCTAAATTTCGAACCAACGGTCGGCGCGCGTTCAGCTCTCGCTACAGACAAGAACAGAGACCGCCGCCCCCGCCTTCTCCGACGACCTGGTCCCCACAGATCCTTCCACTCCAGATCGCCGGCGTTCGGCCTCCAGCATCGCGTTCTGCGGCTGAACTCGAGAGATCTGCGAAACCCATTCGCTGTGCTCTGTTCTTTTCTCGTCGATCAAGAGAAATTCCGGTCCGATCGAGGCATCATGGGTCGGGGCAAAACGCCGCACGGACTCGTGCCCAACGCGAGAGCTCGCAGAATCGCGTACGAGAAGAGGAAGAACGGCCTGATGAAGAAAGCCCGCGAGTTCTCCGTCCTCTGCGGCGTCGACACCTGCATCGTCGTCTTTCCCGAGGCGGCGGCGGCCGGCGGCGACCGCCAGACTGCGCCGGAGGTCTGGCCGCCGGATAGCGGGGAGGCCAGGCGCATCATCGAACGCTACAGATCCGCTGGCCCGAAGAAGAAGGAGAAGGAGAAGAAGCTCGGCCTCGGCGGGAAGGGAGAGCTCTTGAAAGACTTGTCGGAGAGCCAACTGAGGTCCCTCCTGAGCATTCTCGGCGACCGGGTCGACCTCGCGAAGCGGAAGCTCGCCGCGATGAAAGCGGAGAAAAGGGTCGCGATGGCGGGCGTTATCTTGGGTCCGTGCAACGAAGAAGGCCCGAGCGTCGACGCGGTGCCGCAGAAGAGGGCGCACCAAGCATGCGCGGCCAGTACGCCGGAATGGGTCGCCGGTGCTCAGCCCGACGCTCGCTGCTCGTACTCCGTCGACGGCTGCTGGGACACCTTCGCAATGGAGGACGATTCCACTTTCTTCCATACTTTTCTGACAGAGGCGATGGTTCTTTGATGGAATTTTTACTGATTTTTTCTTTAGATTTGATAATACCACAGGGTCAGGCTGTTCTGGCCTCTCGTTTCTTGAGAATTACGGATTCTTTTTCTTTTTTTTTGGATTTGGGTTGGAGATGATGTACAGAAAAGGTGAAATTCATATGAATAAAAGCGAAACTACACGACTTTTACTGCTCTCTGTCTCTGTCTCTGTCTCTGTCTGTGAGCGTGAGCGTGAGTTGACTCTCTGGGATCGACACTTTTATCAGTCTTTTTCCCATTCTTGCGCATCCAGAAGTCGTAGGTAAAGGTTGAGTGAATTCGGCGTTCCCCTCGTCGTGAATGTCCTTAGGGATGTGCCTATGCGGGTGCTGAGTTAGGCGGCACGGTTGTTTGCAAGTACGGCAGAGTTTCAATCCCCTTGCTCGGGACGATTTCACGAAGTATATAATGCCATTAGCCCTCTACTGTCGTCGATGTTGCCATTTCAAGACGAGGATGGAGTTGATTTGAAAATTTATTTGGGCAAGCAAAGCAGACGTTCTCTTGTTCATGCTTGTCTTGTCATCAGTTTGCCGTTTGCCGTAATGAGACGCTAGAGACCAAGTTCGAAATACTGGGAGGATAACCAAGATGGAAGAATTGCTTTGTTTGGCAAATTCAATTGAGAAAGACGATGGTGAGTTGCCGAACACTTGTATTGTGACACCGATGGAGATAACTGCAGCTGCTGGACCAAACAGTGATACTAGGCGTGCGGGTTAAGACGCGTTCACCGCTTGCGATAGCTGTTGCGGATCAGCTTCTGAGAATAGTCCAGGAAATGGATCCCCATCCTTGCAATTTCCTGCCATAAGGCCCATTTGGTTCACCAGCCAGAATATTGCCAGCAAGAGAAACCAGATAAATGCAGCGACCGTTGGCTTCGAGGAACCTCTTCATACACGGATTGAATCTAATTGCTGCATAGAAAACATCCGCAGCAGCTTGAAATGTTGACCTTCCCTGGAACTCATTGTTCCCATTTGTCATCTGGAATACACTTTTAAGCAACAAAATTCAGTGATGAAGCACCTGAGTTTAATGTTAAGAGAACTCTAGGAGAAGCTGCAGCTTTCAGAGTCATTCTGCTACTTGCAGTCAGGTCGAAAAAGAGTTGAATCTCAAGGATTCTCCTCCCCCTGCTAGTCGGTTTAAACTAAATACGGGCAGCCCAGCTTTGATGAATCTGGGCAAAGGGTGTGCTCAAGGTGTTCTTTGTGATCACACAGGTCAATGCATTTGGCGAAGCATCATTTCACTTGCCTATCCTGGCGAAACTCAGGGGCTTTCTGAGATGGATTACAACTTGTTGCTGATCATGGAATCCGGAGATTGATCATGGAGCTCGGGGCTATGAACTTCAGTGTTTTCTAGAATTTTATACGCACAAGCGGGTGACTAATTTTTCCATCGTTTCTACTGCATCAATGAGCAAATAGTGGAAGATAAAAGTTCTACCTAGACGCGTGTTTTCAGAGCTCATTTTGACCATTACTAGAACTAGTCAAGTTTTTACTAACGTCAAGTTCATTGCTTTAAGTTTAGATTAAAAAAAAAAAAAAAAAAAAAAAGTTTATTGCTTTAAGAATTTAGTGGGTCAAATTGGCATTATTTAAGGGTTATAATTCAATTAGGTTCTCAAAAGAGATTCGGAATGCCCAACATGTTATAATTAATTAGGTTTTCAAATTTTGTTCGATTGAGTGTTTAGTGTGTGCCTACAAAAAAAAAAAAAAGTAGATTAACATAGAAAGACTCCTAGCAAGTCTTTGAGATTGCCAGAAAATAAAAGAGGGAAAATCACATCGGGTGATGAACACTTACTGGGTAGTTGCCAGGCCTAGGCAAGCACAACCACCTTGCGAACCTGACACCGCCACAGATGGTCGAGCAGGCGGCGGAGAGACACATTGGGCGACTGCGTAACACTTTCCTTTGCGCATCTTACCCTCTCCTCAGCTTCAGGAGTAACATCAGACTCCGCACAGTAAAGTATTTGTTGGCCATGACTCTGCTGGCGCTCACCATTGAACAGGCTCTGTTTATTCAAAAACCAGATTCATGATTGATTTCAGGAGGCGGCTAAACTCGCAAGACTTCAGCATGCAGCCGGATCAAACATCCGGATGGAGGAACAGATCGCAAGTTTCAGGTTTTATCTATCATCATTCATAAAAATTCCCATCACCATTCATGACTTCACAAGTTGCGAAGGTTTCAAGCATTCAAATCCTCTTAACATCAGACCATACATGCACTTACTTTAAAACACAGTTGGGGAAAACTACTAGCAGACCTTAGCTTCATCACAATGTGGTAAGGGAGCCCAAGCAGGCAAGCCATCATCCGACAACTAGGTCCATCATAATATCCGTTTTGCCCTTAGAAACTTGGATGCTATGACTCCAGTCTTGAGAGAGCCTAACACATGGAACAGCAGAAATGAGAATCAAAGAGAGTTGTACAGGAAAAGTAGTTAATAATACATTCAGAAGATAGCATAAAGGGCAATCATTCGTCGCATCTGCTCATAACGTAATCAACATAAGAGCCTGTTCTATGCAACTAAAAAAATCTGCAATCTCTTTGGAATGAGTCACTATCAAATACTTCTACCACAAATAATGTGCCACTTGTAGTCATTTAAATTATTAACCATAAAAGAAGTGACTACCATCCCCTCTCACTCGATAAGTTGGTCTCTTGTGGCAACTGTTCCCTGAAGAGGATTTTGGGAATCCGATGCCACCAAGACGCCATCAGCAAGGTGGAATCATTATCCTCCACAGCTGATGATGGAGATTCAAATAACAGAAACTTGATGATATAATTGTAACTAGTCAATTGCATCGATGTTCTGATTCTTTTGGAAATGCCCCTCGGCTGCCTTTCCCTTGCAGCAGATTACGGTCTATTGTGCGCTCGTTGATCACAGGACAATTTCCAATTAAATGCCCTTATCTTAGCAAGTCTCCAGTTCTGGCCATGAAGTTTTCCATGAGGGCATTCTTCTCCTGCTTTCCCCAGTGCAAAGATGTAATTTTAACTATGTTTTGCTGACCCAATTAAAGCCAATAAAAGATTGACTTACTTGCAATCCTGAGTTTAAGACAGCACAAACGTATGAACAACATCCTTGAGTTCTTCCACAAGACCGAAAGTTTGAATTTTGAGAACAAATTCCAGAAAGAGAGAATCAGGAATTGAACCAGAGCAATACATGAAATGTGAAAAATGACCAACAAGTGAGTTCAAATGCACTAATCCAAACAGCAGATTCTGATGAACATCAACTGAGGAGCCATTTGATAAAGCTAGGGGGTTTCGTACAATTGTTTCTGCAATTAGAAAACAGAGGAGAACGAAGAGAATCCACCTGCAAGATTCAGTGATCGCTCCACAATCTCAAGCATGGAAATACTCGAATGAACAAGCATGTAAGCTTCTCCCAAGCTCCGGGAAGGACACCATAAATAAGTTGCTTGGTACATTGATCTAGAACACCTAAAAAACTAAACAGAACACAATCACAACATTAATAGTCGAAGAAAACACCCACAGATCAGATGTAGTATTGTCTATTCAGACACTCAAAATGGGCTTTGGGCTACTCTAAAGATATTAAGATCCCATCAGAAAGTTGCAAATGATGGCGAAATCCTTTCGAAAAGCAAAAAGGAAGATCGAATTGGCTCTCCTTTTGACATCAACATCCAGAGAGTTGAGAAGATAAATTGGCATTTTGCCCCTCTAGCTCCTGAGATGCAATGCGGGAACCGCGAAGCAGACAAGGTTAGCATGCACAACGGATAAGGGCATATTTAAAACTCCCATATACGCGTGAAAATGCACGCTTGATCGAGCCACGCTTCATCGAATGACACGTGTGTTACTTTCTTTCATTCTTTCTTTATTTAAGAAAATCTTAGCCGTTAGTTCATCGAATGACGTCATCAGGAAAGACGCCTCGAAACTCCAACGGTCGACAGGGGATATTTCCTCTTCAGCGACGAAAAGATACGCTCAATTTCGAACCAACGGTCGGCGCGTTCAGCTCTCGCTACAGACAAGAACAGAGACCGCCGCCCCCGCCTTCTCCGACGACCTGGTCCCCACAGATCCTTCCACTCCAGATCGCCGGCGTTCGGCCTCCAGCATCGCGTTCTGCGGCTGAACTCGAGAGATCTGCGAAACCCATTCGCTGTGCTCTGTTCTTTTCTCGTCGATCAAGAGAAATTCCGGTCCGATCGAGGCATCATGGGTCGGGGCAAAACGCCGCACGGACTCGTGCCCAACGCGAGAGCGCGCAGAATCGCGTTCGAGAAGAGGAAGAACGGCCTGATGAAGAAGGCCCGGGAGTTCTCCGTCCTCTGCGGCGTCGACACCTGTGTCGTCGTCTTTCCCGAGGCAGCGGCGGCCGGCGGCGACCGCCCGACTGCGCCGGAGGTATGGCCGCCGGATAGCGCGGAGGCCAGGCGCATCATCGAACGCTACAGATCCGCTGGCCGGGAGGAGAAGGAGAAGGAGAAGGAGAAGGAGAAGGAGAAGGAGCTCGGCCTCTGCGGGAAGGGAGAGATCTTGAAAGATTTGTCGAAGAGCCAACTGAGGTCGCTCCTGAGCATTCTTGGCGACCGGGTCGACCTCGCGAAGCGGAAGCTGGCCGCGATGAAAGAGGAGAAGAGGGTCGCGATGGCGGGCGCGATCTTGGGTCCGTGCAACGAAGAAGGCCCGAGCGTCGATGCGGGGCCGCAGAAGACGGCGCCCCAAGCTTGCGCGGCCATTACGCCAGAATGGGTCGCCGGTGCTCAGCCCGACGCTCGCTGCTCGTACTCCGTCGACGGCTGCTGGGACACCTTCGCAATGGAGGACGATTCCACTTTCTTCCATACTTTTCTGACAGAGGCGATGGTTTTTTGATTGGAGTTTTTACTGATTTTTTCTTTAGATTTGATAATACCACAGGGTCAGGCTGTTCTGGCTTGTCGTTTCTTGAGTTTTTTTTAGTGATTTTTTCCCCAGTTGGAGATGATGTACAGAAAAGTCGAAATTCATATGAATAAAAGGGAAACTACACGATCTTTTACTGCCCTTGTCTCTGTCTCTCTGTGTGAGTGTGAATTAAACTCTTTGAGATTGACACTTTTATCGCAATCTTTTTCCCATTCTCGCGCATCGAGAAGTCGTAGGCAAAGGGTGAGTGAACTCGGCATTCCTCTCGTCGTGAATGTCCTCAGGGATGCGCCTATGTGGGTGCAGAGTTAGGCGGCACGGTTGGTTGCAAGTACGGCAGAGTTCGATCCCATTGCTCGGGTCGATTTCGCAAGGTAGAATGCCGTTAGCCCTCTGCTGTCGTTGACGTTGTTGTTCGAGACGTTGATGGAATACGATTAGAAAGTTTATCTAGGCAAGCAAAGTATACGTTCCCTCAGTCACGATTGCTATCTAATGGCGGTAATAGATTGGGGGGAGTGTCACAGGAAAGAAGGAAAGAACGAGACGCTAGAGATTAAGTTTTGAATAGTAGAATGATAACCGAGACAAAAGAATTGCTTTGTTTGGTGAATTCTGAGAAAGACGACAACGAGTTGCCTTACACTTGTGTCATGACAGCAATGGAGATAATCACAGCTGCCGAACCGACCGGTGATCTTAGGCATGCGGCCTTTTAAGACGAGTTTCACCGGCTGCGAAGCTGTTGTGGATCAGCTTCTGAGGGTGGTCTAGGAAATGGACCACCCATCCTTGCAAATTCCTGTCATAAGGCCCATTTGGTTCGCTGGCCAGGACATTTCCAGCAAGAGAAACCAACACACGACCATCCGCTTTGGGGAACCTCTTCAGACATGGATAGAAACTAAATTGCTGCACAGAAAGCATCTGCAACAGCATGAAACCCCCACCTTTCCCGGAACTTCTTGTTCCCATTTGACCTCTGGAATACACTTCGAGCAACAAATTCCAGTGATGAATGAGTTTAATTTTAAGAGACCTATAGGTGAAGCTGACCTTTGAATCTCAAGGGGTCTCCTCCCCCTGCTAATCAGTTTAAACTACATACAGACGTCTCGGCTTTGTTAAATCTGGGCAAAGCGGGTGCTCGAGGTGCTCTTCGTGATCACAAAGGTCAATGCAATTTGTGGCTTTATGCCAAGCATCGGTTCTGCCTTGCCTATCCTGGTGAAACTTGGGGGCTTTCCGAGACGAATTATGACTTGTTGCTGATCGTGGAATTCAGAGATTGATCAGAGATTGATCGTGGAGGTCCATGGACTTCAGGGTTCTCCAGATTTTTATACGCACAGACGTGTTTTCAGAGTGGGTTTCTATCGTTTCTACCGTATCAATTAGCAAAAAAGCAAAAAAATAAAGGTCCTATCCAGAGGTGCGTTTTCGGAGCTCATCTTGGGCTTAACTAGAACCGGTCAAGTTTTTATTAAAGTCAAATTCGTTACCGTAAGAATTTAGTGGGTCAAATTAGCATTATTAAGTGTTATAATTCAATTAGGTTCTCAAAAAGATTCGGAATGCCCAACATGTTATAATTAATTAGGTTTTCAAATTTTCTTCGATGGAGTGTTTAGCGTGTGCCTACGAAAAAGAGTGGATTAACATAGAAAGACTCCTAGCAAGTTTTTGAGCAAGTTTTTGAGATTTGCCGGAAGAAAGAATGGAAAATCACATCGGACTATGAACACTTACTCATTGGGTAGTGGCCAACCCAAGCGCGACCACCTTGCAAACCCAACACCACCACGGGTGGTCGAGGGCACGGCAAATAGAGAGATCAGGCGACCGTGTGATACTTTTCCTTTGCGCGTCTTATGGCCTCTCCTCGGCTTCAGGAATTACATTGACCCCCAGTGGTTCCCCTCCACAACCCTGCTCGGCACAGTATGCGTCGGCCATAACTCCACTCATCAATGAACAGGCTCTGTTTATTCATCGACCGGATTCGTAATTGATTCAGGAGAAGGCTAAACTTGCAACACTTCAAAACATGCAGCCAGATTGAACATTCGGCCGGAGGACCGGATTGCTAGTTTCAGGTTTTAACTATCATCATTAGCAAGAATTATTGTGCCTGTTTATGACTTTACAGAGTTGGCAAACTGTCGTACAACCTGCGAGGGTTTCATGTGGACTTCAACCCTCCTTACATCAAACCATATGTCCGCTTAATATAAAGTACACTTTGGAAACCAATAGCAAAGATTAGCTTCATCACAGTGCAGTAAGGGAGCACAAGCAAGGAAAGCCATCAACCAGGAGCTAGGTCCACCATAATAGTCCCTTTTGCCCTCAGAAACTTGAATTCCCGCGATTGTAATCCTAGAGAGAGCCTGACACATATGGGGAGCATCAGAAATGAGCACTGAAGAAAGTGCAACAGGAAATGAGTTTATAACACATTCTAAAGACAGCTTGAAGGGCAATCGACTGTCGCCTCTGCTCTGAACACTTTTAGTCGACAGAAGAGCCCATTGCATGCGATTTACCTTATCTGCAACTTTTTTTGGAATCAGTAACTATCACATAATTGTACTGCAAATGATGTGAGACAATAGTCACTAAAATGATTAAATAAGAGAGCTTGCAACTCTTCATAGATCAATTGTATTTCGATTTCTTGCAACCTATGCATTCAGGGTGAATCGCTCAGCCATCTCCAGTACATGCCATCATCGATCCCATGTGAAGAAAGATGACCCCACAGCAATGTACTCCATGCTTGTGTTTACCAAATTCCACCAGCTAAGGTAACTATTGTGAATCCATCTAAATGCTAATAAAAGAACAATAACTTAGGCCCCCATATATTACCAGTAGATGGCAATGAAAGGACAATTAAGTTCATAACACCTACCTCAGCGAGATGAAGGCAAAGCACGCCAATTGTCAGCAAGAAACATTACACGATCACGTGATGGTGCTGACAGCTGTTGGAGAATTACATGCTTCAGGTGAGCTGCCGCTCTTTCGCCAGCCCGAGTAGCAAGTTCCAAGTACACAACAGCTTTCAGCATCTCACCCTCCTGCAGGGTGTGAGAAAGCTCCCATCAGTCTCTGAATTCCCTTAAGAGAGCAAAGTCCAAGTAAGCAAAAACTGATAATACAGTTATCAGATGTCCATTCTCAACATCATTTATCATATTAGAATGGTAAAATGAAACATCAAAATGAAATTTAGCAGCTTAATCACGTTAAATGATAAAAACAGCGTTTCCTCTGATTGTCACATACAGAAAAAAGGCTCAGCCCGTGCTCAAATTGAGCTTTGCTGTGACCACGATCAGCTGCTCGCTTCATCCAGCTTCTAGCTTGTCTCCGATTTCGGTGAAAACCCTCTCCAAATGAGTAGCAAAGTGCAACATTGTACATGGCACGCACATAACCACCTTCAGCAGCTTTCAGATACCATCTAGCCTATAATAAAAGAATCTGATAATTAAGAGCGACAAAATGATAAAAGAAAATAAGAAGAAAGCAGTGGCTCTGTTGCAATACTTGCAAACTCTTTTTTGATCATGGACACTTGCGAACTATTTGCAGGCATAGTATTGCAAAATGAAAGGACTAGCAAACTTCAACCTAAATTCACCAAGGTTCTTCTTTAACTCGTACTTTATGATGTTCAAATACAATGAAAGAATAGGACCGAAGGCGGCTTATTACAAGTATCAAATTCTCCAGTCCTCCACTGCATTAATACATGTCCACATCTGATTCTTCAGTACATTCAAACGCCATCATTGCTATATTCACCAAGTTTTCAGACAACCGAAGCACAGACTCAAAATTAGGATTTCGAAAGCAAGCAGCAACAAACTTATGTATAGACATTAGACAAAACTGTGCTCAGGATGGAGGAAGAGGTGGCTATACAGTATGTTAGAAGCTCATAAGCAAAAGAAATTTCCTTGAATTTTAAGCAGCCACACAGCCTTCCAAATAAGGAGGCCAAAAGACACAAAAGCAGCATACCGCTTCCACTAAATTAGTATCCAGGCCACTGCCTCGATGCAGGCAAAGTGCCAATTGGTATTGTGCACGGATATGGCCGGCTGCTGAAGCTAGTTGTAACCATTTGATAGCTTCCTGAGGTTTTGCAGGTTCAACTGCAAGCATCAGAGTAATCATAAGAAGATGGATAACAAACTTTGGCAACTGAACCACAAGAGGAAGCCATGATTTAAAGCGATAAAAGAACCAGAAAGAAGGGAATTTCCAAACACAATAGAGTTCACAAACACATTGAGCATTAAAGCAACAACCCATTTGCCATATCATGCACTTGAGCCGTCACTCAGCTCAGTATACATTAAAAACTATCTCCTTCATGGAAATGGAGAAAATCACTCTCAGCAGCGACCCGATTAGTTGATGTGCCATTTGCAATCCTTCAGACCTCTATTCACAGCAAGTATGATCTCAATTTTCTAAAACCAGGAAAATCAAATGACACCAAACCCTTCTAGTTAGACGTTTACCATCATTCCTGAGGAATAATGCCTTGCTAAATGGTCGGGAAGCAAAAGTTACTTCCAATCTCATCACATCACAAGTCCCCAAATGCAATCTTAACAAAAAGAAACCAAAGAAACAATCACCAGGCACAGACACTAATAAAAGTCTATCCCCCTTATCTTATTTAGCTCGAAGAAGCAATGATTGGTCAGTGCAACTACCAAATTACTAAACCCTAACCTTGCAAGTAAGCAATCCCCAAATTGCACTGCCCCGCCGGATCACCGAGCGAAGCGGCTTTCGTATACAATTCGACGGCGGCCTCCTTCTTCCCCATCTCCCAGTACATTAGGCCAGCGTCGACCATGGCGAGCGTGGACCCACGCGCCGCCCCCTTCAGGAACGAGTCGAGGGCCTTCTCGGAGTTGGCCCCCGCCCCTCCCCGGCCGTGCTTGAACCGCTTCCCCCAGTGGAGCAGCAGCATCGCCTCCCTCAGCGGCCGGAGCGCCTCGCTCCACGATCGGCACACCAGCGACGCCGCCCGGAGGTTCGACTGCGTGAACGAGGCGGCGATCCTCGCGAGCACGTCGTACGGCAGGGCCGCGAAGTCCCGGGAGGGCGCGGGCTTCGGCGATCCCGCGGGGGCCAGCGCCCAGCGCGAGGCGGGGCTTCTCAGTCTCGACGGCGGCGGCGGCAGCGGCGGCGGTGGCGGCTTCGAGACGCGGCGGCTGGAGGCGGAGGCGGAGGCGGAGGCGGAGCGGTCCGTCTGGTGGTGGTGGTGGTGGTGGTGGCGGCGGCGGGCGAACTTGGCGGCGAGGTCGTCGACGCTGGAGCCGTCGAAGGGGAGGGCGGTGAAGCGGGGGTTGTCCGTACGGTGCGGCCATGTTCGCTGCTTCATCGCCGCCGCCTACGGCTGATCTTGATCATCAAGATGATTTTTTTTTTTTTTTTTTTTTTTCTGTACCTCTCCCTTTTCTTTCGCGAGAGAGGAGAGAAACCGGCAGCGTGCGAGGCGTTTTCTCCAGTCGCGCGAAAACAGTGGCGGACACGATCTTGTTCCGCCACGTCATTAGCTTTTAAATTTCGCCGAGAATATTTTTCTGCCGAAATTTACCATATTACCCAAGCGAAATGATAAAAATGACCTCTAAATTTTGGCGCAATGGGGACAATAGGTTTAAACTTTTAATTTATTCCATATGATCTTTGACTTTTGATGCATGTTCAATTTAACGAAAATATTTAATATTATCCCTAATCTTGAATTAAAGGAATGATAATATTGAGTATTTTCTTATTGTTCATATATTAAGTTGAACAAGTATTTAAAGCCTAAGAATCACATTGAACAAATTTAAAGTTTAGGTACAACATTATAAATTAGATTAAATGGACAATTTATGTTATTATTATCACCATCAAAATTTAGAAAAAAGTAATATATTTTTAGATTAGGAAAAGTCTACATGATGCTTGTTACAAAATTTAATCAAGCTAAAATAGGTTTGTCCAGGCATGATCACTTTCTTTTTTTTTTCTTTTTTTGTATGAATTTGAATTTTGCAGCTCGTTCACTTTTTTTTTTAATCCCAAATACTTGAATTTTTTACGCAAAAAAAAAAAAAAACATATTGACACATGGGTTGGCACATATTTTTTTCCATAATTTCTTTAAATTTATATTACAATTTGGATATGGGGGCAATACAAAAGCAGAAATACCTTTCCTCTTGCTAAATCGCAAACAAATAAGCCCTTCCTAAGAACCCCATGGTTTTTGTATGCCTACAATTATTTCGATTTTTTTTCTTGACTTAAATAATTATTTATCTCAGACATTTAGTTTGATAGGAGGGATTAGGAGCGAAGAGAAATTATTTCGAAGATATAACCTTATTTGAATGAAGGGAAAATAATTAGAGGATTAAGAAAAATCATGAGGGATTGTTTATTTTGGCTAGAAATTCAAGAGAGATTGGTATATAGCCCATTAGCCCTTTTTGTGTGAATTTTAAATCCCCAAATTTGGAAGAATTAAGAGCGATATGTGTATCAATAAGTAAACATTTTCTTCTATAGCTTATTTTATATCTATTTTCAAATTAAATAAAATAATATTCATATCATAATGCATTCTTTTCCTTTCTCGATCATCATCATCATCCCATAACTTAATCTTTCCAGATCATTTCTCTTATTTTCTCTCAAAATTATTGGAATCATTTTTTTTCCTATCTTATCACCATACCAAACATAGTGAAGTAATGGACCTAGAATTGAGACGCACAATTTAAGAATTTATACCTAGTTTCCATTTCGTATTTAGGTTTTCTAGTTCTTGATAATGACGTATCATTGAGATGTACTTTACATTTCTATTAAATTAGTGAATACGCATTAATTGTATAGTTGATCAGTTCTATCTTGAGAGAGTATTCCTAATAATCCCATAATTCAGCTAAGATAATTGTTTAAAAAAATGATCCATTTTCGTGAACTTTCTAGACTAGTCCACAATCTTCTGTCTCTAGTATCTAGTAATAGTTGATGGTAGATAATTGCGTGGCTAAAATTATTTGGACGGTGAGAATTGCAAGAAGACTTTGGGGGTGTATATCTCATTGCTCCAATATCTTTTTTTTAAAAGGTCTTTTTTTTTTTTTTTTTATTCTGCATAAATTTTTTGAATGGAATCTTATGACAAACACGGAGTTACTAGAAAATAGGAGAAGCCAAAAAATTTAGAGCACATTTGTTGTTATTTGTCAAGTTATAAGAAGTTTGAGAGTATAAAATTTCGAGAGTACATATTTTATTGATCAGGGAATGAATAAGTTAGAAATTGAATATGTAAACAAGCTTCTAAGGGACTAAGTCAGCAGAGATTGAGCATAAAATTAATGCATAACAACCTTATGTGAATAAGATTTAGATAAGTGAATAAAAAATTCTAAAACTTATCACAAATATGAAAGTTTTAAAGTTTTTAAAAAGTGCAATTAAGTTTTAAAACTTGTCAAGAAAGTGCAAAATTTTCAAAAAGTACCAACAAATTTTAAAACTTGTCAAACTTTTCTAGTACCTTTTTGAGTTATATAGTAATCAAGTCCTCGAACTTGAATGCTAAGACATCTTTCCAATTGGCCTTTAATAAGTTAATAATGGCTCCTAAAACAAATAAATAATAATAATTAATCGAGTCATAGAGTTTTAGGAGAATCCGAGCTAAGTATGAACACCACCTCATGAGAGGAATCGTCCACGCTTACTTGGTCATCCGTTAACTCAGCCTGAGATCAAACATCTAATGATGTCCTGTCTCAGAGAGGTTCGCGACACTCGTCCGTACCATAAACACGAATGTAGTTCATCGAAAGACAATGACAAAAAAAGAGCCTGAGTGTATTCATGTTGGACCTGGCACTTGCTGAAGTATAACTATCATCGTCCGTTCTAAGCTCATCAGATTCATCAAGCATCAAGTCGTGCATCAACATCCACTGAAAGTCAAGTTCAATTCCGCACAAGAATCAAAGCCAGAAAGATCGGAAAGAGAATGCTATAGAGTTGTTGAACGCGAATGGAGGATAAAGCGGAAGTACAGGAAGTACCCAATTACAATGTGTTCGCAGGCCAAATTAGGATGAAAAAGACAGAGTTCGGGAAGATTTTGCTTCGTCCTTGTACCATAGAAGGAGGGGATTATATTACAGCTTGTTGGAGACCTACAGCATCGTTTTACATCCTGGAATAACCCCGGTGGTCTTCATATTGCTCCATGAACTCGTCGTTGAACTTCTTGAAACTCGCCATGATCTCCGGCATTTCCTCCTCAGCAGGCAAGATGGTTGTCCTCAAATGGAAGACCCTACAGGCAAAGGTCGATGAATTAGCTCGGTCGCTATCTGAGACGTTGCAGAAGCATGTGTGCCATCTTCGCAAAAGGAACTATATGTAGCGAAAGAAAAGGAGGTCCTTTGACTGACTTGAAAAATTTTCACATATGCAGAACTCCGAAAGAGCAGGAGAAGTTAAAACAAGGAAATTTGCGGTAAATGAGCACAGAAACCGACTATTAGTTTGATGAGGAAGATTTTGTGGAACATGGTATGACTAGATGAACGTTTTACCCTTCTTTCTGCCCAAATCCTGAACCAGGGACAGTGGAAATGCCGGTTGCTTCCAATAGCTTGAGACAGTAGAAAACATCAGGAACTTTTCCAGCTTGTTTAGCAGCCTGTATTGCTCTCGGAGGCAAACGAATTTGTGGGAACGAATACATGGCACCTAAAAGAAGTTTTGAGTCAATCCTCACAGATGAAATTCTGCTAAAGTTGAAGGCAAGAATGTGACGAAAGAGATATAAGCGAAATTAACAACTTAGACCTTCTGTGAAGTTGCAAACTACATTTAGGCAGCTGTTGAACCCATCAGTCATCATCCTTGCTCGTCGCCTCAGCGATTCAAGGATCCCTTTGCTGCAAAATACATGCTTTAAACATTAACCAGAAGGCCCTCACAATCCTTGTACTGTAAAATAACGAAAGTTTCTGCACGTAAATCTGCTGTTCTAAGTTCCCTTGAGTCCAGCAATTATTCTTCCCTGAGAGCATATTCACCAATAGAAAAAAAATTTATGATCAGTCTAGTCCTAGGAGTAGTACCTTTCACGAACATACAGGTCGTATGATATGTCTCCAGGTTTAGGAGGGTCAACCATCATTCCCATCTGAATGGCATCATAAACAAAAAGAGAGTCAAAATCATTTGAACAGGTGATTAGTTGTAGCTAGATCAATAAACAACCACTTAGACAGTGGAAATTATTGCAACTTACCAAAATCTGGGCAGGCACATTCGGACTAAGCGATACTGATGCGACTTTGTAGATTTCGTCAACACTCTGTGATGTCAAGATAGTAGAGAACATAAACTAAGAGCATCAGCACAAAACAACTTGTATAAATTTAGATGCCACTAATGCATCAGCTAGACACTGCTCAATGCCATCATAAATGACATCCATACAATATGAAATCATGAATAGAAAGTGAAAGAAGAGTACCAGCACCTATGACAAGAATAGTGGATTAATTATAAAAATGCAAAATCCTGTGGAAATAGAAGATTGTAGCCAGCGGGGGATAGCCAACATTGAAAGGGTACACATCAACAGAATACAGATGATTGCATCATAGAATTGATTACAAAAGATTATGATCCTAAATTTTCACCATTCTCAAATTTGGTTCAGAATTAATCTGAATAGCCGATCTGCGTACATGTCTAGTAATTAGGGTCAGTATTCTGACCAAAAAAAGAAGGGTCGGTAGCCATTGGTACGATCCCACCCGCAATGCAACTTAGTGGTAGAGAATCAAACCTTGGGAGGTATATTAGTCATCTCAAAGTATCCACCTCTCTGTCCACATTCACCCCAGTATCCCTTTGAAACAGTGTGGAATGAAACGAGCTGGAGTTCCCTGCTAATAGGCGGTCCCATATTCAACAAAACCTTCCAGCACAACAGGAAAATGGAAATATTACTGCACTTGATGATTGAAGAGAATTTATAGGAATAAGACTGAATCAAATGACAAAAAAATACTACCTTTCTAGCACTGATAAAAGGACGCTCATCCTGGTAGATATTCTGTTGATAAACCTCGTCACCAAGCAAGACTAACTTCTCTTGATAACAGAAGTAGATAATTTCCTTCAAATTAGCTTCACTGAGACACTGGCCCGTAGGGTTGCCAGGGTTTATAATCACCATTGCACGCACCTGATCATTCAAAATAAAAAAAGAAGAATTGTAGCTAGATGTGGAGAGAACAATGCAGCATATCAGTAAAGCAAGTTATCAACTAGTGAGATTTAAATTGACAACAGACATGGAACGTTACAAAAAGATGAGGATTTAAAATGATTTTAACTGTGTTTTTCCTATAGGATGGCCAGATAAGTAATTGGTTGGCTAGCTACGACAGTCTTCATAGTCTGCTCTTTCAGTTTCCTATTAATGCACGCATGCAAATTTTAAGTGTGATGTTCCTCTCAAATATGCAGTAGCTGTACACATATTCAAGTATAAAAAGAAAGAGTATTTACTGTAATTCCATTGGCACGCGCCCGTGAAACCGATTGGCGAAGATCATTTACATCAAGACCCCAATTTGCTGTCTCCTCGAGATAATACGGGACAAGAGAACCACCAAACAGAGCTATTGCAGCTGAATAGAGAGGGTATTGTGGGACTGGCACTAGAACCTGGCAAGAGAAACGCATAAATAAGAATCAGCCAATTTCCCCAGTGGAAATAAACCCAGGCATCACTTAACTACAAAATTTAGAGGAAGGACAAGATGATTAAGATCAAGCAAAAGAGGAAAGTAGCTTGGGAAAAGGGGCAGAACACTGGAAAGGGGAAAAATGGAACATGTATAAGCAAACATGAAGGCAAAACAGTACCCCATCTCCTTCACCACGGATAATGGTATTTAAGATCTGCATGACACCTTTGCTTGCACCATCTGTGAGAAAGATGAGCTCTGGGTCACTGCCATCAGAATTTGAAAAAAAAAAGGGTCAGTTCCCTTCCATTGGGAGCTGGGATATGAAGAAATCACTGTGGTGATACTTATAGGACTTTGGGATCACCTTGGATACCCATCACGCCTTCCAATGAACTCTGCCACTTCCTTCCTAATACCAGGAAGACCACGTGAATCACTATAAGCACCTGAGACATAATGGACCCTCCATAAGCGCTCCCTATTTTGTGATAATGATAAAATTTCTCAAATTGGATATGGCAGCAAAAAAGCAAGACAAGTAACATGATATGCTTTCGAGGCATCACCACTGAATAGCCATGTAATCAATACATTGAAAAGATTAGGCATGTAATATCATAATTGCAGATCTCATGGAGAGTGTCAATCAATATGATTATGTTTATAGGAGCATGGTAACCCAACCTCTGAGAATTTGGAATTCCTTTGGAAGAAAGACAAGCACCTAGGTAAGCACACAAGAATGACAGAGTGTGCAAAACTCTAAGAATATGTTGAGGTGATGAGACTACTCGGGAAGACCCTGAGTATATACACCCAGCTGTGGTCCTCCCACTATGGTCATGAGGCCAATAAAGAAGTGGATTACGAGTGAAAATGGAGAGTGATGCATGGACAAAAAGCTGAGAGTGTGGATAAGAATGCTCAGGTGACTGGTACAGTTATGATTCCGGAGGGCTTGAAATAAAACAACAAGAGTACAATACCTAAGCCACCAGTGGTAAGTGAGAGATAATGCTTGGCTCTTGCAATTGCATCTGCAGGGAAAAGCAATCCTACATTTGGGTCATCCAATAAAAATGGCGCTTGGCACAACGCAATCACCTGATATAATGAATATATTTGGTTAGTTAAAATGGAAAGGGAAAGAACATATTAGGTTGTGGAGCAGGTGAGTCCCACAAGCTATGGGACTGACAAGTCACAGGGAGACAAACCTGACGAGGGAAAGTCAATGGTTTCTGTCCTAGAGCATGGGGGTTGCCTACATTTGTAAATATGATCTGCAGAGATAAAATCGGTAATTAAGTAGCTGGAGAGAGAAACATCCAAACACAAGGAATGACTTTTTCACTCCAATTTCATTAACATTGGAAACAAAAGAGAAGAACTGCATAGTTTTACGCCTCTGTGAATAGTGATTTAAATAGCATATGTATTACAATAAAATGTAGGTGGATGCAGGTGTCTATTTTTGCCATGACATGAATATCAATCTATTTCTGTGAAAGTTGCAAATGAACAGATCAGCAAAATAATGTTTAAAGACACAAGAATTTTTTTTTTGAAGATACTGAAGAGACAGTTAATGTCATTCAGCCAAAGGGCCATGATAATGATACACACTTTGGCAAACACAAATGGATAAAACATTTATTACTCATTCCCAAACAACCCTCGACCACATAATAGGACCAGCTACTAATTTCATGCATTAGCTCATGGACAGCTCAGTGCAGCAAATCACACTACCACATCATCTCAACGCAACACTGATTCAAGCGAACTGCAATACCTTCTTCCCTTCCTTCTGAAGTTCTGAAGCACGAAGATACAGCTCCCCCCTGACAGCATACTGAACTTTCTTCACATTCTCATTCAGTGACTCATAGTCCAGTGCCCTCAGTGCCATGATGACGTTCTGATCTCAATAAACTGCTGACCTACAGTAGACAAGAGACAGTTATACCAATTTCTGATAGAGTATCTAAAATTGCAATCTTGGAGAAGTTTGTTAAAGAAACCACAGGAAGGCCGACGTTGCATAGGCTTCCTAAGTACCCTGAAGGGAGGATATCCTAGCCCCTGAAAATAGCTTATCCCGTGGCAATTATGTATGTTTTTCACTTTGAATACATAGCCCGGGTTCAACTAAGCATCACCAAATTCAATCGCCATCTTGATTTCCAAAATAGTACAGTTCCCTGACTCAATTCAAGTCATAAACGATCAGATATGACGGCTATTGGCACAGTATGAAAAATTTTGAGATTGACATTTTTAGCAAAGAGTCACAAAAGCATCGAAGAACAATGAATGTATGAGGGTTCAACAGAGTGGCCTGGCAAAAGACACTCCATTTTACGAATTCTGCTCATCATCGTGACAGGCGACAAAGACACCTAGTCCCAAATAGAGAGTTCACCTTCAGATCTAAAAATGCATCAAATTCTTGAAAGAGCTGGCCAAAGTATCATGCCGTGGCTCAGTAAGAGCGAATATGCAGCACACACTCCATAAAAGAAATGCCAAGAAATCAAACACGAACACTTGGAACACGCAATTAAGAAGCAGTGCATCAGGACAAAGCAGCAAGTGCTCAGAATGAGAGAGAACAATCACGAAAGACAATAAAGCAAGATAAAGACTGAATTTTTCAGAGAATCCATCATCGACTCGCCACCGGAGAATCTGAACACAAGAAGCCAAACCGTCATACAATTGCAAATTCGACAAAGGTGTTCTCACTTCTCAGAGACACCTGTCAATTCCACTTGCAGAAGTATAAAGTGAAAAGGAAAAAGAGTCCGAACCAAAAAAAACTGATCACCCTCACACGACGCCACGACCAAGGCTCGATTTGCATGCAGCAGAGACCCGACCATCGAATCAAACCACGGAACAACGTCGATCAGTGAAAAAATTACGAAACCAAGAGACAAAACGCTAACTTCCCAACAACGATCACCGACCACCGAAATCATCACTCGATCGAGACAAACAAGAGTCGGCAAAAAGAACCAAGACCCATTTCGCACGGCGTCATTTCTCATCGCAAGAAACAATCTTGCGTCAACCCACGAACGCATTTGATCGATCCGAGGGAGCACGCACCCACGCACGCACGCACCGACAACGGGAGCGGGAAAAAGATACCTGCGGGAGCTTCAGCTCGAGTCCTCTCGACCCACCCAAGAAGCCGGTTCCAACTGGGAAACCAACTGCAAAACGCAGAACTGTTACCAGCCCCCCCTTATTTTTTATATTCTTCGGGCATCCGACAGCATATCTGGGCCCTCTCGTCTCGGCGAGAACAGAGCAAATATTATAATGCGGAAGCCAAGAAGGGTGTCCAGTACATGCACAATACGTGTGGCGTCGGCGCTGGGGAATCGCAACGGGGGTTGAACGAGAGCCACTGGAAATAGGTAAGATTAGGATGATTATTCAGGGGCCACTCCCCCAAAAATTCAAGAATTCCGAAGGGATAAAGTTCCGAACGACGAGTGTGGTGCAGCTTCAAACTGCGAGGCTTTCGTAATCTAAGATCGTCGTCTACGCTGAGAGGGGCTTTCCGAAGGGACCCTCCTCTCGATTTGGACGCGTCTGGGTTTCTCCCACGCCGGTCAATTTTCCATATCAGGTTTCTCTCTCTGAGGCGATTTCCGTGGTTCAGGTGGTCCCGCGATTTCCTTTTTTTTTGCTTTGTTGTATGTTCTGAGTTCAGAGGAGCAGTGGAATTTCCTGGCTTCTTATGAACGTGACATTGGCTTGCTTGCCAGAAATTAATGGACTTCGGCGCGATTGAGTATGACTGGGCGACAAAGGTAGCAGGCATCGTAGGAAAGGGAGCAGGACGTGATAGGAGGGGGGAAAAAGTGAAAAAAAAAAAAAAAATGAGGCAAATGATCCATCAATTTTAGCTAGATGAACAATGTTGTTTTTGAATATTTAATTTATTTAATATGATTTATAAAATTTTGACCTAATATGTGACGTCGTTTATGAACTTTTGCTTTTGTGCATATTCAATTTAGTTTGCAAACTATATGCAAATATCTATTGTTGTCCTTCATTAATCCAGATGAAAAGAATTTGTCGATCCGGCTTCCAATTTGATAAGTTTGAACGTTACAAGTGAATAATTCACATAGACACGTAATTCCAATCAGGATATAGTAGTTCATGCCATCAAATAACATGAATAATCGTCTTTCAAAATTGTACAAAATAAACAAATGAGAGGACTATCACATTGATTACGTGGATAATCTACATGTAATGACACCACTATTCAAAGTAAAGCGAATTATGTTAATTTGAATTAATGGAAGGATAACATTTGATTTCATATAACCTTTGGACTAAATTGAATATTTGCCAAAAGTTTAGTAATTGTATTGAATAAATTAAAAATTTAAAGGTAACATTACACATTGAGCGAAAGTTCAAGAACTATTTGTATGATTTTCTTTAACAAAAAAGACAGTTATCTTAAATAACAGTAAATCTTCCTATAAACAAAAGTAATTTAATGACATTATTCCTATAAGTAAGTATTATAAAGGGGGGGGGGGCAAAAAACAACAGAGGATCAGCTTCAAAAACTTGCACTCAAAAGAACAAGCTCAAATGAGTGAAAGGAAGCCAGGCAAAGGCCAAGCGGCCAAAACAACAAAAGTGAACACACAAAAGCCAAGGCAAAGACCGTAACCACCAAGAGTGAACTGAGACTACAAATTGAAAATAGCCGGGTCCACCTCCCAAAAGCGTTGCAATCTTCTGGTCCTTGGAGAATCTTCCACATTTCTGAAGGCACATGCCTTGTCTTTGACAACCTTCATGAGATGCTTCTTCATGGCAGAGATAGAAATCTTCACACCCCTGAAGAGCATATAACTTCATACTTTTGAAGAACAAAATTAATTGGGGATAACACCACCATTAGTAATATAACTTTTGCGCGGTGCTCATTTGAGTTTTTCGACCATTTAAGTGCCATAATTTCTAAAATGTGTTTACTTAAGTGTTATAACTTTCAATTGATTACTTCAATGCCAAAATTTTTTAAATACGTTCACCTAAGTGCCAAAAATTCAACATGGCTTAGTAGAGAATGTTTTTAAAAAGTTATAGTACTTTGGTGATTAATTGAAAAATAACATGCCACTCAAGTGATTAGAAAAAAAAGTTAATAGCATTCAAGTGATTAAAGAAAAAATTATGACACTCAAGTGAGCACTGTACAAAAGTTATGATATTTATGATGTCCTTTTTTTTTATTATTAATTTAGATGGTCCAATGTTGTTTTTGTGACTAGACACTCTTTATGGACTAGATTGAACATTTGCCAAAAGTTTAGGGACTGCACTAAACAAATTAAAAGTGTAAAGTTAACATTACACATTGAGTTAAAACTCAAATACTATTTGCATAATTTTTCTTAACCAAAAAAAAGGACAAATATCTTAAACAACAACGAATCTTCCTATTAATGAAAGTAATTCAATGACATTATTCCTTGCTCCAGTCTTACTAATCACACTTTGAAAACAAAAATTAATTATGGATAAAAATATCATTAATGACATAATTTTTGTATAGTGCTCAATTCAGTTGCTATATATATATTTTACCATTTTAGTGCCATAATTTCTAAAAAGTGTTTATTTGAGTGTTATAACTTTCAATCGATTATTGAAGTGCTTTTTTAAAACGTTCACCTAAGTGCAAGAAATCCAATGTGACATAGCACCCATGATGAATGTTTTTAAAAAGTTATAGTATTTTAGTGATTAATTGAAAAGTTACATGATTATATCACTCTAGTGATTAATTGAAAAGTTATATGGCATGTAAGTAATTGGAAAAAAAAATTATGACATTCAAGTGATAAACAAAAAAAGTTATGACTCCAAAGCACCAGGAGGAGATTAGTAGGTCTTTGACCGCTCAAATAAGCATCGTATAAAAATAATGACACTTGTAGCATCCTTTTCTTTAATTTGCTTGTATAAGGGGCCAAATTTGCTTGTATAGAAATCCAGCATGGCATAGCACCCAAGAGGAGACTAGTAGGACTCTGAATCCGTTCTGCTTTAATTGCCTTTTGATCCCAAATTTAGTCCGGTATTCTTGGGGACAACCGTCGAAAGTCACTTAAATTCACATACACTTTCCACCTCTAAGTCTCAAATTTTCCTAGTCATTTTTTAACTAAACTTGATTAGCAGCTTTTGTCGGGAAAACCTCCCTATGATATTTTGAATTTGACAAAAAATATTTTTTTTCTCATTATTAATTGATAAGTGCGATGTTGTTTATCTCAGGTTATGTTGATATGAGGATTGTTTTGTTACTATCAATGGCATCTGAGGTATATAGTACTAAGACGTCTACAATGTAGATAAAATCTTGATAGAGAGTGAACAAGTTTAGTAGAATGACATGTTTGTGATTGGAGAGACCATGATAAGGTGAGCAGACTAAGTAAAGTTTTGATCACTATTATACCCAGGAAAGCCAGTGGATAGCAATTAGTAAGTCAATTTCTGACAGGTAGCTCACATATACTCACTAGATTGTTGATAAAGGTAGCGTCCTATATCAATTTTGACGTTGATGCTTATCACGTGTTTAATATGAATAGGAAGACCAAGATATTACTTTAATTTGCGTGGAAAGTCAAAAAGGATCATATCAAGCTTCAAGGTGTGGAATTCCAAAAAGGATAATTGAAAATGAATATAATCGGTCCTTGTCTATTTTGCTCCCTCAATCAGAGGAATGGAAAACCACTGGGGGTTCGCCCCAGTGGCCACCCTTCCAACATGGAAGGGGGAGGTGAGGGGTTCAAATCCCCACCTTCTCAGGGAGGGATGGGGGTAGGGACGCGTAAGTTTCGACGCGTAAGTTTCGAGAGTGGGTTGCGACTCCCACGCCTTGCAAGAGGCAAGGCACAAGTCTGCGAGAGAGTGTAGAATAGGAATAGAGTAGGACTGACCAAAAAAAAAAAAAAAAAAAAAAAAAATCAGAGGAATGGACGTTTAACAAAAATAGGTGACTCTATTTGGGAAACATCATTCTTTTCAGGGAAATATGATTGTATGAGGGGCCAGATTTCCAGAAATAGTGTCTATCAATTCCATCACTTAATTGAACTATTGAAGATTCTCCAACGGCTAATTTGGAGATTTTTTATTGGATGTCTCCGAAGAGACGGCTAATTTGGAGATTGAAGATTTATATATGCTCTGTTTATTTCATATAAAACAAATGATTTGGAAAACGTTTTCATAATGATCGCTTATATCGCTTAAAAAAATTAATTAATGAAAACTGTTTTTATTATTCACAATAATTTGTATCTAAATATTTTCGTTAATGATTAAAATTTTTATTTATTATTTTTATAAGTAATACAAACAATTATTTTTAGAATTATTTTTTCCAAATTATTCATTTTTCGCGAAACAAACATACCCATAAGAGAGTCAAAACAAGTTGAAGGAATCGGCGAAAAATTGAGAGAGCTACAAATCCAATATCATCTCATTCTCTCTCATTATTGCAATCGTGGATTTTACTCATTTGTGCTTCACTCTATTAAGAGTCCTTGTTGCTTGTCACAATCGATGATTTGAGAGGTGTACGAGTATAATAGCAATGCTTGATTATTATTATTATTATTTTTGTGCCAGAGGAATCGCTTTGGCCGACAGCCGTCACGTAAATCCTCAGGTGATGTTAGCCCAGGACCCACCATCAGGGCTCTACGCATAATACACCTAATGGTCTGCCAGCCTCCCTACAACTTGTGTTGCAGGGGCTTCGAACACCCGACCTTTCCCTTCAAAGGCAGGAGTCTACCCAACAAAGCCACCACGAGCGGTGGTAGCAATGCTTGATTATTGATAGTGGGCTTTGTCAACTTTGAGCGGAAGCAATTGCTACGTTGAAATTACTCTTCGAGTTTTTTTTTCTTTTTTTTGTGGATTCCAGCCTTGTTGGTAGCTATTAGTTTGAAAGAGTAGATGTAAACTTGATATTAGCTGAATCAATGTAATATTCGTTTCTAATATTTTGTATCTTTTTACTTGCCTCAAAATCTATCTAATAAAAGCATTTGCATATGATAGAATTAAACCATTCCTGCATCAATCAAAGTTCTTGAATTATACCACGAAAATCTGTCAAGTTTTTAAATCAACGTATTAACCGCATCCAAGTTGCATCGTAAACCTCAACAGGTTCAAATCAAGATCTTCAGTAAATTTTCTTTGACCGAGGAATCGATCGGCCATTTCTCGCAATGCTAGGAAACTTCCCGATTTTGATTGGACATCTTGAGAGTTGAGACTAGAGATGGTAAGCGTCCCACCACTATAAAATTCGCCTTGAGCCGATGAGCAAGCAATCGCCGATCAAATTTCTAAAACCTACTAATATTCAAAAGAAAGGTCGTAGAGCCTAAAACCGTATCTAAAGGTCTTCGAACTTAACGAAACATTCTAGACCTTTAAGTTATATAGCCAATAATGATTTTTGAAAAGACAAGTCATAGAAACAATGTCCAATCTGTAGAGCCGAGCCTTAGTCCTCTGTACGGCTCAAAATCTCGAGCTTGGGATTTCTTAGCATCTTCTATCAATATTCTGATAGCACAAAAATCACACGAATTGGACATTATAGTAAGCAGATATTGGCTCTGAAAAAGTGGGCATCGACCTTAGGAGCGCCCCTTGAGCATGCTTCAAGATGAGTCCTAACACCCTTAACTTCAATTTCGGGCAGAAATTCATGCTAGGATGCGCTACTATTATTGTAAAATTAAAAGCATGTCTTCTGCTGTTCATATGGTCATAAACCACATATTCCAATTCACGAGTTTAAATGAAATCTCCCGTCTCAAATTATGTCATCATATTTTATAGAAATTATAGCTATAGGCTGCTTAATGACTATTTAAAATTTTAGATCCGAATGAGGCTGTTAAGATGTAGCTGTGTTGACATTGCCAAAAATTGTATGAAAATGTCAATTTATAAATTCAATTTAAAATGAAACTCCACACATAATTTGAAAACATTACACTCAGCAGTTTCGATTTCATCTTATTAAACATTCAATCATGTCTCGTTCAATGTCTCTTTTCATGTTGCACATAGAGTATATTTATAAAATGCACGTTAACATAAAATCGGGTCACTTGATGTACAAAATAATGTGATCTTTTTACCGGATTGTGTTTTGGCCAAATTTAATTTTCAAACTTCTTCTGAAAGAAAATGCAAGATAAATCCGCATTAGGGCTATATCGAGAAGTTGTGGTACTGCCCCACATAACAATAACCCCAGACCTTAGGCTCCGGCACTCGGGCCAGTCATTAGTTCCCTATAACTGCTTAGGCATTCTAGGTGTCCAGTCAACCTGGACAATTAGATTGCTCACATCCTTTTAACCAAACTATAAATCAGACGGAAATATCAAAACGCCTTATATCACGGAGCTCTCCTTTTCGCGTACCAAAATCTCGAAAATTATTTGAACTAGTATAATCAATAGTGGATAAACTTTGTTAATATGCCACTCCACGACACTCTTCCCGATTTATTTTCCGATGGTCTCCACTAATACACTTCAAAATCTTCTGGTGCGACTTCCGATCGGCCGTCCATATAATGTGCAATAAGACATGCAATTCTGATTTTTCTCCAAGATGTGGAAGTGTGAATAAAAGAGAATGCCTTTTGACACCTTTCGACTAAGAATTTTGTGGAATTTGTTTTTTTGTTTCTAAACAATGATGTCTTTAAAAAAATTCAGGGCACAAAAATGAAAAATCACTCTCAAAATAGCGCGAGAAGGACATATATTCATTACGTTGCACTCCACAATTTACAAGTCTACTAGTTTTCAAGTTGCTGGTGTCGTGGATTGACGCTTGAGATGAAGAATCGAGTAAAGAACGTGTTTAGAGGGAGAAAATTCCAGGAGAAAATTTTATAAATGAGCGGTAGAACACCCCTAATTAGGCCTTTTAATTACTACTGTTGATTGCCCCTCGATCAAAACGGTGTATAGCTACTCTTCTCAACTACAATCTACCTTATTAAATACAATAAATATCTTTAAAACAATATACATTTCCCATACCGTCCCTCGGAGTATTTTAGAATCCTCCTGAAAACTCTGGAGCCCAATACACTTCAAGTCTTGTGGATCATCTAGGCCACGACTTCGTTCGGTTGGGTCTCAAATTCTCCAGTTCGCGACACTAGCATTTAAGTGGAGTTGTGGTAATGGGCTTGCTAACTTTGGATATTTGTTTATTGGAAGACGTGGAGTAGCTATGGTTTAATCCAATTTTTTTATAACAGATGCGAGAGCCTCTTATAATGGCGTCCAACTAAGCAAACTTGTACACATGGAAATACCAAATAAGCTCTTGTTTTCACCCTTAAAATCAAATAAGATTAAAGCCTAGGCAACATATCTAAAAGGGATGATATTTCCAAATAGTCAGCTCCATTTTATACCATATATTCACTTGGGGAAATTGCTACCTTCTTCAACGGTATCTTACATACATATTGTCTATTTTTCTTTTCTAAAACAGTTTATGACTTTCATCGCTTCTCTTTGAAATCCCTCAATAATTATGAAAATATTTAAATAGAGTTTCGACGTGTCAGCTATCATTCCCATTATTGAAATTGCTTTATCGGGAATATTTAGTTAAAGAGTCTTGAAATAAATAGTCTGTGGAAATTTCAATCCCAATTTTGAATCCAAAATTGATTATACCCGTATTTCTTATCAATAATTTTCCATAGAAGGTTTTCCAGCAGGGGCTTAATTCTCGAACTTCTGCTTTCAGTCAGGAGCCATATTTCCCGGGTTTATCTTGGGCCAGCCCTGTCTCCCCATAGGGTATTTCAGGGCAATAATTGGCGTAATGTCCAATGCGGCCACATGAATAGCAGAAATGAGGTAGTCTTTCGTATTTAAAGTCCAGCCACCACTTGTTCCCCCCTAAGTTAACCATTGTTCCTGTTTTCAGGGGGCATGACAGATTGAGGCTGACTTTAGCTTTGCCGATTTTTCTCCAGCTGTTTCTGTGGGCTTCTAATTTCACATTTTCAACTTTGCCAAGTTTTGAAGCGATGCTACGAACAGACTCTTCATTTATCCGAGCTTGCGGTAATCCCATAATATGCACCCAAAAGGAATTATGTGTAAAGTCGTAGCAGTGCTTAGGGGTATCGGGATCTCCTTCCAAGAGAACAAGTAAGTTACTTGCAAAGGACCATGGTCCAGTTTCCAAAACTCTTTGCTTCTCTGCTATCGAATCAAATATGAAGGAGAAAAAACCAGTTTTGATGACTTCACATTTAACAGACTTAGTCTTCCATGCCTTCCTCATTGTGCTGATAAAAGCCGGATAATTAACATTCGGTTTGGAGTACAATTTCCCATATAAGGTTAGTTCACTTTCCCGCTTATCTTTTCAGGTATTTGGGTATCCAAGTCCGTGACATCCTCTTCTGACCAAAGATCCCCCATTCTTCTACATAGAGCTGCCGGACGGAGGTAATTTTCTATGGGTTTGTTCATCTCGGGTTTTGGTTTTGGTTTAACTGGTTTAGGGCTTGGGTTTTCTGTGTAGTGTGGAATGAAGGGAGCTCAATGGGTGTAAATGATTTATCAATCGCAGGTGAGTTGGTGGTATGGGGATGGTTTGGTGGTGGATTATGTTTTCCGACTATGAAGGATTTCTAGGTTTGGAGTTTGACAGGGCGAGATTTCTGGATTTAAAAGCATCGGTTCAAACTATGAAGACTAGAGATCAGTTACCTTGTGCGATTTCATGGTGCTCACTCCATGATTGGTGGTGTGCTTGGATGATGTTGCGACTCAAGCTACTGTGGGTGCCATCGATGGTTTGTCAAGGGAAGGATGTAGCGATGCAATGGGGTTGGCGATTGGGGGGCGAGATTGGATTATAGCCGGAGAACTAATCAGGTGGAGAGGGTTTGGGTGCAGCCATAGAGAGGAGGAACAAGCAGAAAGGGGTTTAGGGTTTCAGCTATCAACAAGGATAGAGCAGGATCTCATGCCATTGATGAGGGAGGAGCGCCAGAGATGCTAAGTGCGAACAGAGGTGTACTTTCCAGAGTATTCCTTCATTGTCTTCTGCTGTTCATATGGTCATAAACCCCACATTCCAATTTCATCACGAGTTTAAATGAAATCTCCCGTCTCAAATTATGTCATCATACTTTTTAGAACTTATAGTTATGGGCTGCTTAATGACTATTTAAAATTTTAGATCCGAATGAGGCTGTTAAGATGTAGCTGTGTTGACATTGCCAAAAATTGTATGAAAATGTCAATTTATAAATTCAATTTAAAATGAAACTCCACACATAATTTGAAAAAATTACACTCAGCAGTTTCGATTTCATCTTATTAAACATTCAATCATGTCTCGTTCAATGTCTCTTTTCATGTTGCACATAGAGTATATTTATAAAATGCATGTTAACATAAAATCGGGTCACTTGATGTACAAAATAATGTGATCTTTTTACCGGATTGTGTTTTGGCCAAATTTAATTTTCAAACTTCTTCTGAAAGAAAATGCAAGATAAATCCGCATTAGGGCTATATCGAGAAGAAGTGGTACTGCCCCACGTAACAATAACCCCAGACTTTAGGCTCCGGCACTCGGGCCAGTCATTAGTTCCCTATAACTGCTTAGGCATTCTAGGTGTCCAGTCAACCTGGACAATTAGATTGCTCACATCCTTTTAACCAACTATAAATCAGACGGAAATATCAAAACGCCTTATATCACGGAGCTCTCCTTTTCGCGTACCAAAATCTCGAAAATTATTCGAACTAGTATAATCAATAGTGGATAAACTTTGTTAATATGCCACTCCACGAAACTCTTCCCGATTTATTTTCCGATGGTCTCCACTAATACACTTCAAAATCTTCTGGTGCGACTTCCGATCGGACGTCCATATAATGTGCAATAAGACATGCAATTCTGATTTTTCTCCAAGATGTGGAAGTGCGAATAAAAGAGGATGCCTTTCGACACCTTTCGACTAAGAATTTTGTGGAATTTGTTTTTTTTGTTTCTAAACAATGACGTCTTTAAAAAAATTCAGGGCACAAAAATGAAAAATCACTCTCAAAATAGTGCGAGAAGGACATATATTCATTACGTTGCACTCCACAATTTACAAGTCTACTAGTTTTCAAGTTGCTGGTGTCGCGGATTGACGCTTGAGATGAAGAATCGAGTAAAGAACGTGTTTAGAGGGAGAAAATTCCAGGAGAAAATGTACTTCTGTTGCTTAATTTTATAAATGAGCGGTAGAACACCCCTAATTAGGCCTTTTAATTACTACTGTTGATTGCCCCTTGATCAAAACGGTGTATAACTACTCTTCTCAACTACAATCTACCTTATTAAATACAATAAAGATCTTAAAAACAATATACATTTCCCATACCGTCCTTCCGAGTATTTTAGAATCCTCATGAAAACTCTGGAGCTCAATACACTTCAAGTCTTGTGGATCATCTAGGCCACAACTTCGTTCGGTTGGGTCTCAAATTCGCCGGTTCGCGACACTAGCATTTAAGTGGAGTTGTGGTGATGGGCTTGCTAACTTTGGATATTTGTTTATTGGAAGACGCGGAGTAGCTATGGTTTAATCCAAATTTTTTATAACAGATGCGAGAGCCTCTTATAATGGCGTCCAACTAAGCAAACTTGTACACATGGAAATACCAAATAAGCTCTTGTTTTCACCCTTAAAATCAAATAAGATTAAAGCCTAGGCAACATATCTAAAAGGGATGATATTTCCAAATAGTCAGCTCCATTTCATACCATATATTCACTTGGGGAAATTACTGCCTTCTTCAGCGGTATCTTAGATACGTATTTTCTATTTTTCTTTTCTAAAACAGTTTATGACTTTCATCGCTTCTCTTTGAAATCCCTCAATAATTATGAAAATATTTAAATAGAGTTTCGACGTGTCAACTATCATTCCCATTATTGAAATTGCTTTATCAGGAATATTTAGTTAAAGAGTCTTGAAATAAATAGTCTGTGGAAATTTCAATCCCAATTTTGAATCCAAAATTGATTATACCCGTATTTCTTATCAATAATTTTCCCTTGCCTCCTTAGAGGTCATTTTGTCATTTGTTCATAACCTAATCCCCTCTAAGAAAGTAAGGATTCGAATCCTTTACCTCTCTATTCCCATAATGAAAGAGTAATAGCTGGAGCAAACTCTAGTGGTTTTGGACTTTAGTTCACTCTACATCATTATGAGTTTTTTTTTTCAAAGTTTGTGTATCACTTATTCGTTTGTTAATTTCTTATTTCCAATTTTACTTTTATACAAAAGTATATTTGTTGTTAAATTAAAATTTTCGATATCATCCTATTTACTAGTTTCATGTTTATTTTGGATGAAATTGGGAAATTAAATTTTGAATGCAAATACATATATGATTATATTAATGCTCGTGGCTTGCTGCATTTTTTTTATTGGGCTAATTTTACTCATAAATGTCTTTTTAGTCCTTATAATATATATGAAAAGAGAGAAAAACTAAAAAGAGAGACTGAAATCGGAAAAACATCTACGTCTCGCCCTCCGCTTCTTACCACGCCGTACGGACCCCGCCTGAATCTCTCTGTCTCCGCCTCTACGGGTCAGCGAGCCGCCGCTGCCGATCACTTCCCGTCGCCAGCCCCTTCGGGTCCTTGCCGTCGGTAGCTCTCCATCATCTCCGTGGCCGCGCGAATCTTGAAATTTATGCACGTGCATGTCGCTGGGCATTTGTTCCCATCGACCGAACTGATTCGGCTGCCTATGCTGGTGCTTCATTGCGTAATCGACCTATTTTCAGATTCTTGATACTTCTGTGACCATGTAACTAGAAAAAAAAGATCTTACTGCGTTGTGCATTCTTAAAATTTATCCGGCTCGCCTTTGTCGCAGGGTTGCACGATTCTTAAAATTTATGCTCGTGCATGCTGCTGGGCATTTTTCTCGTTGACCGAACTTATTTGGCTTGCTACGCCGGTGCTTCATTGCGTAATTGACCTAGATTCAGATTCTCGATACTTCCATGACCATATCTTATTGTTACGTTGCGCTTTTTCTTCCAGATTTTGTGTTAGCCCTGAGTTGATAGAGGAGATAGTTGCGGTGCTGGCGAGGCGATGGATTGAAACTCGGGATACCCGGCGCGAGGATGGGAGGGAAGAAGGAGAAGAGAGAGAAAATTGAGGAGAATCGGGTCGATGTCGCAATGGATGTGGATCGATTGAGGAACAGGTTGAAGTTAATAGCAAGGATGGTATCGAAGGCAAAAGATAGACAGGGTAAGAAGGACAACAGATGGTATTGAAGGTAAAGATCGAAAAAGAAAGTAAAAGAGTAAGTTCTGCTGAAAATGTTAAGGTTTTCCTTTCTATGGTCCGAGTGAGTCGGAGTGAGGTGTTGAGGTTTTCCTCTATATGGTCTGAGTGAGAGTCGGAGTGAGGTGTTGAGGTTTTCCTTCCTATGGTCTGAGTGAGTCGGAGGAGATAATAGCAAGGATAGAAACGTTTGTGAGGGATAAAAAATTCTCTAAGGAAGAAGAGCCTAGGATCGATCGTTCACTCACTCACCTAAATAAAATCATTCATTCACTCACCTAAATAAAATCCTAGAGCCCAAATAGTACTTCAAGTGGGTCTTAGGACATCCGATGCCATCATATTTCCTTGTGAATTCAGGCTCCCTGTAGAATTTGAGGACTTTAACTTTGGCAAAGGACGACAACTTTCAAACCCTTGCAATTGATAGCCTTGCAGCATGCAAAGGCGTTCCTCAATCTTTGCTAGGTGCCTTGAATTTTCTTCATCGAAATGCGGAGTTGGAGTCTCCTTAGATGGAGGCTCTAGACCAATAACTATCGGGATTGCAGTGGGAATCTCTTCCGCAGGCCCTTTCCCCACGGGCTCTACTACCGGCACTTCAGGGGGCACGGTAGGAATATTCATGGTAGAAACTTCAGGGGCACGGTAGGAATATTCATGGTAGAAGAAGCAGGAACTACAAACGTCAAATTCTTGACTTGGTTGGAGAGATTAGCCAACAACGCCATCATCTGCACCATTTGATTCTCCATATTAATAACACAGGCTCGGATATCTTTGTTCTCCATCCTTGTTTGGTAGCGAGTACATATAACAGATCTTTCTTCAGCCGTCTTTCAATACCTCCTGTAAAAGAAGATGACTCGAATTAGTACAAGTTAAAAGAAACATTAAAATACAAATCCTAGTCAATATTATATTTTCTTGAGATGAAATAATGATAAGAAGTGTATATGATCCCAGTATCATATAACATCCTCTTATCCAAATTTCTTCAAAAGAAATTATACAATTGAAAAGGAACGACGAAAAATATTTAATCAGAATGCCCCTTTCTAAAAATTACATGAAAATGTTTATGAATTTTATTCATTTCAGTTGAACAATTACAAGGAAACATAACCTTGCTTTCTTGAGGCTAACAAAGTGGTTCAATTTTACATGTGATTTTACATGTGATATGAAAATGAAAATGAATACAAGTAAACCTCGATAGAAAGGAGGGAAACACAAAGGAAATCCCTTTACAAGAAAAGAATATGAAATGGAAACCTAAGGACTAGGTGGGATCATACGGAGACGCTTGTTATCATGGGCCAAGCGTTCCTCATCAATCAAGGCACTGTCTTCTTGCTCCCTTGTCGAAAACCTTGAGGTTCAGGAATATCCGGCAACTGAACCTTGAGCTCAGGTTCTACTTGATGGTATATGTAATCAATGGTAGCTTGGTGAGTCTTCATCTCTCCTTTCAAGTCAGCTTCATCGACAGCAACCACGCAATGCGAGGAATGTGAGTACCAAATTCCAATAGCAGCTTGAATCGCGGCCTTGATATGGTTAATTTGGTTTTCCTCGATGACTTTATCATGATAATCAATACGATATAACCCTAGCTTGAGGATTGGTGGAGTACCCTTAAAGGGTAATATGACGTTAAATCCATCAATCCCACGAGGAAGAGTGGGTTGTCAACTCCACTAAAAAGGCGCACCTCGGGATTCCCAAGCCACCAAACATGCCATTGAATTAGGCTAGGGTTGAGGCTTTTGATGAAACAAAACCAAGTAAATAAAAACCACGATGGAAAGAATACATTTCTTTGGCAAAATTTAAGAATGGGATGATGATATTTTGTGACATCAACAATTTTCATGTGAGGGACAAATTCTTTGATATGCGAAAATAGCCAAATTTGGAGAAGTCCTAATGGGGCTCTATCCTAATGGGGCTCTAAGAGTTCCTCGACCATTTGCTTTGAAACGATTAAGAGACACATCGACCATTTGCTTTGAAATGATTAAGAGACACAAAAGTTTCGGCAAGGATCATGTGTGTAAAACAATTAAATGCGCACACTTGATTGACAATGTGAGTGACTAAAGGATCCATTACTTTTCAAGTATGTGGGAATATCACAGAGCCAAAGAATATGAGTAAGAAGGAGGTATTTGATTCCTAGATTTAGGTTCAAGGCTAAGGAAATGTTATTCGAGAATTTCCATTAAGAATAGCCTCGATTTTATCGGTAGGGATATTAAGGAATTGACTTAGAAGAGAAATTGGATTTTAACCAATAGGTGACGAAAGAAGCTTTACCTAATCCAATGGCTTTCCGAAACTCCTCAGTTGTAGGGATCAATTCATATTGATTAAACACGAAAGTGGAAGTCATGGGATTCCAAAAATGACGCGATACGTGGTTCGACTTTTAATAAAGTCGGGAGGAAGCCTATGCATTTTTCCACGTAGTCTTAATGTCTTGGGTCGAGATTCTCCCATAGAGTCTTGAGATTCCCAGGCATGAAGATCACGTCCACTTCGGGTTTACCCATCTAAGCCTAAAGCCTAAACCTAAAGGGGCACCATGATTAAAATGTATTGTCGTTGAAATATAAAATGCATAATTGAAATTTAGAGAGTAAAAAGATAAGAACAATAAAAGAAGAACGATATCTTACCCACCAAACATATGGCAAGCACAAATCACATGTCGCATGAAACAGTGAGGTTTTGATGCCTAAGGTGAGGGTACTAAAGGCTCAAGGTCTCCATCCCAAAGGATAAAAATAGTTTACCCACCGCTATTATCATCGACCAGTGCTATCTTTATCGATTGGGATGAGCGGGCTGATGTAAGTAATGGATTACCACGATTCCACCCATAAACCCTCTTAAGGTCCTAGATTGTGCAATCGGGATTTTGGACCGCACACACAATAAATTTAAACATCCAGCACTTCAATATAAACCCTCATACATTCATACATCCTTACACCGCCTACAAAACAAAGGGTTTACAAGCACATCTCCCCTTATAACTCCCACCTACCACAAGGTACTAACCAGATTTTCCACGTTACAAAGGGTTTACAAGCACGTTTCCCCTTATAACTCCCACTTACAATTACAAGCACGTCTCCCCTTATAACTCCCACCTACAAGACCATTTAACACGAGGTACTAACTGATTTTCCACGCTACAACAAAGTACTAACCTGATTTTCCACGCTACAAGACCATTTAACACGAGGCTACAACAAAGTACTAACCTGATTTTCCACGCCGCTACAAGACCATTTAACACGAGGTTAGTGACTAACTTGAGAGACAGCTGAGAAGCTTTTTGCAGAGGATGCTTTGTTTTATTGAATTTGCTTGGGTGATTATAAATAAGGGGAGAGCTCCCTTTTATACAAGAAGTCTCCCATTACAACCGTTGATTGACTCTCGATCTAATGGATAAAATTACATCTCCCATCCTACTAATTACTGACATTTAATTCGAGAATGCTCTAGAACTTGATACAATTACCATCTCACCCATCCTAGGAATGTTCCAGAAACTCTAGGGTGGTTAGGATAAGATTTAAAATATGATAAAATTTATTATATCTTACATTTGTTGATTACTCAAAATAGGATAAAGTCAAATATAAGGGGATATAGATTGGATAAAATTATTCATGAAGAAGTGGGATAAAGACGGATAGAATTTTTAATATCCATAATAAGAAATTTTTTCTCATATAATAAATGTCTTAAATTAACAAATTAAAATTATATTTCGATATAAATAATATTTGAATTCTAATATAAGAAATTCAAAATAACAAAAAAATTAGTTTTTAATTTAATCTTATTTTTATTTATATATTCGAATTTAATTCTATCTTATAATATAGATTCAATATATAAATTTATATCTTTCAATTACTGCCGTTGATTGCCCCTTATCAAGATGGTGGATAACTACTCTCCCCAACTACAATCTACCTTATTAAATGTAAGAGTACAATCTACCCATTAAATACAATAACTACCTTGAAAACAAATATACATTTCCCATACTGTTTCTAGGAGTATTTTACAATCCTAATGAAAATCCTAGAACCCAATACACTTCAAGTCTTGTCGATCATCTAGGCCACAGCCACAACGTCGGTCAGTTGGGTCTTGAATTCTCCAGTTTGTGACACTAGTGTTTAAGTGGAGTTGTGGCAATGGGCTCGCTAATTTTGGATATTCGTTATTCGGATGATGCGGACTAGCTGTAGTTTTTTTTTTTTTTTTTTTTTTTTTTTGGTGGTTTGACGAGTAGTTATAGTTCAATCGAAATTGTTTGTAGCAGATGCGAGAGCATCTTATAATAGCATCCAACTAAGCACACTTGTACACATGAAAATGCCAAGTAAGTTCTTGTTTTCACCCTCCAAATCAAATAAGGTTAGAGCCTAGGCGCCGTATCAAAAAGAGATGAGATTTCCAAATAGTCAGCTCCATTTCTTACCATATCTTCACCTGGGGAAATTACTGCCTTTTGAAAGGTATCTTAGATTCTTGATCCCCCAAAAAAAGAAGAAGAAAGGTATGTTAGATATGTATTGCCTATTTTTCTTTCCCGAAATAATTTATAATTTTCATCTCTTCTCTTTGAATTCCCTCAATAATTGTGAACATATTTAAATAGGATTTCGACATTTCAACTCTCATTCCCATTATCGAAATTACTTTATCAGAATTATTTAGTTAAAGAGTCTTGAAATAAACAGTTTGTGAAAATTTCAATTCCAGTTTAGAATTTGAAGCTGATTACACCCGTATTTCTTACCAATAGTTTTCCCCTCGTATCTTGAACTTTAGTTCACTCTTCATCATGAGCTTTTTATGTTCAAAGTTTGTGTATCCACTTATTTGTTTATTAATTTCTATCGAAAAGTGAATAATTTATTTCCAATTTTACATTTATATGGAAGTATATTTTTTGTTAATTAAAATTTTCGATATCATCCTCTATATTACTTTCATGTTTATTTTGAATGAAATTGGGAAATTAAATTTTAAATGCAAATACGCATATAATTATTTTAATGCTCATGGCTTGTTGCATTTTTTTTTATTGGGCTAATTTTACACATAAATGTCTTTTTAATCCTTATAATATATGAAAAGAGGAAAAAGGCTAAAAACAGAGACTGAAATTGGAAAAACCCTAAAACACTACGTCTCTTCTTCCGCACCGTACCGAGCTGAATCTCTCTGTCTCCGCCTCTATCGTTTTCTACAGTCGTCCGCCGCCGCCGCCGCCGCCGCCGATCACCTCCCGTCGCCCGGCTCAGCTCGCCTCCGAATCTCGCTCTCCATCATCTCGAGGTGACTCTCTCTATGCGTCTGTAATCGCGGGGTCTGCGTCTGGAATCGCGGGGTCGCGTTCGCTTTTTTATCCAGATTTTGTTTCGCCCTGAGTTGATAGAGGGAGATAGTTGCAGTGCTGGCGAGGGGTTGGATCGAAATTCGGGGTGCCCGGCGCGAGGATGGGAGGGAAGAAGGAGAAGAGAGGGAGAAGAGAGGAGGATGGGGTCGGTGTCGCGATGGGTGTGGATCGTCGTGAGGTCGACGCGGGCGATGGAGTCGAGAATGGCGTTGATAAGGTCGATCGAGATAAGAAGAAGGGTAAGACGAAAAGGGAGGTTCTTGGGGATGGGAGTGAATTTGTGGCGGAATATGGGAAGGGTTCCGTTGGTGATGAGAACGAAGGGGGTCGCAGCGAGAAGAAGAAAAAGAAGAGGAAGCAAGAAGTAGGCCGGGACGAGAAGGAACTCGAGAAGGCGGTGAAGAAGGGAAGTACGCTTAGCGAGGGCAATGAAAGCGGCGGAGGTAAGAGTGTCTCAGATGTCCCCCAGATTGTCGAAGATGGAGATGGGTGTGATGGTGACTATGAAACCATGGAAGAAAGACTGCAGATCCAAACAAAGAAGAAAAAGAATAAGAAGCACAAAGATTTTAAGAAGACGGAGAATGTAGATGCGGCTTTCTCAGCAACTAAGCATTTTGCAGACGACAGACATGAGGCGGGAGTTCAGGAGCAGAACAAGTCTTTGGGCAAGAACATCAAGGAAATAAAAGATACAGATGAAGGTGGTATAAAGAAGAAAAAGAAGAAAAAGGGGAGGAGGGATAGTGATCCTGTCGGGGATAACCAAAAGAAGGAGGAAGCAAGTAGATCTTCTGATGTGGAGATAGCGAAAAAGGATATTCGTGAGAAGGAGAGGAGAAAGAGAAAGAAACAGAAACGGATTGAGGAACAGGGTCATGTAGCAAGTGGAAATCTTGCTAAGGAGTACATGGAATCTGAAGCTGATGCTCGTTTTACAAATGACAATATGGGGAGTGAAGAGAAGAAGCCAATAAAAGATAGGAAGCGCAAGAAGGACAAGGCTGCAAAAGATGGTATTGAAGGAAAAGATCGAAAAAAGAAAGCAAAGAGAGTAAGTTTTGCTGAAAATGTTGAGGTTTTTCCTCCCTCAGATGGTCTAAGCGAGGAAGATAATAGCAAGGATGGAATCCTTGTGCGGGGTAAGAAATTCTCGAAAGAAGAAGATGAGCTAGTCAAAGAGGCTGTCTACAATTATATAGAAGCTCATAACTTAGGTGAAGATGGCTTGAAGATGGTACTTAACTGTGGAAGCCATCCCGAGGCCAGAAATTGTTGGAAGGAAATAGGCGCATATTTACCTTGGAGGCCTAATGAAAGCGTATATCATCGTGCTCATCTGCTATTTGAAAGAAGCGAGAATCGTACCTGGACTCCTGAAGAATGTGAGCTTGTTCGCAAGTTTCATGAGCAACATGGATCAAATTGGAGGACGTTGGCTGATGCTCTTGGTAGACACAGGTTTCATGTGAAGGATACCTGGCGAAGAATAAAATTTCCGTATAAAAAAGGACCTTGGTCCCAGGATGAGTACCAGCAACTATTTGATCTAGTAAACATGGACCTACGAATGAAAGCTGCTGAGGAGAGAAAGTCAAAGCATGGCATGCTTCTTGACAATATTGCCTGGGGGGCTATAAGTGACAGTTTGGGCTCTCGCAATCATGCTGTTTGTTGTGAGAAGTGGTACAAGCAGTTAACATCTCCTATGGTAGCCGAAGGCACTTGGGCAGATACCGATGACTATCGGTTGCTCAATGCTCTTGTTGATCTGGATGCTTGCTCAATTGAAGATGTCGACTGGGACAAACTCATTGAGAATAGATCTGGGGATTTATGTCAAAAGCGGTGGAACCAAATGGTTAAATACATTGGCAGTTACTGGAGCAAGTCATTTCCTGAGCAGGTGGAAATTCTTTCAGAACGATATTGCCCTGATATGCTGGAAGCAAGGGAGATTTATGCTAACAAGCCTAAAGTTTTGTGACACCAACTTCCTTCGTGTGAGTAAAAGCTTTTTGAGCATTTTGAAGCCACCTAAATGCTGTGATCTTTCGTCTTATGGTTTATGAAGTTCATCTTCTTAGCTGCATAGGGTGTTACATTCTTTCCCTTCTGAATGTATTTTGCTTCGGGTATCCTTATCCTTATATCGAGATGAATTTTGCTTAGAGTAATGTAAATTATATGTTATATTCGAGTTTTGTTTTTGTCTCACCACAGGAGACAGAAGACTGAAGGTGTTTGATATAAATCAATGGGTTGAGAATGGAGGGAAACCATTATAAGATGATTGTTCTGCCATTGTGCAATATGTTTTCTTGTCTGGTACATTCTTGCGTAGGCTCTAACCTTCCTTCAACTTATTGAACCAAATTTTCACTTCATTGGAACATCTCACTTGCATTACTCATTTTGTTCCTTTCTAAGTTTACTACCCGGAGCATAGAATGAAAAAGCACAGCAGTTCGTGTGGTAAAATAGCAGATGTCACTAGCAGTTTCCATTCGTCGATTAGATCTAAGTTATCTTTAAATTTGTTCCCTTAGTCTTCCAACTTTACAAATCAATTTCCACAGAAATCTATGGTCAGGGTATCTTCTGACAATGTGAAGTGGGTCATGTGTAGTTAGGAATGTGCCTCATTTAGTCACTTGCTCAGTGATTTCTATTCCATGCTTGAGTGAATGCATATGATTGTTAACCGTTCAGATGGCAAAGATGGTGAGTAGCCACCTTTTGTCTTGGCTTTTGCAGAGAAACTGCTGGTAGTGTTCAGCTTCTCAGCTACTAATGGTAGACTGCTTCCGTTCCTCAATTTTGGGTATGAATCGAGCGTCCTTGAAATGTTCTGGGTTTGATTCCAATAGGCAATTACTAGTGCCGTGACCGTTGAACACTTGAACTCCCACTTTCATCGTCTCTTTCAATGTCTTGTCATTCTTCCCCCACCTTTGATTTACCTTTTTTTTCCCAAAAAGATGCGGCGACAAGGTTGCCCATTGGCTGCATCAATCTCAACACACATGATCCGAACCGCTACCCTCTATATTTCTTATGGGCACAGGCATCTCAACTAAATCAGTCTTGTGGTTCTTCAATATTTGTACGTGGCCTTTTGTAATTAGGTGTTCAATTTGTATGAGCTTTTTAGTTTAATTTTTCTGCTTCTCGGGCATGGTTGCAGGTATGGTTCGGGGCCGAGGATTCTATTTTATAATCATTCAAAATCACTTTTTTTTTTTTTAAATCAGTAGATCTCTTTGCTTCTATGATTTACATGTATCGTCTTTTTAGAAAAAAGAAAAGAGTAAATTGATGGATCGGATTTAGTGTGATACTTAGCAGATCAATAATGATATCTATTGTTGCAATTTGCGGTGAGTGGCAGATTATTCAATTTGATACAATCTCGAATTGATTTATAAGTAACCTCTTGCAAATTTTACAATAAAGTTGACAATAATGTTTTAGAGTTATGATGTCAAAATGTTGAACTTTTTTTCATTTAGGTATTTATGCATCGCTATCTATGTTATTTACCAACGATAAACTGACCGTTGTGGCATTACCAACCAAACAAACAATTTGCAAATAATTGACCAACTTTTACTTGTAAAGAAATTCCAATTTTAACTTGAGCTAATTATCTAATCTTTTTCCCGTTTAGCTTCAGCTTCAATTACCAGCTCTTTGCACTCTTAATAAAAAATGTCAAAGGCTATAAATTCTGATTCTTACTTATCTATCTATATAATTTATAAAACTGTCTGCAATAATTAGAATGAAATATTTCCAATTATACTACATAATTTTCTTTTGCCATCAATTATACTATGAAGGTTTTTTATATTTCAATTATTGATTTATACCACGTGTGGTATTAGTTGACAAGACTGAAACAAATATTTAATTACTGTTGTAACCCCTGTTAGCATTGCCATGTTTATTTAGAATTAATGACAAGCACGATTATATTATTTACAATGACAAAGTTAATTAATTTATCAGAAAGATGTATATATTATATATAAAAATAAAATAAAAAAGTGATAAATAGCATATTCGTTAGTGTCAAGGAATATTGGAAAGTCATAATCCCCTTGCGAATCTAGCGAAGAACTTTATGGAATCAATAAATGAAAATTTTATGCAATTGATTTCATCTTCTTCTTCTTTTTTTTTTTTTTTGATCGAGGATCCGTCAAGACACCTTATGGGTGCTCACAACCCTCGCCGGACATCGGACAGCAAAGACCAGCGACTATACCTCAAGGGGGACTAGCACGGGACCTACGACCCATGGCCTCCTACTTAAGTCGCAATCAACTAGTTGGGGAATCGAAACCAAGACCTCAAGGTCGACTAAACCCTAACCAACTGGGTTGTCTACGGGTAGGTTTTGATTTCATTGGTTTTTGAGTAAGCTAAGAACTAATTTATTTGACTATTCATAAATAAAAATATAATAATACTTAAAATTATTAATTATTCCAACAATTACACTAGTAATTTAGTTAATTATACTACGTCAAAATTATATTTCTCCAATGTTAAAGTATTCAATTTTCATTCATAATCTATGTTTTAGCATCAAATATGGAAGAAACTCTGATTTTGTTGCTTCGATATGACCTAGAGCGACAACATCAGCTTTGATTAACGACAACAAATATAATATATTGTCAATTTAGTTCTTGCAAATCAATAATTTTGTCACATTTGGATTAATCAAAGGCAACAAAATTACGCAGACGATTTTGTTTTGTGCCAAAAACTTTGTCATGTTTTTCTTTTAACAAAGTATTGGAAGAAATAGGCTATTAGACCCACCGAGGCCCTCTAGTGCCTCTCCACGCCCACGATTGTGTCTAAGAGCGTGTGCACCACTTGTGCACCACTTGCCGCTAGGGGTGATCGGGTCCAGGGTGGGTAGGATCTAGATATGGACCATGTATTCGATCTTGTTATAACCGGTTCTCTTTTTTTGGACCATTTACTCGACCTTGTTTGCATTGGACCATTTTTCCGACCCACCCTGTTTTTCAGTCTGGGAACAGGGTTAACCCTATTTATATTGGAACCTGTTTTGCATAAAAATTACTGTACAGCAATCATATGTAAGATAAAATGTTTATAATCTCGATCAGCATAAGCACATTTGGGACTCCTCCCAATACGCTTTAAGCAACGTGCATAACAAGAGATAATAATAATAACTACAATGAAAGTGTTGGAACTGGGTGCGGATGACATCAAGAGGGTGCGCGGTGGCGATGGCGGCGAACCCGACGACGGCTCCAGCGAAGGCACACAACTACCATCGATCGCTGCGTGAGCGCACGAACGAATCCATATCAGCTCAAAGCAAACTCCAAAAACTCGATGCAAGTCGGAAGCACCCGAGAGAGACTTGGAATTAGGTGTGGACGACGTCGAGGGGGTGCGCGGCAGCGACGGTGGCGAACCCGGTGACGGCTCTAGCGGTGGCGTTCTCCCACTGACGGATCTGGCGATGACGCGATGAAGGAAAATTAGGGTTCGGGCATTTTCACAAACCCATGACAGGCGTGAGCCGGCTCGTATCCGCCCTTGGCTCAATCAAAGGACCGTCCGCTGGGATGCAGACACGACACGCAAAAGAACAGCGCACGACTCCACACATGACAATGAAAGTCCACAAACATGTCAAATAACCAACAAACGCTTAGAACCAGACCAAAATCATGGAAAATCTACATGACTGGGTTCGGGCATTTTCACAAACCCATGACAAGCGTCGACTGAAGGGAGACTATTGAATTAATAGGGAGTCAAACCGCGCCGAGACGCTTAGCAATCGATAAGCAGAGAAATGAAGCTTAGCACAACATAGATGAGGGCTGGGACTCTCACAAACTGTACCACGACGAAGCCCGGTCTGACGAGCCAAAATAGGGCACAAAGCAGGGCAAACAGGGGCTGTTGGTGGTGCTCTCTACCCGGCCGGCGGTCGGCGGCGGTGGCGGTGGCGGTGCCGGTCGGCGGTGGCTCCGGGCGGTTGGAGGTGGCTGCGGGTGTGAGTCGTGTGACCGTGCGAGAGCCTAAGAGGTAAAGATAGAAACAAATTAGGGTTTTGGATTTTGGGTTAGGCTTACAAACCGGTTCTCAAACCAGTTCCCAAACCGGTCTGGTCGATCCGGTTCCCGGGTGGGTAATCCCTCTGAACTGGTTCCCGGACTGGTTCAAACCGGTTCTGAATTTTGGGAACCGGTTCCCGGACCGGTTTTAACCGGAACCGGTTCCCGACCTTGCTTTCCGGGTGGGCCGAGCCGGGAATCGGGTTTACTTGGTCCGGTTGCACACCTCTACTTGTCGCACTTTCATTAGCGCCGCTATGATGGTCTCCCATGCGTCGAGACTAGAGAATCATGCCATTTTTTTTTTTTACGGCGCTCCCACTTTTTTTGGATTATTCAATGCCTAATGGAAAGACATAATCATGTATCATGGGCCAATCGTTTGAGATTGAGAACATCCAGCAACTTAGGCTTTATTGGATCGGTGAAGCGCCTAAGCTAAGCCATTTGCAAGAATCAATCTTCCCTCGTTTGCTCACTCAAAATGTAGAGAAAGAAAATCCTAGAAAGAAACTCTTTGGAGAGAATGCTTTGTATTATTGAGTTTGCTTGAGTGGTTATAAATGAGGGAAAGAGCTCCCTTTTTTATACAAGAAGTCCCTTGTTACAACCGTTGATCGACTCTCGATCTAATAGACAAAATGACATCTCCCCTCTCACTAGCTACTAACATTTAACTCAAAAATGCTCTAGAACTTGGTACAATTGTCATCTCTCCCGTCCTAGTGAATGTTTAGAAAACTCTAGACCATTTTAGGCAGTCTTTCTCGATCAATTGCCATCCCTCGGTTGCCATCCCTCGGTCACAGAAACCTCAAGATTGTGACATTCTCATCCACCTATTCGAACAACGTCCTTGGCACTCTCAATTTGCAGTGTTGGTTGCCTAGAGCGTTGCCGATCTTCTTCTTACAAGCTGTCATAGAGCCTGTTAATGGGATTATAGTTAGGTGTATAGAAATAGGTTATTACAGTAAGTGGGTATTATCAACTTTCGTATTGATTTGATCAAATAATAGATAAACAAAAGATAGGTTGGTTCTTAAGTTACCCGGTAACTAGCGACTGTTCCAAGGTTCTAAGCTAATTTTAGGACCGATCGATTTCCAATTTCAAAAGTTAGGAATTGATTTTGATATAGTAGATTCCAAATTCCTGATTTGAACCTATTAGCCAATTGCCCCTCATTTAAACCATCAAATTTAATCAAGATTTCTTGCCTAAGGTTTGTTCTTTCCATTTTCTCCGACATCATACGTTATGATAGCTCCATCATTTCGAGTATATTCTCTTGCTTATGAGTTACTTAAGATTTAAGTAGTTCATCTCATGATTCTAGTTTTTATCCGATTTTATCATAGGTTGAAAAAGGGTATTGGATTATGTACACACTTTACCACATCCAATGCATTTTGGACCAAGAAGATTGGATTTGACCATGAGGATGTGATTTTCCAAGAAAGAATCATACAAATAATTCTTAAACTTTGATTTAATGTGGTCCATAAATCTTAATTCAACATAAAATATAATCTCTAAATATTCAATGTAATTTCTGAACTATTAAATACTTTCATATATTATAGAGATCGCATTAAATATTTACTAATAATTCAAAAATCATATCAAAAAAATTAAAACATATTAGATCAAAATTAGGGAATCACGTTATACATAAATTTAAAATTTAAGGGCAGCATTGCATATTAAAATTAAGTTTATGAATCCGCGTGTTATAATACCATTTTTCAAACGAGGCAGGGGCATTTTGGGAAGACTGCCATCTCATTCTCTGCCGCCGCCGAGGACAAAATTCTCATTAGAAGCGCTACCCGAAACCGCCGCCGCGGTAGGTAAACAACAAAAGCGCACGCGCCCCTCGCAGCCACCGTCGCTCTCGCACACATGGCAGCCGCGCCGCCGCTCCCGCCGCCGCTCCGAATTCCCCGCGCCAAGTCCCTCAAACCCTCCTCCTCCTCCTTCTCCTCCTCCGCCTCCGCCTGGCGCGAGCCGTTTCCGAGCTACAAGCTCGGCTGCTCGTGCAGGTGCGAGGTCAAGAGCTTTGACCACCACCACCACTCCCAGAGCTGGACCACCGTCGATCGCTTCCCGGACCCCGATCCGATCACCATCCTGCCCACCCCGTCGCGCTCCCTGGCCGGCCCTCCGGCGCCGGTGGCGGCGAGCGCCCGCGACTCGTCCGGCGAGAGCTCGAAGAAGGTGTGCCTGTTCTACTGCGCGGAGACGAAGCCGCTCGCGGAGCGGGTCGCCGCTCGATCCGACGCCATCGAGCTCCGCAGCATCAACTGGAGGTACGCCTGTTCGCTCCCCAACGAGCAATTGAATCGATGAGAGTTACTTTTTCGTCTCGCGCTTGTCGATCGGCATGCCGGAATTCGAGCAATGTCGGTCGACGGATTCGTGTAATGACGGAGAAATGAACTCAGTAGAGTCTGGCCGGCAATGTTGCATCTCTCCGCCATTGTTGTTTGATTCAGGGGTTTTGATTCGTTCCGTGTTGGTTTCTTCAGGAAGTTCGCTGATGGGTTCCCCGACCTGTTCATACCCAATGCTCACGGAATTCGGGGACAGCACGTTGCCTTTCTGGCCTCTTTCAGCTCCCCGGGCGTGATCTTCGAGCAGCTCTCCATCATTTACGCGTTGCCGAAGCTGTTCGTCTCTTCCTTCACCCTCGTGCTGCCCTTCTTCCCGACGGGCACTTCCGAGCGCATGGAGGACGAGGGCGACGTCGCGACGGCTTTTACCCTCGCCAGGATCTTGTCCAACGTCCCGATCTCGAGGGGCGGGCCTACCAACTTAGTGATCTTCGACATCCATGCCTTGCCGGTTCGTTTATAGTGGTGCATGTACCCTTTTTGCACGCCATTGTCACAGAGCACGTGTGCATCCATGAGCACATTAAGCGGATCACACTTGATGCCATTCAATCTCTTCGTGCTGAATACCATTTTCCTTATTTTCTTTCATGGATCTTCACAGGAAAGATTTTACTTTGGAGATAACATTTTACCATGTTTTGAGAGTGGGATACCATTGCTTAAGAATCGTCTGCAGCAGCTTCCGGACTCTGACAATGTGAGACATCTATTTGTTGGCTCAGAAGATATGTACTTGTTTGTTATTCTTCTCGTCATGAAGAATTTATCTACTTACGAAGATCATTTATGGATTTATTTTATTAGGGAAATTGGGAGGTAACTATAGATTGTCTTTAGATCTAAACATTAGTGTGTCTTAACTTAGAGTTGGCAGCATTACTCTTGCTGGCCTTTGTCATTTGGTGTTCATTTCTGTGGTTTCAGACAATGGTGGCAAACATGAGATGAATTACCTAATGTTCTAGTTTTAAGCTTCGCCCATACATTTTCTAACTATTCCTGTGGTTTCTGACAATTTATGCTGGTCAGATATCTATTGCTTTTCCGGATGATGGTTCATGGAAGAGGTTTCATAAGCAACTGCAGCATTTTCCAATGGTATGCATACATACTGCTAAATATAGTGTGCTCACAGTATTTGTTTGTGTTTTCTATCATTAAGAAATTTATTGATAGACTCTTGATAGTATGCCGTGTCCTATTATCTCTGATTGATAGTTACATGGCAGGTATATGGTATTCTAAGTAGTGGAACATATTTAGCTACTTGGACTACATATTTAATGTCTTCTAGATATTTCTAATGAAGAAAATTTTTGTAATTGATAGTTTTTTGATTGGATGGAAATAGCATTAACAGAATCCCTGAATGGAACCAGTTTCTGATTGTATGCGGATGTGGTCTTGTTAAGTTGACCAATAATTCCAACTGCAGTTGGATTCTACTGTTTTTATCTCAATACAATCATGTTAGTTGGTTCTTTAGTTTGTATTGCCATGTGCCTACAGGTTTCATAGAGACAGCTGAATCATAGTTTAAAGTTTCGTGTGCAGAGGTGGAGTTGGTTATGTGTTTTCTTGAAAATAGGGAGGTTTGATCTTTTCAATGTTTGATTGGTATCTATCATTTAATGGAAACAATTGGAAGTGGTGACTGCACCGCAACTATTTCTCTTTGTTAATGATCTGGAAAGCTAGTATGAAACTTATGAGAAACCACTATCTTCTTTATAAGATTACGGATGTGCTTCAGCTTCATCATGCCATTATCTCAGTGGAGTTATGCTTTTGTTTTATGTAAGCGATCATCATAAACCATTTAACCTTAAATTTTTAGATTGTATGTGCTAAAGTTCGGGAAGGTGACCGGCGAATAGTACGCCTTAAGGAGGGAGATCCCAAAGGACGTCATGTTGTCATCGTCGATGATTTGGTGCAGTCAGGTGGCACTCTAGTTGAATGCCAGGTACTTGTTTTTCCTTCTTTTTTTTTTTTTTTTTTTTTTTTTGGCCCCTGGAACTTATATTATGCAGTCTACTTCTTTGAAACATTCTTATTATCTAACTAAGAAAGTTGACTTGTGTGAGGTGCATGTTAGGTGTGGAATCTTGTATATAGCTCATAGTCCTTTAACACGGGTATTAAACTCATGGTGAATATATAGATAGGGAGAATGGCGAGTAGAGAATATCATCATTCTGTTTCTGGACTTGTAGTGAGCTTTTTCAAAGGATATGACAGGCATAGGTTTTGTTTTAATTAATCATGGGTTCAATTCTAGAGTAAGTCAGGTAAATTGCATTTGAAGTTGATCTGTACTTTGTTTCTTCTCCATCAATGAAATGGAGGAGACTGATAAGTATGAAATTAAGTGGCATATTAGGTCAGTTTCAGGGTAGGCTATTGGATGGTTACATGTTGTAGGCAAGCTATCTTACAGTCTAATATTAATAAAGCAGGATAACCTGATCATATGCCAACCGGGTCTGGAAGTACTATTCCTCGTTAAGAATTGTACTTGTGAACAGTGACTAAGGTTTGAGGCTGATTCTTCATGTTAGTTATGCGGAAACTGATAAGTTTTTTAGAAGTGTTTGATTCAATATATTAGGAACTTATTAAGCGATTTTCAAAGACATCTTAAAAATATTTAGGCATCATACCCAAATCGTTGCAAGCATCGCATCTTGGGGTTTTAAAAACATCACCACTAAGAAAAGAATTGCATCACATGACTCAATAGCAAAGAATGCTAAAAGTTGAAGTAATAATGAAAGAATCAATTAAAAATCCATAGGAAGAGCATGTATTTGAAGATGCTACCAGATCCTACTCCAAGTTAATGTAAGTAAAGAACTCTTCAGGAAATTCAATATATCATTCAAAAAACTAAAAGTAATGTTTGATTCTATCAAGTAGGAACAGAAACTTATTAAAATCCTAGTGGATCTCAAACTCTTAAATTAACAAGGAATATAACTCTAATTGTTATCTAAAGAGTAGATCCTCGGCACACATTATATGAGCATTGGAAGGTTGTTGCCACAACTCTCTATCATCAAAATCAACAAGTTCTTGCTACGTCTGCTTGAGTCAAGTAAATTTCATCTCATAGTGGTGGATTCTAATCAAAAGACAATGTATACTGTGCGTGCTACTGTGAGGAATTCTCCAATTCTGGGATTAGTAATCTAGTAAGGGGTCCTGCTTGAGGCAGATAAAACAGTAGGAAAATGAGTTGTGCTGTGTATCACCACATCACTGTGTTTCTCATGCCTCAACATGATTTCTGGTGATTTCTCCTTTTATTTATTTATTTATTTATTGCTTCTATGATTAAGTTTTCTCCAACTTCTTTGCATAAACCTGTTGGTTTCTTTTTGAATGGCTACTTAACTTACTTTAAACCTTCTAGAAATTGTTGGCTGCCCATGGAGCTGAAAAAATTAGTGCTTATGTGACACATGGGATTTTCCCCAAGAGGTCATGGGAGCGCTTTGAGCATGACAATGGAGGTAATATTTGCATTGATTCAGACATGCCATATCCTTGAAATGATAACCTCTGCTTTTCACACCAAATCTTTGTGTACATTGGTACCATTAGACGTTCTTTTATTGCTGTGTATGCTCTTGCTGTTGTTCTTCATTGCTAGTAAGTTATTATCCTTGTTCCTAAATAAAATTACAATATCTGCATAAGGACTACCTTCCCACTACATCAGATATGCAAGCTTCTGAAAAAAGGCTTTGAGACTGTCCTTTTTTCAGATTCTCCTATAGGACCTTTGAGCATTCTCTTGGTTTTAACTAATAAAATGTCAAAGTTCATGGTACCATCTCATGGGATATGGTTGTTATAAAGTATAATATCATATTTAGATTCAAGAATCTGTTGCCTCTACATGACCTTGCTGTCTGCGTGGTGTGGGGGAAAATTGTCATTGAGGTGACTTGGTGAAAGAAGGTTTGCATCTCATGTATGGAATATGAATCTGGATGCACGTATCAAATTTTATTGTAGAAAATCAATATAGAATTGAATATATTGGAATATCATATTTGATGTTTATTCTTATTAGTTGACTGGAACATCTTATATGCCATATAGGCCAAAAGTAGTTTTCTTGCCTCTGACTCTACTTTTTAATGTTCTGTCCACTTATCCAGGAAATCCAGAGAATGGCTTGACCTACTTTTGGATCACAGATTCATGCCCTCAAACTGTGAATGAAGTATTGAATAGACCACCATTTGAGGTTCTCAGCCTAGCTGGTTCTATAGCAGCTAGTCTGCTCATATAACAGAATCAGAAATCTATGATCTGCTTCTTCTGCGGCTTAGAAAAAAAAAAGAGAGACATTTCTGAGAGTAAGACCTGAGGTAGGAAGCTTTTAATTTAGCATGTATCTCCTTATTTAACCTCTCTTTTCCTGTATTTTCCCTCTTCTTTTCTGTAAATTTTGCATAGGTAAGCCAATAATTTGGCTTCAAAGGGAAAATTCTTGCCTCTCAGCTGAGGAAATGAGGCAGCCATGTAAGAGATGTCATCTTTGTAACTTCGGAATAATTGGTGAAGAGTACAGCAAGATGATTATTTGATCATCTCTTCGTTTTTTTTTTTTTCTTTTTTTTTTTGGGAATCAGGTTTAGATTTAATCGATGTGTGCTGAAGCATCAAATCAGTAATAAAGCTCCTCAGAATGAGTCATACATAGTATTTATTCGAGTGGCATGCACTTTGCATTGATTTTTTTCAAATTGATATGGCTGTTATTGGGATTGCTATCGCAATTGGCGAGTGCAATAGTTATTGGGAATACTTAGCTCCCTTTGGGTGCCTCGCCATGGAGATACGGTTGTCTCTGTTTTGGATTCCCTTACAGTAGGAGGAAGACACCACTCTTAATGTGATCCTTCTCATTTGGATTCATCCAGCCTTTCAAGGTTTTTTTCGGTGGAAAAAGGGTTGCTGAATCAGATATGGATTTCCTACATGATCACAGAATAGCATTCGATTTTGAAGCTGGCTCAGGAATTGCACACGGAACAATGAGAATTCATCATGCTCTGTCAGGACATTGGCCTCCTGTTAACAAGTGTTAGTGGCCTCCTGTTAACAAGTGTTAGGATTAATCTCTTATTACCGTCGTCTGCACTGATGGATCCTTTGATAACATCAACAAAACTACTTGTTACGAAGAACAGAACATATCATTGGTTGCATCTAGACATGTAAATGTTGACTAATCTAGCTTATATTGAACTTGCTAATTTACTGATAAAAAAAAAAGGACAAACTTGCTAGATTAGAGAATTCCTTACCGGTCCATTTATGGTCCTTATCTCTGGCGTTCACTCTTTGGCGTAGACTAATGTGAACTAGAGAGAAAGGTCTTTGCTCGTGCTCCCTAGCCTTTAGGAAGTCTGAACTAACTGGCCAGAGGTGGTTCATATTTATAGTGATTGTGCAATATTTTCCCCAATTTTTTTTTTTCTTTTTGCAGAATTGAATTCCTAAACTATATATTTATGAGATATGTTCACTAAAAGCCTTAAATTTATCACCAAGTGTAATTAAATCCTAAAACTTACAAAAAATGCAATTAAGTCACATAACTTATTAAATTGGTATAATTAAGCCCTTCCATTAATTCTATCCATTCACACTAACAAAAAATTTTTTTTTTTTTTTTTATGACCGGATTGCTTATTAAGATAATATGTCATTGATTTACATTAGTGGATTTTCAATAAGACATATTTTGATGCGTCATCATTATTTGCTCATCACATATCATGCATTATATGTCATATCTAGAACTTAGGTTCACACTAACAAAAAATGTTGCCATGGCTATTTTAAATAATTTTTCTCCCAACATGGCAATGACGTGAATTAAATTTTAACTTATTCAACCTAAATATTTATTGAGTAAAATAAAAAAGTGTTTAAAAAACCAAAAAAAAAAAAGGGGGAAAAAAAGAAGAAGCTAAAGGCAAGGGCGGCAGGCCTTTGGCCACAACCCTCACCTGCTGTTGATGATGGTTGTCAGCCCTAGCCAAGGCCTCGGCAAGCCCCGCTGGCCCTCATCGAGCCCTTGGTGACCTTTTTAACGATGGGGGCAGTGGCAGCAACGGCCTTTCCAATGACAATGAAGGAACTCCGAAAACAAGTTTTTTTCATGAATTATGGAATTGAAAAAATCTACAGAGTGCCCATTCCGTGTAGGCTGTGGTAGGATTGGTGCTTAAAAACTCTATTTTTGGGACGAAGGTCGAGGTTCAATAGAATGATGAACGGTGACCACAGGCGGCGCCTCGTTGATGCTCAACTGCCAGTGAGGTTTGCTCATCTAATTTTTCAAGTTTCTAATAGTTGTGTGATTAAACCCGAGTATGTCTTAAAATTGCTTCATTTGAACTTTAGGACATAAAATTCGAGAATATTCCCAAGAACAAGGGAAAAAAATTCTCCATAATCAATGGATAAGGCGTGTGGACACTGACACGTTAAAATAAAGAACGCATCTAGATTGGTTGTTGAGTTTAAGGACTACCCATGAAAAGTCCAGTCAAAAACTTGCTTCCTATTGGTTAGACACGTGCTTTGGACACTGTTGCAACATTGTTGTCAAGTCATTGCCGATGCGGCACTCAAATCATTTTTGTCAGATTCTCTTAAGAAATGATCCACATGAACGAACATATGGTTCAAGAAACATATCCGTCTTGAATCCTCGTCTTCTTGTTCACCTTAAGCCCCATTCAGTATCAGAGTCATGCTTTGATCCCGGGACTTATGAACAATGGGCCCGCCGCACTTCCGCCACGCATCGATCTTGGTTTAAATGGTACTACCAAATATCTGTCTCGGACTCTCAGAAACAAGTCACGAGTCCGCGAAGGTATTGGTCTCAAAACTGAAATGGCGTCAAAGCAATGTCGGAACTGAAACATATAAGATTTGTGTTTCCCTTGAATAATGAACTTCCATCGTGTTGTGTATTGGATCCAAAATTGCCAGCCCTGCCCTAAGAGGGCCAGAAAAATCACCTTCATCGACTCGCTGGAAGCGTATAGAATTTCTGCACGCATTTTGTATGCCGGAAGCCATCGTACAAGCACTTCATGCACTTGGCATTTTCTACAAATCGACTTTCCCAGGAGTTCTGATCATTAAAAAATGACTTCTTCTGCTTATGCTTCGACTCTCAAGAAAGCATTAGGCAGAAAGAGAAGAAAATGAAACCTGAACAATTTTTGACTTCATCTTCATTGCAAATTACACGGTGGAGGGCGTAAGGCCGATGTATAAAGTAAATGAAACAAAAGAGAGTGCGCGACCGGTTCTGTCTTACTACACTTTGTGGGAGATCTTGATGTAGTTTAGGAGTCTTTTTAGAGCCTTGCCGCTGTCGATGGCCTCTCTGGCTCTTTCCAGGGCCACAGAGATGTCTTCTGCGCCCTCGCATCCAAGCAGGTGATCCACCATTCCAGCATTCAAGACGATTCGATCATACGCAGGTCCTTTTTCTCCATGGAGAGCTGCTAGACCCAACTCTATGTTCCTGGAGATCTGAATTCACAAGCCATATAAATCAAGAAGTTCACGTGACATTCCCATTTCAGCGACAAACATACATGCCATGTCAACATGAATTTTCATACCAAATGAATTATATGTATTTGGTTGTTAAAAGAAAGTTATGTCGACACGAGGGATCCTCAATTCAAAACAAGTTTCAGAAATAAGTTCGTAGTTGAGAGACTGCAACCTCAGAGAGAAAGGAAAAATAAATAACAACATCCACCATATTTTGCTATCGATCTTCATGATTAAACATGCATAACCAGTAACCAAAATAAAACTCAGCATTACAATAGATTCAGAAAGATTACCGATCTGTCAGTTCTTGGGGTATCAGAGGGCTCAAAACCATAATCCTTAGCATTAACCTCGAGACTAAAGCTCTCCCGTGAAACCCCTGCCAAAATGATTGGCCCAAGTGTTAGCACTGAAGTGAGAACATAAAATCTTGTTCCTCAATTGAAAATTTGAGACAGCTCCCAAATCTAAAAGAACATGTGGAATCACTAGAAAAGAGGCAAGTCTAATGGAGCCACTGAAAAGGAACAGACCATCAACTTCAAGAGCAGATGCTGTGCTCAAGGAACGAAACCCTGAACAATAGTTCACAGGCAACCCTTTCGACACACTAGCTGATCGCAATCTTGTTGTCATGGAAAGCGCTCCTTCCTCACCCTACAAAAGAGCACGTACAAAACCCTACTTACTTGACTCAGGTTGATGAGATCACTGACCTTAAATGAGCCTTAAGAATGATAAAGAAAGAACTATCTCTTGACTGGCATCATCCACTATCTAATTATCATCGGAAAGAATCCTCTAATAATAATTTGGGCACTCAGAAGTAACTTAAAAAGAAATGCATCCCCAACCTTAACCACTAAGCCAGATTGAACGCCTCTTCTCCTCATAAGCATGAGCAAAGGCTCTTCATAACCTTCATGATAGAAACCAGCGACAATTGCTTCCCTTCCAGTAGCCTGTAAGAAGGAAATATTAAGTGCTTTCTGACCAGTGATCTTGTATAAAAAGATTTGCTAAAAGTAAGGCAGTTGATTGAATATGTCTATGCTGATGCACAAGTAACACATAATTTTTCTGCGAGAATATCAAAATGACTTCTCCTGTAAAATATATTTTTTAGGGAGCATCTCAAAGGATCCATACCAGCTGCAGACCATAGAAGTGGATAACTGATTTTTCTTTTGCTTGAAATGTTATTTGAGAAATAAAAATCGCAAACAGGACACCACGAGCTAAGTCAAGGACTGCTTAGTTCTTACCCTCACATATTGCTGGACCTTCTCACTTGTGGCAAGTGGGGGGCGCTTTTTTATATGCTCTCTCAAACCAATTAATGAATATCTGCAGCTCAAAGATATTGAAGTCAGAGTATACACTTTTCTGGTGTAAGTGAACTACATGGCATCTTTCACATATCAGACTGCGTTTTTTGGTACAAAGAATAATACGAGTTATACAGCTTAAAAGTAAAAAAGGCAGGACGTCAATATGTAGTGAGTGCAATGATCCATGTTGAAAGGAAAGGAATCAAAAGCATGTCCAGTACCCTGGCCCATGCACAAATGAAACTACAATATGCTGAGGAGGCATTATAGTAACAAATGAAACTTGTGCCTGGTCATGCTTCTTCTTACCTTGTCAGTGTTCCCTTGGACGTTATAAACTACAATATGCATATCATATTGTTGCTCATAAACTGGAGCACATACAGAATCTTACAAGCCATTCATTTAAGGGACCAAGAATGCAAAGCCCTATAAAAGTGCTGAAGGGAAAAGAAAAGAAAAGAAAAGAAAATCCCAAGAACCATGAGGTATGTGAACCTCACTGACATTCTGATCACATAAGCTATCCTTAAGAATGACTAAAGTAAAAGAAGACACTGTAAAACATACAGAGACGGCCGAGCTTCACGTTGACTAATGTATGCGAAACCAGCCTCTTCATCCTGAAATTTCATAATATAAGGTTTAGTTAAATGGAAGAAGAAGCAAAGACATAGCAATGACTCTGCAGTTACAGTCTAGGGACAACAGTTACCTCTAGAAGTGCTTTTGCCTGCAAAACGGATAAACTTGTATTTGCACCCATGAACTTCAACATTTGCTCTTCCGTTATTCCTTCCTTCATATGCAAAGAACTTTGAGTGATCCCAAGCAGAAGAAAGGCCAAGAACATCACAAACAAAAGTACAAAACATCCAAGAAACTGCATCCGTAATTTAAAAAAACTAGCTAGGTGTCGATGTTCCAGAATAAGGGCTCTTGTTAACATTATTATCGTGCTGCTTTTTTATTTCAAAGCAACCTTCAAGTAAATTCTTCGAACACAGACTTCCCCGGTGGTAATATCAGCTTTACAATTACTTTTCAACTTTCGCAAAAGCAGATTCCAAGATATAGGTGACAAATATACTTGTACGAGAAACCAACCTTAGGTGGCATCCATTCTACACCATGAAGCAAGCAAGATTCACCATAACACGATCTAACAGCAGCCACGAACAGCATGCTCCTAAAGTAACGGGTGTTTCCATCATAAGGCTCACCATAATGAGTCAAAGATCTCACATCAGCAACAGGAGGAGGACCTGCCCAGTTTAATTGAATGCATTCACCATTATAAACCATGAATATCAATTGGAAACATCTAACTACTATTGTTCCAACAATTGATAAATAATCAAACTAAATCATGTACCAAGTTCATCATCAAATGCAAGGCAGTATGCTTTTAACTCACGATCTGTTTCTCTGTTCATACGTTGACCTATTAAAAATGCCGAAAGCAAGGACTCACTTACTCCTTCAGATAAATTATCTTTTATTTTTAGGGGAAGAACATCTTTTAGAACACCTTGGACTTCCTCATATCCAAGATGCCCCCCTGCCAAGATTTCTCTGAGAGCACCAACCAATCTCATTTCAGTAGTATCATTGCCAGTGTAATGGGGTCCAATTGAACTTCCTACGCCCAGTATAGAACCTTCAGGATCTGCTATAAAAATCAGATCAGGAGGTAGCACTCGAACTAGCATTGGCCAGAATGTGTTCATTGCACGTGTTTCCCCTTCACTCCACTGGGTTGCCTCAGGAAATGAATTGGCACGTATCGTCATAGCTGCAAAGAATGCCCCCATCTGTGCTTTGGACACTTGTTCTTCATTTTTAATTTCTCCTTTGGCTGACAATGCATTAAAAAATGACAATAAGCAGCTACAGATGATGATATGTAATTTATATAAAAGTAATTCTCCCCAAAATTGTACTAGATCTCTACACATAGATAGGAACCATTTTCCTTTTTATGTGACATGATGATAAGGAAACAATCACTAACGGTCTTCTAAACCAAAAGAACATACACTAATGATAGGCATGAAAACTCACCATCCCAAGATCTGACAGGCTTTTGAGGAGTTCAAAATCCAACATTTAGCATGTCATTTCAAAAAACACATGGAGGGCGAGAGATAGCAAAAGGGATATCAGTTGCAATACGTAGAAGTCATAGGAAACCAGCCTCCAGTCCAGGGCAAGAACCCAGCATGCAGGCCTTACCCTGGCTATTAAAATGTCCATTGACTTGGGTAAAAGAAACAGACTGATTTGAGCACCTCCCTGAAATCCTTTGCCTTACTAATAACAAATTATGATACTACTCAATAATCTAAAAACGAAACACGAAAATCACCTAACATACGGCTAACTCATTGAAAGAAGCCAGTCACTTTAGGATGAGTTACGAAAATACCAAAATCTGCATCCAGTCTAGACTCCAGATAACCACGATTCATTCAGACAGCTTAATCCATCCATCACCGTCAAGAACACTCCAATCATCGAAAGCAGACCATGCATGCAACCGGAATTCAACGGAAAATCACCACGAACGCGAGAGCTGCTGACCTGATCTCAGGATGGTGTCCAGGACCTTGAAAGCCTGGTCCTCGCTCAGCGGCCTGGTCTGCGTCGGGCCGGTGCAGACCCTCGCCTGGGCCTCGAGCACCGTCTGGTTCGGCTTCCGGAGCCTCGCGTCACGGTACGAAGGAGAGAGCGAAGGATTCCGGACCTCCGAATCCGGGAGCTCCGAGTGACCGATCGTCGCCGAGCCCGCCGAGGCCGTGGCCGCGGCCGCCAAACGGCGAGGGCACGGCCACCCCCGCCACCAGCCGCGGCGGCCGGCGGCGGCGGGGAACGCGGCGGCCGGCGAGGGGCGCGGGGTGGCGGCGGACGGAGAGGCCGGGGAGAGGGAGAGGTGAGGGCCGAGGAGAGCTTTCATGGCGGCTCGGCTCTGCTCGGCTCGGCTCCGCTCGGCGCGGCGCGGCTTGGTGCTGCCGGAGGGAGATGCTCTGGATCGACCGTTGAGGAAGGACGAAGGAAGAAGTGGAGAAAGTCGAGGTTGGTGGCGGTGACCGGTGATTAGATGTCCTGAAACGGTTCTCGAGGGAGCCGAGTCTGCGTGGGCCGTTGACATGAGTGATGGACCACGTGGCGGGTTTTTATTGGGGAAGCCGTAGCGCACGCTGTGCTTAGTGGAGCGGGGGATCCCTGCTCCCCATCTTCTCGACATAATAAAGCCTTTTGCTTTTTTTTTTTTCTTTTTTTAATTTTAAAAAAACGTTTTGCTCATTTCGTGCCTTTTAAACTATTACAACCACATGTAGCAGACGAACGGACACGCGACACGCGACACGACACGACATGACACGCCGACACGTCGTTTTTAAGAATAGAGAATTTCGACACGTTCGACACGTTATATATTAAATATATTTTTATATATAAATACATAAATAATAATAATAATAATAATAATAATAATAATAATAATAATAATAATAATAATAATAATAATAATAATAATAATAATAATAATAATAATAATAATAATAGCCTAGAATTAATTTACACGAAAAATATTAAATAATATCATTCATTATTTTAATTTGCTACAATAATACATCAAACTTAGAGGAAAAAAACTTTGTTTAAAGAAAAATGCTGAAATGATATTTTTAAATTTATTTATTTATCATATATAGCATTTTTTATTACTTCTTTCATAGTAAAAGACTTTTAAAAAACTAAAACAATTATAAAAAAACAAAACTGAAAAAAAAAAAAAATTGACCCCATGCGTGTATATTTATAACAATTTTATTACTTCTTTTATTACTTATTTTGTGTATATTTATATTTTGACCCATCAAGTATTAGAAATTTTTAAAATTGACCCCGTGCGTGTCGGAATCACGTGTCGGAATTCTAGACTCGCGTGTCGGAGCGTGTTGGAGAAAGTTGACCACGTATCGGATTTTTCGACACTCGTTGACCGCGTGTCGGGACGTGTCGGAGCGTGTCGGACACGTGTTGGAGTGTCGGACACGACACGAAGGCTTCCGGAGAGTGTCCGTGCTACATAGATTACAACCACTTCCGACCAAAAAAAAAAAAACTATTACAAGGGATTCGCCCTAGTGGCCACCCTTCCAATATGGAAGAGGAAGGTGATGGGTTCAAATCTCCACTTTCTCAAGGGGGATTGGGGTGGGGACGCGTAAGTTTTAGGAGTGGGTTTCGACTCCCACGCCCTGCAAGAGGTAGGGCAAAAGTCTGAGAGTGAGTGTAGAGTAGAAATGGAGTAGGACTGACAAAAAAAAAAAAAACTATTACCGTTAAAAGTAGGGTTGCGCTTGTCAAGAGTTTTCCCACATTGCCCGATTCGTCCGGATCGGATGGCCGGATCTTAAAAGATCTTAACTGTTAATCGCAGCCCTTTGGACTTGACTCTTGAGGTCTCGGAAATTTTATAAATTGGCCCGCTCTATCATTCTCATTTTAATATACGGTCCGTTTTTTTTTTGCGCAAAATATCATATTTGCAAATAATATTTTCTAAAAAGTTATTTTATTAAAAAATGACTTTATTTTCCAGTGTTAGTAGAGACCGAACTTTGAGTGGGAAATATTTTCTACCATTTGTTAGCTAATTTAATTGTTCGGGAAAAATTATAAAAAAATTGAATTTTAATATTTTTAATTGACCAAAAAATTAGTTTTATTTTTTTAAATGAATTTTTAATTATTTGTATTTTTAAAAAATCAAAATTTTTATTCTTTTTTTCCTCTTTCTTTTCCTTCCTCCTTCTTCCTCCTCATTCCTCCACCGCCACATGCCTAACGATGGTGGGCTGCCTAGCGGCCTGCCCGGCGGCCAACCAAGACCTAATCACAAGTTCCGGTGAGCTCGAGGCTCAACCGATCTCACCTGAGCTTGCCAAAGTTTCGCCAGGCTTTGGCGAGCCACAAGCTCACTAGATCTAGCAACGGAGCTCGAGCTCGCCTGGATTAGGAGCCCAAGCTCCGTCACCTGATCTGACGAGCTCATGGCTCACTAGAGCCCGGCGAACCTCTAGCGAGCTCAAGTGGGGCCCAAGCCCCACCCACCTCGCCGCACCAGGTGGTGAGGCCCGAGCTTCGCCCTAGGTCGGCGAGAGCTCCGCCTTGCCCGATGTGGCGAGGCCCGAGGTCGCCGAGCTCGGGTGAGCTTGACTTCGCCAGATCAGGCTAGGTGAAGCCTCACCAACCTGGGGCGAGGCTCAAGCTGGCTTGCGGCCAGTGACTGGCCAATGCCAAAGAAGAAGATGAATAGGAAAGAAAGAAAAGGAAAAAAAAATTAAAAACTTGATTTAAAAAAAAAAAAGAAAAGAAAAATAAAGCATAAAAATAAAAACAAAAATGTATTGGTGAAAAAAATAAAGATTGAAAAAGTTGTGGAAAATGTTTTCCACTTTTGAGAAATAGAAAACATTTTCCTCGACTCGTTTATTTTCCATGTAAACAAACGCTAGAAAATCCGTAAAACGTTTTTCTGAAAGTTATTTTCCGTGAAACGAACGAAACTTACATTTTCAATCTCCCAAAAATGCATGGAGGAGAGTTTGAAGTAATCGACTCCCTCCCCCACCTCTCTCTTTTTGTTGATTTTATTTGCATTTTATTATTCTTTTTTTTAAAATTTTTTTCTTCCCTCTTGATTTAGATTTTGGAGCTTTCTTTCTCTTAGTCATGTTTTTGATTTGAGAGTATAAACTATCTCAATCTAATTATAAATTTGGGTGATATCTTCTCCCAATTTAGATCTAGGAGTTCAATAAATATACTTTTTGGAATTTGATACTTCTTTGCTCTATTCATATATAAGTTCTATGCATTCAATTTCAATAATAATCATAGGAATTTTGGTATCTCGTTGAATTATGAAAATTTACTCCCCCATATGTAAAATATGTATTTGTTTAACTTATTATGGTTATTTTCGTATAAAGATGGTGAAGAGGAAGCCGAATTCAGGCACATACTGTTGACTGGCAATGTCGCAATTATTGAAGAAGGAATTTCTAATGTGTGTTTATCACTGACAAAGACACGAGCTTTAGTGATCGGCCGCCAATTTTGTTTAAAAGAGTTTTGCTTAACTTTGCAAATGCTTCATCAATTCTCCTTGTGTTATGGATTTGACTTCTTCTTCTTTTTTTTCCTTCAGTATTTGTGTTATGTTTCGGTTTGTTTTGTTATGAAAAACTATATACTTCTACATCCTTTTGAGTAATTAATATAATTTTCTTTCAACCAAAAAAAAATCTCACAAGAATTGCATCAATCAAATTATATTACAAGCCTTCATCATAACCATCCATTCAGGCTAATTTCAGAAAATTCGGAACCATAACGCCATTCTAACAATCGAGGAGAATTTTCATAAGAAAAAAAGGGGTCTACGGTTTTCCATGGCTGCAAAAGTTGGGTGAAGTAGAGTTTGGTCAAATTCATGTACAAATTATGCGAAAGTATAATTTCTCAAAATTTTCTAGAGGAAAAGTTGGCGCCACGTGGCACCTGCCCAACACCTCAGATCGCCTGGTAGGGCTGTTGTCTCCTCCCAGGGCCACGGCTATCTGGGCCGAGCAGGCCTGTCGCTGCGCGAAGCCGAGGTGGTGTGGCCCCTCGGGCCTAGGCTTGAGCTGGACGGGCCCGGGGTGGCCCAAAGCACAATTTCTCTTGCACAAGACCGGTCCAGAGGGGCCCAATTTTCTCCGTTCCTGGAACGGTAGCCCATCCGCCTGGTGAACGTCTAGTCCACGTGCAGTGTGTTCGGCCCCAAGCCTTGATCAAGGCTAATCCAACCTCGTGCAAGGTTAGCCCAACCCTGTACAAGGTCTGTTTTAAACCCACATTCTTTGCAATCCAAGGTACTCAGCGACATCTCTCTCTCTCTCTCTCTCTCTCTCTCTCTCTCTCTCTCTCTCTCTCTCTCTCTCTCTCTCTATTATGGTCTCAAATTCTGGCTGCCAACCCTCCTAATCTTTCAAAGCCGAGAAGGTCCACTGGAAATGCATTGCATTTGCCAAATGGACTTTCAACGTCTTTTACTAGACACTATTATTTTTCGTCAAATGATTTTATAGGCCCAAAGACTCTTGAGAAAGTCTTGCCAAATGCCCCCATTAATGAGTCCTGATATATGTATCACTGTTCAATGTGCAAAGTTTTCTTTAAGCTAAAAGAAGGCCCGAGGCCAATCAGATCCTTTAGAGGTGTAGCTTCTAGAATTGATAATTTAAAAATTGGACATCCTCTTTATCGAGCATGCTTTGTAAGTATCTCGAGACACTTGTGAATACAACCCACAACATATTCACACCTTTCACTTGTTAGTGTCCCATCAAAAGGCTACTAACTAAGGTAAGATTTCATCGGCAAATTCACAACAAATTGTTCTCCTTGTTGTCTTGGGACTTTGGAAACACTCCTAAAGCCTTATTATTATATCCATCAAGAAGAATATTATGCTCACGCGAATCTCTAAATGTCGTAGTTTTGACATTAAATTAGGGTTTAAACCATCACATGGGTTGAAGTAAGAAGAGTTGAAACCAGCATGCACGTATGCATGGAATTTGTACACATCCATCAAGATGTCAAGGTCTTTGTGGGGTTAGGTAATTCGAGTGTGTTCTGCATTGATTTTGCATCCATCGAGACATGTGCTTGTTTAGGAAGTCAAGGTCTTTTGGGGTTTCATTTGTGATGGTTTTTGGATTAGTGGGCGTTGCGAATGGTTCATGGTAAGTTACAATCTCTATGGACTTTTTTTAGTAATGATGTTTGGCCCTAAGAATATTTGGCTCATCACAAGGGAAAGGTCATGGACCAATTTTCCAGCTATTTCTTCTTTTGACTAACAAGCCTTGAACTTATAATGTAGAGCAATAAATGGCAAATGAAAAAGGAAATATGGCCAAACATTAAGGAGGTGTTGCCTGGAAAAGTTAGAAAGTGTTCGTGCACAAACACAACACAAAGCTCCTCATTTTACATCACACTCTTCATATTCGACCACTCCCTGTCAAATGCTTGGAAGGCATTTAGTCTGATTTCCTTCTACAAAAGAAACATTAGACCATATACAACACCCACCCTGAATTATGAGTGCTTTAATCACATAGTATGAGCAAAAGATAGTGACCAATGTTGCAAAGAATGCGTGGGACCAGCAAATCGGATAATAGATATAAGGAAAGAAAAAAAAATTAGGGAGTCTAGGACACTTGGAATGCCAAAACTTGGCACGAAAGGATACTTAAGTGTCAAAAGTTAGGAAAGTGATACTTAAGTGTTAAAATTGAAGCAAAATGGATTAGTTAATTGCCAACAGTGAGAAAATCAAAAAAACACGAAGAGAAAAAGGAGTACTGTTCATGCTTCTCTCCCGACTGGTTCTGCGTATGTACTGTTCATCGCCTGCGCAAGTTCCATTTCCGGCCATTCTGGCCGGCCGATTGCGCCCATATTTGGAGACAACATTCCTCTACATCTGATCTTGTCTTCTACCGAGCGATTTTCCCTGGTATGTCTTCCTCAGCTGGAATCTCGGATCTGAGTTTTTAGGGCTCCAAATTCCGATTTCGCCGTCTCCGAATGGCGTCTTCCTCTGAGATAGCGGAACATAACCGGGGTAAAGCCCATGTTGCTGCTCCGGTTGAGCACCATCTCTCCCCCACACCCGCTCGTAACCCTGTTATGCGATACTCCTCGGCTCTAAGAGGACCTCGCGCCCACTCTGGGCGATCGCGAAGCAGGGGACGAAGTAGGGCTCGTAGGGCTCGTCCTCTGCTGGGTATTCCTGCTCGGCTAAATGCTGTTGGGCGTGGTAACGCCTCCACTGGTCTAAATCGAAAGGATAGGAAGATCTCCTTCAGCCGTGACACTGCATCTATCTCTGCACTGCAAGGTTGTGAGGCCAAAGGGCGTCCGAATGCCCCGAATAAGGCGCCAGAGGAGCCATTTCCGAATGTACAGATCCCCCCTGTGAAGGAAACTCCCCCCCCTGCTCGCTCCTGGGCTGCTGTAACCCGTTCGGCATCCAAAGGCTATGGGTTGTCCTTTGTTCCTCCGGCCACAATTGAGAACTCTAAGATTTTGCAGATGCCGGAGGACATCCTTGAATCTTCTCACCCGAAATGGGAGGAATGTCTGGTTGGTTACTACATTGGGAAGCGCTTACCCTTCCACCTCACAGAGGACGCCCTCAAGAATGCCTGGGGCCATCATTTGGTTGAAGTCATTGCTGCTGACCTTGGTTTTTACTTCTTTCACATTCCGGATAGTGATTTCAGGAGGAAAATCTTGGATGGAGGCCCAATTACAGTAGCCAAAATCCCCTTGATCCTGCAACAATGGCACCCTATGTTGGAGCTCAAGAAATTAGCTCATAATTCTGTCCCCATTTGGGTTCGTCTCAGGAACATCCCTGTGGCTCTTTGGTCTGCTGCTGGTATCAGTTTTCTGGCAAGTGGTATTGGTAAGCCCTTATTTGTTGATAATCGAACAGAACAGATGGCAATGGTAGCATTTGCTCGAGTCTGTATAGAAGTTGATACATCTAACTCTTTCCCTGAAGTTATAGAGTTTATGATGAAGGGTGAGCTTAGAACAGTGACAGTTCAATATGAGTGGATCCCGACAATTTGTCCATCCTGCTCCTCTTTTGGCCATAGATGTCCTGCCCCCAATTCCTCAGCCCCTTCTAAACCTGGTCCCTCAGTCCCGAAGGCACCTGTCCCTCATCCAAACGAATGGCGTGAAGTGCGTGGTAAACGTAATAAGAACACCCCGATGCCTGCAAATGATGGCCTGATGCATGATCCGGTCCAGAATCATCCCAAGTCCCCCCGTTCTGAAGGAATCCAGATTGGAGATCCGATGCCTCAGATAACCAGACAGGAGGATCATCATCCTTCCTTTGACCTGCTCCCTGCCACCTCTATTGACCCTGTTTCCGCTGCTGTGATGCAAAGACAGGGTTCCCCTGACTCGAATAAGTCTGCACCTTCAGATGAAGATCTTGAGGATATCAACTCTGATGACGGTGAATCTGTATCACCATGTAAGGTGCCCTCGTCCATTCCGGAGGAACGCGATAAATCTCCCCCTCCGAAAGTAAATCAGGAGGCCTCTCTTCGTCAAAAAGGAATCCTCCGCTCTGAATCTGCTGAGGCGAGTATTCCTGCTGGCCCGAAGCTTATGCCACACTCGGCAAAGAAACGAGGTGGCAAGAGAAGGTAATCCTTTTATCTCATTCCTATGTTTTTTGGTGTTTGGAATATTAGGGGTCTTGGACAAGCCCTCAAACAAGCTGAGATTAGGAATTTTGTGAGGACTAATCGCCTCTGCTGTATTGGCATTTTGGAGACTAAAATATCCCCTGCTGCCCATTCCCATGTTTCGGCATCCCTTCTTCCTGGGTGGTCTTGGTCTACAAATTACTCTTATTCCATCAGGGGTCGTATTTGGGTGGGTTGGAACCCCTTGGCCGCTTCTTTTTGCATCTCAGCTTGTACTGCTCAGGCCATTCATGGCCGTTTGGAGTGTTTTATTTCTGGTGTTGCGTTTAATCTTTCGGTTGTCTATGCGGAGCATTCTTTTGTCTTGAGAAGACCGCTTTGGAATGATCTGATTTCTACTAGTTCCATTTGTCTAGACATCCCCTGGATTGTTGCTGGTGACTTCAATGCCATTCGATATGCTTCTGACAGAGCAGATAGATCCAATTACTGGATCCCAGCCTTTGAAGACTTTGGAGACTGCCTCATCCAAGCTGGTCTAGATGATCTCCGCTTTGTGGGTAACAGGTTTACTTGGTCTACTTCGTCTGGTCCTAATCGAAGGCAAAGAAAAATAGACAGAGTTCTTACTAATGCAGCTTGGATCTCGGCCTTCTCCTACTCGGAAGCCAACTTTATTGCCCCTGGAGTGTCTGATCACTCTCCTATGGTGGTCAGGATTCTCCCGGTTCCTAGCTCGGGTAAACCCTTCAAATTTTTCAATTTTTGGATGTCACACCCCAACTTCTTTGAGTTGGTTCGGCAAATCTGGGAGCTGCGTATCTCTGGTACGCCGATGTTTGTCCTTTGTAGTAAGCTTAGATCCCTTAAACGCAGACTCAAGTTATTAAACAGGGAGGCTTACTCTGATATTTCGGCTAGAACTTCTGACGCCAGACGCCTTCTCGTGGAAGCTCAAAATGCTATTCAGTCTGACCCTCACAATCAAGCCCTAGCTGATGCGGAAAAGGACCACCTCCATGTCTTTTCTGACCTTCGCCTCAAGGAAGAATCCTTCTACAGACAAAAATCAAGGGTCAAATGGCTTAAAGAAGGTGACCTAAACACCAGTTTCTTCCACCATTCGGTGAAGCGAGGCCATCTCCGGAATAGAATTCTCTCGATTTCTGATGGTAGCAATGTAATTACTGATGAAGCTGAAGTGCAGCAACTCTTTGTTGATCACTTTCAAAATCTGCTGTCAGCTGTTAACCCCTCCGCCGTTCCGTCTGTTGATGAGATTCGTGCGAATCTGGCTTCTACGCTTGATGATAATCAGATCCAAGCCATCTCTCAGCCATTCACTGAAGAAGAAATCCGAACTACTTTGTTTTCATTGGCCACCGGAAAAGCCCCTGGCCCGGATGGATTTAATGTTGATTTCTTTAAGAAATCGTGGGATATTGTAGGCCCTTCCGTCCTATTGGCAATTCGAGACTTCTTCTCTACGGGTCAGCTACTTCGTGAGATCAACACCACTATTCTGACCTTGGTCCCAAAGTCTCCCAATGCTTCCACGGTAAATGACTTCCGTCCTATTGCTTGTTGCAACACTATATACAAGTGTATCACGAAGCTATTAGCCAACAGGTTAGCTTCCATGCTCCCATCTATAATTAGTCTCCCCCAGAACGCTTTTGTTAAAGGGAGGAGGATAAGTGATAATATCATGCTTGCTCAAGAACTATTTGCTCACTTCCACCATGAGCCATACTTTCCAAAGAGCATTATTAAGGTTGATTTCTCCAAAGCTTATGACTCAGTTGACTGGAACTTTATTGAATCGACTCTCCAAGCATTTGGCTTCCCACCCACATTTATTGACCGAATTATGACATGCATCAGAACCCCCAAGTTCTCTATAGCTTTAAACGGTGAGTTGCATGGTTTTTTCCCTAGTGGGAGAGGTATCCGACAGGGGGACCCTCTGTCCCCATATATCTTTACTCTTGTAATGGAAGTTTTTACTGGCATTATTAATGCCCGCACCTATAATCCCGGATTTCAGTTCTTTTGGCGTTGTAAACCCTCCAAATTGTCCCATTTATTCTTTGCTGACGATGTGTTGCTCTTCTCGGAAGCAAACATGCCGTCTCTAAACCTTCTAATGGATGGAGTAAACACTTTTGCTGCCTGGTCTGGTCTCATCCCCAATCTTAATAAGAGTGAAATCTTTATCTCTGGGGGGCATGAGTCTTTGAAGAGTGCAATGGTTAATGCGTCGGGTTTCAACCTTGGATCCTTGCCTTTTCGGTACCTTGGCGTTCCCGTTATCTCCTCAAGGTTAGGCAAGGAAGATTGTGTATCTCTGGTGGATGCTATAATGAAGAGAGTTCAGTCATGGACCAACCGCTTCCTTTCAACTGCTGGTAGACTCCAACTTATTAGATCTGTTCTCCACTCCATTCAGGTGTACTGGTCTTCGGTTTTTGTCCTCCCCTCCTCAGTTATTAGTCGAATTGAGCAGATCTTCCGCCAATTTCTTTGGCGTGGCCCGAACCTTGGATCTGGTGGTGCTAGAGTTTGTTGGGAAGAAGTCTGTCTTCCTAAAGCGGAAGGAGGACTAGGTATTCGCTCAATTCGAGTTAGTAATATTGCCGCCATGACTAAGCATATATGGCTGCTTTTCTCTGATAAGGAATCGCTTTGGACCAAATGGATACACTCAGTCTTCTTAAAACACAAGAATTTCTGGATTGCGCCTAGGCCGACCATTTGTTCTTGGTCTTGGAAGAAACTTGTTGGCCTGCGTGAATTGATTCAGAGGTATTTTGCCTGGAACATAGGTAATGGGTTATTGACTTCTTTCGGTTTGATACCGGCACCCTCGTGGCCCATTCAACAAGTTATTCTCGGATCGCGACATTTATTGCTCTCGTATCCCTCGGAATGCTTCTGTTGCTACGGGTATTGCTGCCCTGTCTATCCCATCTAATGTAGCTGTTGCTATCCATACTTGGGCTGATCCTCTCCCCAGCCTCAACAGCCAGGATGACCGTCTGGTGTGGCTTGGCCACTCTTCAGGTAAGTTCTCTACTGCTTCTGCATGGACTATGCTTCGAGCTAGAGGCTCTTTGGTTAACTGGTCTCGATTTGTCTGGAGCTCCACTCTTCCCCCGCGTTATCAGACCCATCTATGGCTGATCACTAGGAATAGACTGCCAACCCAGGTCTTGCTTCTGTCGTATGGGAGGATCCCGGATGTTTCCTGTGCCTTCTGCTCAAGTAGGCCAGATTCAATCGACCACTTATACTTTGGTTGCTCGGTTACGGGTAGATTGGCCTCTTTTTGGGCTTCTAAATGTAATTTGAGTTGGCGAAATGGTACTTGGAAAGAGAATCTGCAGTGGATGGTCAGCCATCTATCGGACTCATGCTTCCACCATTCCATTGCTCGCTTTGCATTTGCTGCCCTGTGCTACCTTATATGGAAGGAGCGAAATAACATCATCTTTCGGAATCAAAGCCTATTCCTGCCCGCCCTTAAAGACCGTCTTCGGAAAGCTGTCGAAGATAGAGCCTCCACATTCTCAAGAGTTCCGGATAATCCGCGCAACCGAAGAATCCAAATGTGTTGGGGAATTCACCCTGCGATCTTTGATTATTGACAGGATATTCCCCTCCGCATGCTCCTTGGCTTGGCAGACTGTGCCTCCCGGATCCTTGGCGTTTGCCTGGTTTTTTTTTGTTGGCCGTTGTGTTTGGCCTTTTGCAGCTTTTGCTGCTGTTGCTTCTCCCTTTGACATTTCAGCCCCGCCTCCCATCCACTCAGTCTGACGCCTGTGTCATTTTGAGTGCATGTTTGGAGTCGCCTGTCTGTTTTGCCTCTTTGTAACTCCTTATTTCTTTAGCTATATTATTCTTACCTCTTACCAAAAAAAACAGTGAGAAAATCATGCCAAACGTTGACATGGCGATTTTTTGACAAGTCAAGTGCAAAACAACGTCATTTTACATGTTGACGTGGCTAGATAAGTGCTAAAACGACGTTGTTTGCTGCTGACATGGGTAAATAATTAATATAAAAATTAATTAAATTAAATTTAAAACCAATTTAAAAGGAAAAAAAAAGGAGGAGGTTCAGTTGGCGGCTGAGGGCTAATAAGGTGGGGTGAGGGTCGATCAAGGTCGCCAAGCCCTAGCCAACGGTCAACGACCCAACAAAAGCCTACGAGCCCTCACTAGATTTGGGAGAGGGCTGTGACCCTTGCTCTAGATTTGGGCGAAGGCTCGCAAGCTCTCACCACTAGTCAGCTGGGCTCGGCAACCCAGGCCAACCCTCCCCCCCCCCCACCTTCTTGATGACGGCAGGGCGGCGGTAGAGGTGAGGGCTTAGCCCTTAGCTGTCGGCTAAACCTCCTTCGGGAGAAGTACACTATCAGTGCCATAAGTTATGTACGGCACTCACTTTGGTGCTAAAAGTTTCCGTCGGATCACTTAAGTGCCAAAAATTTTGAAAAACGATCATTTCAGTGCCAACGCTGATCGAATTGGCCGAAAATTCAACATGGCAGCTTTTTATTAATTTTTGACGTTGATGTAGCTCGCCGGAGAGTACAGTCAGCATGTAAACTACAAAACGACGTCGTTTTGTGTTTTCCCCCAAGTTGAAACCCTAAATCCCCAAATCGAGAGAGAGAGAGAGAGAGAGAGAGAGAGAGAGAGAGAGAGAGAGAGAGAGAGAGAGAGAGAAGGCATGGCGATGTCGTCTTCTTCCCCGAAAAACAGCACCAGCACCAACCACTCTTTGAGCAGAACCTGATCCACCATCTCCATCTGCGCCCTCCTTGTTTCCCTCGCACTCTTCATCTTCTCTCTCTCTCTCTCTGCACCTTCGACCCCCCTTCTTCCTCCTCCTCCTCCGCCCTCGCCTCCTATTTTCCCATCGCTTTTTGCTCGAGAAACAACCTAAGCCTCTCCTTGCTCACCTAGTTGAGCAACTACGACGGAGGCCGAGCAACGATGGTCGAGCACGGTGGCCGAGCGACGGTGGCGGAGCACGGTGGCCAAGCGATGGTGGCTGAGCAAGCTAGGTTGGTGAGGATTGAACAAAAAAACCCCTAATCTCAATCCCAAATAAGCTGTGCGGCGTCATTTTTGTGAGGCCATTCACATCTAATGGCAAAACGACGTCGCTTTTTTAAGGAGGACGGAAAATGACATCGTTTAAAAAGCTCCTCGATTTTTTTTTTTTAAATAAAAAAGCCACGTAATCATTTTGGCCGGAATCTCTCGTCGGTGGCACTAAAGTGATCATTTTTTCTCCAATTTGGCACTTAAGTGATCCGACAGAAACTTTTGGCACCAAAGTGAGCGCCGTACACAACTTATAATACTGATAGTGTACTTCTCCCACCTCCTTCTCTCTCTCTCTCTCTTAATTTTTTTATTAAATTTAATTAATTTTTATATTAAAATTGAAATTGTGCCAAAACGACATCATTTTTACATTTCTTTATTGAGTCAGCCTTTCGGCGAACCACGTAAGCGAACAAAATTAATAAAAAATTACCACGTAAGATTTCCAGTGAAGTTCACCGGATGTGGCACTCAAGTGTCACTTTTTCAAAACAAAATGGCAATTAAGTATCACTTTCCTAACTTTTGTCACTTAAGTGTCTCGCTTATGTCAAGTTTTGGCACTTCGAGTGTTCTTTTGCAAAAAAAAAAAAAAAAAAAAAAAAATTGATATTAGATCTACGTGATTTGGTTTGAATATTGATACCTACATTCATGTGAGAGCAACATAAAATTTCATTATTAAAAGAAATGATACAATAGAGATAACAATCATTCACAGCATTCAAATACCGTCTCTTGGTATTTCCCAGCCCCTAATTACATCCATTAAATCACCCGTGTTTAATCCCTCACAATTCGTAATGAAATTTGACTCGAGATTTCATAAATTCTAATCACAAAAATTTAATTTGCTAAATCACTATAGTGCATAATTACAAAGAAATTTCCTTCTGTGGAGAGCTACTATGTTGCCTCAGGAAAGCTCTACATTTCTCACTTCCAAAAGGTCCACTTATACTAGTCCGATCATCATCACACTTCTCTCCATATTCTTCCTTAAATAAATTTGCAAATAGAAGGGGACAAACAAAGCAAATATTCCTTTATCTTCAATTTCTCTTACACCTAACATGAAGGACAAGATGAAAGTCTATCTACTGCACCTCTTCATTTAATGAGGCATGTAAAAACAACCCAATTGAAGTGTCCATTTATGTGCAGCGGCCAACAAGAAGAAAAACAAAGACTTCCATTTGCTGATTTCTTCGAACAATGAGTGCAGAGAAATTAATGTAAGAACAAACAAAATCAAAGGCAGAGGAGCTTAGAATTTATTTGGCTAAACATGCTCTGCTTTAATTTGGATCATATTTATTCAATGGGCTTAAACTTAGAATATATTTTAACAATTGGCCATTAATTTCTTCCTTATTAAATGTTAGCTAGTAAACGCACCCCCACATCATGAGAGCAATATTTGGCTGTTGGCACCCCCATGTCAAGAAAAGCCCAAGATATGAAACTATACATATTGTCAAAGTCAATCATCTGGTTCCAACGACATGAAACTATACATTTTGTCCAACAACCGAATCTTCCCAATTAGTGGCATTTAATAAGCAGGAAACTGGTGATCCTTGAAAATTGGCATTTTGTGCATGGACTAAGAGAGTGACAAAAATAGAGTAACCAAGCTATTTATATATGCATCTCAGTTGATTATTGACCTCCAAAATAAACATACGAAATCATGGGTTTAGCAAAATTCGAGACACTAGTGCCTCTTCTGGCTTCCTTGGCCCTTTTCATGGTGCTTTTAGTCATCATTCCACAAGGTGCAATTCCTACTTATGCCTCCACACTAGAAGCACAAGCCCTTCTCAAATGGAAATGTAGCATTCAAAACCAAAACCAATCCACATTTTCTCTATCTACATGGACTCTCACTCCTCAAAATGCCACCGACTCCAATGTGACGGCAGTGAGCCCATGCGGGTGGTACGGCATCTTATGTAACCGAGCCGGGAGCGTGATTGGAATCAGTCTCACCAATTCGAACATCAAAGGTTCACTCAACGAGTTCCCGTTCCCCATCTTTGCTGTGGCTTGCCTATATACACTTGCACATAAATGAACTCTTCGGCCATATTCCACCTTAAGTTGGTCTTTTATCCAATCTTACCTACCTTGACCTCTCCTCCAATCAACTATTCGGGATAATACCGAGGGAGATTGGTGAGCTCACGAAGCTTGAGGTGCTTAAACCTTGCCTTTAATGAGTTGAACGACTTTATCCCTGATGAAATAGGTCAATTGCACTTGCTAAATGAGCTTGCCTTGTATTCAAACCAGTTGGATGGAACACTTCCTTCTTCCTTGGGTAACTTGAGTAGCCTCACTAGGGTATCCATATCTGAAAATTCATTTTCTAGATCTATTCCTCTTGAAATGGGGAATTTGACAAACTTAGAGGAGATTTACATGGTTTCCAACTCCTTGACAGGGCAAATTCCTCCCACTTTTGGGAAATTGATGAAACTGACAGAATTTTCATGCAAGTCACAATGAACTCTTTGGCTGTATTCCACCTCAAGTTGGTTTTTTAACCAATCTCACCTACCTTGACCTCTCATTTAATCGACTATCTGGGATGATACCGCGGGAGATTGGTGAGCTCACGAAGCTCAAGGTGCTTGACCTTGCCTTTAACGAGTTGAATGGCTCTATCCCCGATGAAATAAGTCAGTTGCCTTTTGCTGAATGTGTTTGCCCTGTATTCAAACAAGTTGGATGGAACACTTTCTTCTTCCTTGGGTAACTTGAGTAGCCTCACTAGGATATCCATCTCTAAAAATTCATTTTATGGATCTATTCCTCTTGAAATGGGGAATTTGACAAACTTAAAGGAGATTTACATGGTTCCCAACTCCTTGACGAAGCCAATTCCTCACACTTTTGGGAAATTGATGAAACTGATAGAATTTCGTGCAAGTCACAATGAACTCTTTGGCTGTATTCTGCTTTAAGTCAGTCTTTTAACCAATCTCACCTACCTTGACCCTTCCTTCAATCGACAATCCGAGATGATACCACAATCCGAGATGATACCACATGAGATTGGTGAGCTCACGAAGCTCAAGGTGCTTGACCTTGTCTTTAACAAGTTGAATGGCTCTATCCCTGATAAAATAGGTCAGTTGCATTTACTAAATGTGTTTGCCCTATACTCAAACTAGTTGGATGGATATCTTCCTCCTTCCTTGGGTAACTTGCGCAGCTCCACTTGGCTATCTATCTCAAACAATTCATTTTTTGGATCTACTCCTCTTGAAATGGGGAAATTGACAAACTTGGAGGTGCACATGGTTACCAACTCTTAACAGGGTCAATTCCTCCCATTTTTGGGAAATTGATGAAACTGACGGAATTGCATGCAAGTCATAATGAACTCTTTGGTTATATTCCGCCTCAAGTTGTTCTTTTAACCAATCTTACTTATCTTGACCTCTCCTTCAATCAACTATCCGAGATAATACCATAGGAGATTGGTGAGCTCATGAAGCTCGAGGTGCTTAAACCTCGCCTTTAATGAGTTGAATAGCTCTATCCTTGATGAAATAGGTCAACTATGTTCATTGAACCAGCTTGCCTTGTATTCAAACCAGTTGGATGGATCTCTTCCTTCTTCTTTGGGTAACTTGAGCAACCTCACTTGGTTATACATCTCTCACAATTCATTTTCCGATTTCATTCCTCTTGAAATGGGGAATTTGACAAGCTTGAAGGAAATTTACATGAGTACTAACTTCTTAACAAGGCCATTTCCTCCCACTTTTGGGAAATTGATAAAACTAACAGAATTGCATGTATTTTAAAATGAACTTATTGGTTCCATGCCTCCGGAGCTTGGGAACTTGAAGCTTCTCCGTAGACTCTTTCTATACTACAATAATCTTACGAGTTTAATGCCCTCAACATTAGGCAATTTGATAGAGCTTACCCATTTTTCTACATGGGAACCAACTTTTTTGGTAACATTCCTAATGAGTTAGGAAATCTTCGAGCTATGATGCACTTGCAGTTAAGACTAAATCAACTCACTGGTCCCATTCCTCATTCTTTTGATAATTTGATTGACCTACGATATTTGAACCTCCGCAATAATCATCTTTCGAGTTCGATTCCCGAATCCTTAGGAAATCTCCAAGCTATGCACAACTTACATCTAAATCAAATAAGCTCACTGGTTCAATTCTTTTTCTTTTAAGCAATTTGACCAACCTGCTCCTTTTATTCCTCAACTATAATCAACTTTCGGGACGGTTGCCAATAGAAGGTTTCTCAAATACATCACTAACCGCAATTAGATTGTCCAACAACAAATTTGGGGATAAGTACACTAATGGTGCCATAAGTTGTGTACGGCGCTCACTTTGGTGCCAAAAGTTTCCGCCAGATCACTTAAGTGCCAAATCGGAGAAAAAACGATCCCGGCGAGAAATTCCGGCCAAAATGATTACGTGGCTTTATATTTAAAAAAAAATTCGATAAACTCTTTAAACGACGTCGTTTTCTGTCCTACTTAAGAAAACGACGTCGTTTTGCCGTCCTATGTGGATGGCTTAGGAAAAACGACGCCGTATTCCTCATTTGTGATTGAAATTAGGGTTTTTTTTGTTCATCCTCGCCGACCAAGCTTGCTCAGCCACCGTCGCTTGGCTACCGTGCTCGGCCACCGTTGCTCGGCCACTGTGCTCGGCCACCATCGCTCAGCCACCATGCTTGGCCACCATCACTCGGCCACCGTGCTCGGCCACCATCGCTCGGCGAAGAAGTGATGGGAAAATAGGAGGCGAGGGCAGCGGAGGAGGAGGAAGAAGGGGGATTGAAGGTGCAGAGAGAGAGAAGACGAAGAGTGAGAGGGAAACAAGGAGGGCGTAGATGGAGATGGTAGATTGGGCTTTGTTCAAAGAGTGGCTGGTGCTGGTGTTGTTCTTCAAGGAAGAAGACGCCGCCGCCATGGCTTCTCTCTCTCTGTTGGTGTTGTTCTTCGGGGAAGAAGACGACATCGCCATGGCTTCTCTCTCTCTATTGGTGTTGTTCTTCGGAGAAGAAGATGATGCTGCCATGGCTTCTCTCTCTCTCTCTCTGCGCTGGTGTTGTTCTTCGGGGAAGAAGACAACGCCGCTGCCATGGCCTCTCTCTCTCTCTCTCTCTCTCTCTCTCTCTCTCTCTCTCTCTCTCTCTCTCTCTCTCTCTCTCTTAATTTGGGGATTTAGGGTTTCGACTTGGGATTTAAGACTCCAAACGACGTCGTTTGGTGGTTTACTATTTGGACTCTCCAGCGAGCCACATCAGTGTAAAAAATTAATAAAAAAGGGCCACGTTGGATTTCCGGCGGTTCAGATCAGCGTTAGCACTAAAGTGAGCGTTTTTCAAATTTTTTGGTACTTAAGTGATTCGACGGAAACTTTTGGCACCAAAGTGAGCGCCGTACACAACTTATGGCACCATTAGTGTACTTATCCCACAAATTTGAAGGCCCACTTCCACTTCCATTACCCTGCACAAATTACTATTCGATCAAAAACAATAAAATAGAGGGGAAGATCTCTTCGATATGCATTGCCACCAGCCTCTCATTCCTCTTGTTGTCTAATAATAACTTAATCGGGAGCCTACTCGAGTGCTTATCAAATGATAGCATTGGTCTATCGGTTTTGAACTTGCGAATGAATCATCTTTCGGGCATAATCCTCACAAAATTTTCACTTCATTGTAGCTTGAGAACTCTTGACTTGAGTCAAAATCAATTTGAAGGGAAATTGTCACAATCCCTTGCCAATTGCAAAAACTTGGAAGTTCTAGATTTCAGCAACAATAAGATAGAGGATAATTTTCCAGCATGGTTAGGAACACAGCTATAGTTAAAATTTCTTATTTTGAGGTCCAACAATTTTAAGGTTGTTGACACCTAAATTTTGGTAACCCGATTAGTCATTTATTGCATTAAAAAATTTAGGGATTAATTTTATCCCTAAAAAAATAGTTAATTGCATAGCATATAGTTTTAGGTGCATTTATTTTTAATTTGCATTTGTTGCATTTATTTATTGGACCGGTGGCGGATGGGTTCGAATTAAGGGTTCTAAGCTTTAAATGGACAGGTCAGACTAAGCTCACGGCAAGAGCAAATTGGCCCAAACCCGTATTATAGGCTCATTTTTGTGAGATTTCAAATTTGAAAAAATCCTAAGAGATGTGGAAAATAAAAAGTGATATTGCGTACAAAAACGAAATCTTTGCGAATGTTGATTTGAAAAGGAAATTAAAACCCTAATTTTTGGCCTATAAAAAGGTTACACATGTAGGGTTTTGCGGCCACGCACAATAGAATACACGGCCATTGATAGAGTCACACGAGAGAGAATAGGGAGGAATCGTAAAGGGCTTCAACTGAGACAAACCTGCGGCGTGGCGAGAGGGATGGTGCCAGGGGGGACATGAAGAAGCACGCCCACACCTCCCAAATCATAGCTGCAGGACCTTGCTTCCACGTTGCTTCAGTCTGTTTGACATTCAATCATTAGTCTCGGCTCTAAAATTGCTGCAGTGCCACCTGCAGTGATTTCTCAGCCCAATGAAGAACCCAACAATCCGGCGCATTCCAGTCTAGCACCGGCGTCATCTCCAATCTGCTGCAACTGCGGTTTAGCCACCGATTATTGTGCATGATTTCCTCCATCGCCGAGAAACCGACTTATCCAAGTTGAGGGTTGAAGGCCGCAAGTCCAAGGGTCAAAGGAAGCCACAGCCGTGAGTCCATTAGAAAATTCCAAGAGGTAAAAGACAACCGCAAGGAACGTGGAGAGTGGAGACTTCAATTGGGGCAAGCAACCTGACATCCACGAATAGAGAAGAAGACCATTCTCGGTGATCCTCGAGACGTCGATCTTTGCCTCAAGTCACGAGCAGCTTCCTCGGTGCCAACGTAGCAGTAATCTTGTAGTCTTGCCACTGCAGCCGCAAGCCTATTTCCAACCATACAAGAAGGAACAAGTTCTCGAGACTCCTATACTTGCTTGTGGCCGTCCAAGTTCTCTCTTATGCCGAGTTCTCTCTTATGCCGAGCAAGCATTGGCGTTAATCTAAATATTTGCTCTTGATCTCAACAAGTAGTAACTCTTGCTGTACATTCCAGTGTTTTGTTCTTGGCAGGTCCTCCTTGCGTTGCATGGGTTTTTGCTGAATTTTCAAAGAAGAACACTGATCCAGTGCCTAGGTTTGCGAGTCTTGTTGCGCTCTCTATCAAGTTTCTGTTGTGCTAGTTCTCCCCACCACACACGGCCACCATTGGAGGAGAACCATTATACAGAGGAGACGAGAGTGGAAAAAGTGGTATGGGCCCACCGGTCAATAAGTCAACAGAAGGAGAGAGGAGGTTGTCTCCTTCGAGCATCCTTCGACGTCACCGCAGCTCCTTCCCCGATGACGTTACTGCAGCCCCACTGTTGACTTCGTAGCTGCTGTCCTCCGCCCATGGCTACCCGTCCCCGCACCTAGTCGAGCACTACCACGCACCATCGTCACCCGTTGAGCGGATTCTGTTCGGTTCAAATTTGGTAGCATTATTTGCGAAATTAGGTAATTATTTTATCTAAATTTGGTTTGGATATTTTATTGCCTAATATATGCTTTTCAAATATCTTACGTGCATATTTGAATCATGAACCTATTTCCGGTTATGATTCATTGCCTAATTCGCAACCGCACATAGATTTTTTATTCCATCTATAAGGCTTTAGATGGAGTAATTAATCACGCGGGAATAAAATTGATATCTTGATCTTTAAGGCTTAAGATCAATTTATCAATTTTATTAGCGAAATAATTAAATTTGATTAGATATCGTTTCTAAATTTGAACGATGGATAATATCTTTGATGACCGCGGATGATTTGGTGCTTATCTTTTAACTGCTTTATTTATCCCGAAAATACAAAAAAAAGATTGCATTTGCATTCCATGTAGGTTAGAATTGATTGCTGATAGGTTAGTTAGATTTTTTTAAAATGCATGTTTAGAAGGTATTTAGAATAGATAACATTTCCTTTAGTTTTCTCTCTAGTTATATCTTTATTTTTAGTGATTTTAATTGCGAATTTTCATAAAAAAAATACAAAAAATGTCTTAGGATAAATTAATTTCAATTCCTAGGATAGATTGCATTCTTTTAAAAACAAATAAAAAAATGTCCTTGCATGCATTTATAATTAGATTCATGAAATGCATGCTATTTAGTGATTGTTGCTAGGTTTATTTAATTAGAAATTACATGTCATTAGAATTAGGTCATTTAGTTAATATTGCATTGCATATTGCATGATTTTCATTAATCAAGTGAAAAAAAAAAGAAATTGCATGTTAATTAGAAACCATATCTAGGGTTGTTGATGTGAATTTTAATTTAACATTGCAGAGGCTTTCGTTGCTTTGAGGTAAGTTTTTGCAATTTATTTATTGTTTATCTGGGTGTTGAATTGATGGATTGTGTACCCGTATGATAACCTCGCATGTTAGGGAGATAAATTAAAATCAATTCAAGCTGCCTGCAAAATATTTTTTCGAAATAAAAGGGAAAGGTACCGAAAGGGCGTTAGAGAAATCTAGCGTAACCAAGTCCCCGCACTCACAATTTCTGGTTCGTTGGAGTAAAGTAAATCTCACATTACTTTACTTGGGTTTCTAATCGACCCACCAAAAATAGATTAGTTGCGACTCATAATTGAAAAATCGATTGCATGTTAAGAACTTGAACCTAAGTCGCGAATTGGTATGGGCTTGGGAGAGCCCGAGCTAAGTCTAGGCTCAGCAATCCATTAGCCAAACCCTAGGTGGTTCACACCCCGAAATCTGGTCGCGACAGCTTGGTGACTCCATTGGGGACTTGAGTTAAAACTCTTAGTGGACTTAGGCCAATTTTTCTTTTCTTTTGAAAAATGTTTTTGTTTGGCAGTGAGGATCCTAGGTATGTTCTTAACATTTAAGGTGTTAAATGTTCTTGCAGATGGGGAGATATAAGGGGAGTAGTCTTTGTTAACCCTTGTCTTGTAGGTTGGAGTTGGGGATGAATGTTTTAAATTCAAGTTATTGAAGTGTTGTTTGATTTAAACTGTTATGCATGCCTTGCATTTAGCACTACACTATTGCACACACAACCTGCCGCCGGACCTGGGCCGAACTAGGATATTTAGGATGGTATTGAGTTGGATATGATTTCGACCGCGAGGCCGCATAGTAGAGGTTGCCCAACTCAATCCCAAAAGTTTTTCTTGGTGTCAAGAATGTTTACCCCTGCCCGCGAGGCTGCGTCACATTGGGGTATCATTCTTGATTGAGCTGGAGTTAGGAGGACTTGACTTAGTAATCAAGGCTGCAACTAAGTCATCCCACCCTTTTAACTCAACTTTGCTTAGCCTTCCTAGTTAGAAATCAAACCTCACTTACCATGCGCATGTCTATATGATTGTCGTCAATTTTCCTTGGTAAAGTAAGTTTTCTATCCCTATACCATGCAATTTATTTTGTCATGCTCTTGGTCCGTCCATGACAATCTAGGTTAGTCATTTGATCTAATTCCTTTGTCAATCAGAAATGAAATGAGGAAATTGTCATGCAATCGATCATTTTGAAAAAAAAAACTTTGAAGAATTTGTTTTCAATTCATGTTTAGGAAATTTGAAATTCATTTCTTGTACATACTTTTCATGAATAAATGAAAAAGAAAAATGAACAAATGAAAATCGATTAGATCATTGTCATGGATTGACTCTCTATTTACACCTCATGCTTACACGTTCCCGTTCATTTACATTAGGTGATTATGGAGCGATTCCGCTCACCCATCCGTTCATGATCGAGAGCTAAAATGACGGATCAAAAAGAGCTTTTCTCGTCAAGCGAAAGTGCTGCGATCTATCTTCAATGAGCAATTACTACTCCAAGGAGTGAGCCAAGAAGACTTATTGAACCGTCTCATTTTCCTGAGGTAGCTGAATTTGATGCCATCACGAAGAGACTAGTGACATATCTAGGGGGAAGAATATCTGACCTGAAGGGTTTGCATCAAAAGATCAAGGATGGTGAAGAATCCAAGTACACATGATTCATGGTCCTAAATAGTTCGATTTCCTCATTTAATTAGGGGCATGCACCTTCCCCTGCATGAGAATTTTTATTGCTTTTTAGGATTGATTTCAATTTCTTCTGTGCTTGAACATCACATTCCAATAAATGTAATTCCAGTGATTTATATCAATAGAATTACAAGTTTTGCTTTGAGGACATGACGGGTACACCAAACTAGCCTGGTGACGATATCCAACAATGAAAAGAAAATATCATCCAAGGAGAATTCTGAGGACTAGGCTTCTTCATGCTTCCTTATCCAAAAAAAAATCCAAAAAAAAAAAGAATAAAAAAATCATTTTCCAAGCCATTTCCAAAAGCATGCATTATGGTAGCCGTATTTAATTTTCTGACTCATTTACTTCATGTTTCAGAGCATTACTTTATTGACTTAATGAGGAGGCATTTGAAAAAGGCACATCGGGTTGCAATTGATTCAACTGTTACTCAACAAGTTTCTAAAGAGTTAATGTCGGTCATATCTCAATACTACTTGAAATATCCATCTTGAAGAGCCAAACAAAGTGTGTTGCATTTCTATGCTTGACGGAAGTTTCATTCTTGCCCATTAATAAGAAAATGAGGGGCAAGTAAAAGAGGATCATCATTCTCTAGTGGAAGAGGTACGTCTCGTCCTTGAACATAATTAATTTTTGGGAAATGACACTTTGTTTTTTTTTCTTTGCAGATGACAAATTGGGGGCATGACAGATTTTGGTAGTGACCCGACGGAGACAAAATCTCTACCCAAACCAAAATGGATACTTCATGTGCATTTATTTTGATGTTGCATAGTATCCTATTCATGCACATTGTTTTGTGCAGGGGGCAAAAGCAAGAATGGAGTATTCATCAAATCAAGATCGGATTTTCAGTATTGATTGACAGGGACAATCCAAGAACACCCCTTTGTGGAGCAATTCCCTGAATGAATGCCTAAAACCATGTTTTGAGTGTGGAAAATTGTAGGTTTGGAAATTACAAAATCCTTTCATGCTTAAAGTTGCCGGACTCTTTTGAAGAGAGAATTTCCATAGTAATTTAACTCACCAATTTCATGTGGAGATTTGTCAAGATGGACACTTCAATGGAGTGATATTAAATGCTTAAAAATGCTGAATAAGACATGTCAGGATGATGAAAGGCAAGCCTTATCTTATATACAGTCATTTACTTATACACTTGTGAGATGAGTGTAAGAAGTTCCATATCTGCAAAAAAAAGAGTTCTCTCGCAAAAGGTATGATGACCAAAATGATGAGGGGCAATTCATTTCTCTATCCCAAACACTATAGGTGATCCATTACTTAACTTCTTTAAGCCCCATACACTTGTGGAAATTCATTCAAATTACCCCTGTCAAGAACCACCCCACATCGGGGCAAGTTGGAGGTGAGACAGCATCATGGGATGAGGAAAATGAAAAGAATTTTTCTTGTTCTCACTTGCATCAATCTTCAAGTCATGCTATTACATTGAATTTATATGGTAATTTAAGTGCCTTAGGACGACGAAAAGCATTTCTTTCTCTATCATACATACTTATATCCTTTGCATAACCCACTTGAGTTTGCAATTTCATTTCTTTTAAATCTAGTTGGTGATCATCCCTACACTAGGGCAAGGCAAGAGACAGATGAAGACCCTTAAAAGTTCGAGTGTCATTTAAAGTATAATTCCTTGATGCATGCATTATGCGCAAGAATTGAAATCAAAATAGAACTAAGGGGCATCAAAAAGCAGTGTGCCTGGTAAAAGTAAGGTTAATGCCTATGAAAATGAAGTGAAGAAAAAATGCATGAAAATTAGGGGCATGAAAAAGCGGTGTGCCTAGTAAAAGCAAGGCCGATGCCCATAGATGAAAAAAAAAAAAAGAGTCAAGATAGATGACTGTCAATTGCAAGAATTGAATCCCAATGGAGCAATACTCAAATAACTCGAATCCTAAGTTTTTACAATCAATGGGACACTTCATGAAGACAATCCTCAAAGGTGAAAAAAGAAAACCGGTGGCAATGTCAAGATGATCACCAACTCTGACCCCCTAAACATTTTTTAGCCTAACGTTCCTTTCGTTTCTCAACCCATGAACCTAGTTTATGTTACGTCCCTTACAAAGTCTCTTCTGATTATGGTACTTAAATTAACGTAGGAGTTCATATGTTTTTAAGCATTGCTCGAAGAAGTGCGAGCAAGATTATTTCTTTCTCATTTTGCAGGGTTCTTGACTTGTAAACCCGGAGATTATTGTGGAATTGTTCTTTCAATAACCTTGATTCAAAGAGTCCCTTTTGTTGACCAAGCCCACATTATGGTCCATGTTAAAGACCTCTTAGATTGGTAAGGTCGTATTGCTTGCGAGAATACTCGGACCCTTGTTGATATAATGATAGTGAGATGGAGTGATTCTCCTAAAACAGCCCATATGAATGAGAGTAAGTGAAAGTCCTTTCTAACTGAAAGTCTCTCATTTAGTATTCTTAAGAAATCCATGCCATTGTCTTGAACGACAATTCTCTCCTGTGGAAATTTGGGTGATGCAAATATGGTAAAGTCATTATGCATAAACCTTGATTGAATGGATGAAAACCCCACTGAACTTTGAAATGTGCATTCTAGAGTAGGTTAAATTGTCTACATCTTTAATGAATGCATATCAGTTTTTACTCTAAATCATGTCTGGCAGGTAATGCTTTCTCAAAGACCCAAGAGCTACATTCAGGTTCCTTTCAGAATGCCTCATGATATTAGGAGATGAGGAGCTTTCACAAGCATGCATTCAAGGTGCATCATTGATGTTCCAAAATTTATTTCTACCAGGAGGTGAGAGGCCTCCACAGGATATCTAAGTTCTAGAAGACATATCCCCAAGAATCAGAGATATCGCCAGAATTCATTTCATCGACCCGGCGTGCTTCCGTAGCCCGGTGTCCTTTATATTGACTTGGCGTGCTTTCATAGCCCAGAGTCCATTTCATCGACCCGGTGTAAGACCGAATAGACCATTAGTACTTTCCAGTTCAACCCACATTGGAGCGAGGAGTTTGATTCTCCAACTCACCCACTTACCAGAGGGATTCCGGCTTTGATACCATTTGTCACGGGTCAGCAGTTCCTTGGCCATGGAACGACCTGTGCGGCGCCTGGCGAGCGAAATTCGCCAGCCTAGCCTTCCTTCTATAATTGTTCCAATTAACAATACGGCGAATAACTTCTTCATACGAGGTTGTACCATGCCTAGCTTAGCTCAAGTGTCTAGTCCATCGAGTGAGACAATAAATCTCTTTAGGCTCAACAACTGATTTTGGCCTGTCATGACCTCATCAAAAGAGCGGCATCAGCTTTCTACCAGTTTGTGCACGGGAGGCCAACCTCACCTTCAAAGCTCCTAACTAATATAATCTTTCTATCCTAGAATTCTTAGCACCAACCGTCCTGACGCTACTCTCACAAACTAGCTGTGTTCGTCCCCTTTGCATCCTCATTGCTTCACTTGATAACCCCAAGCACCACTCACAAGTTTCATGAGTACGGGAGGATTCATGGATCGTGACAAATGTCTATGAGATGGGATTAGGATACTCAACAAGCTAAGCTCCATAGCTCATAAGTTGCTTGTCCCATTTTGTAAACCTAGCTATACTTTTGCCTTGTAACCGTCATTGTTGGTATGCAGCACGCACTAAATTACATAAGAGATAATTGTTTTCCAGGGCATTTAAAGCATTATAAAGTTAAGTTGTGATATAAAGTTTTCGGTTGGTCAAAATCTATAATAATTAGAGGTGGACATGATTCCAAGATACATCCAGGAAAGTGAGAATTGGATCAGTGAGAATCGATCCAATTCCAGTTCTAGGTGGAACTGGAACTTGGAATTAGTAATAAGTTTTTGTGTTTTTCTTGTTCTATGACTTTGCACGATCCTATGGCATTTTATGGCATCCAATGACGGGGAAATAATTTGAAACCACTAATCCAAGCTTTCATTTTTAGTAATATCTATGGCCGATACTTCTACTTTATTGATATTTCATAATTTTTATGTATCTATTATGAGTTGTGACGATGGAACTTGGGTAGACCGCAGAACTTATGACAAAGTAGGTTTCAGGCTAAAAAAATTAGGGAATCTGTTCTGACATATAGGTTTTAAGTTGCATAAGAAATGAATGAAAATTGAAGCCACTTACCTCTAAATGTTAAAGTTTCATATGCAACTTGAACGGAAAACTTGAATGGAAATTGGAGCTGCTTACCTCTAATAAAAACGTTCAAGTTTCATATGAAACTTGGACGGAAATTGTTGCTGCTTACCTCTAATAATAACGACTATAGTTAAGGTAGTAGTTGAAAGATAGAAAAAGAAAGAAAGAAAATCCAATAGCTTGTCATCATGGGTTATGCTCGTGATATATCTTCGATGAGTTACTTTGAATTTTGATCGCTTTTATTTTTTTTATTGAACGATATAAAAAAATAATGGTCTTTTGAATTATAAATGTCTTCTATGTATGCCTTTTATTTATTTATGTGTATATCCCTTGAGTACTCACATTTACCATATATATTGTTCTTCTAAACTTCTCATATTTTGGAGATTTAGAAATGCGCTTGATACTATTATAAATTTGACGGAAAAAAAAAGAAAATAAAAAGAATTAGTACAATCATTTATGATCAAAATAAGGATATCTGCTCTCTCTCTCTCTCTCTCTCTCTCTCTCTCTCTCTCTCTCTCTCTCTCTAAAAAAGGGAAAATGACATAAATTATCCTTAAACCTTAACCCTATGTGCTATATGATTCATGATTTTTTAATTTATTTAATATGATCTTTGAACTTTAGTTTTAGGCACTACATTGTATATTGAGCTAAAAATCATGTATCATATTAAACAAATTAAAATATTAAGGATCACATTACATATAAGATCAAAGTTCATGGATCATTTGTATCCTCGATCAATGATCATTTTATTGGGCTACAAGATTACATTTTCTAATGAGCTTTCTTTTGGGCCGACCACCTATAAAAATTGGGCCCGCAGGATGGCCGTGGGCCATGGCCCACAAACCTATATAACCGTTTTCTCTTTTCTCCGCCTCGCGTTTTCATTTCACTCTCTCTCTCTCTCCTCTTTCAAAACGTCCCCCTCCCCAAGCGCATCGAAAATGGCGGGAGCCCTGGCGGTCGTCGCCGGCGAGCGGCTGCCGGCGGCCTCCGCCGTCGCCTCCTTCAGGGGCCACTGGGAGGTCAGCTTCTCTCGCTTCTTCGCCCTCCCTTCCCGGCCGCCCGCGTGCCCCGTCCTCGCCCCTCTCCGGGACTGCGACCGCCGCCGCCTCGCCCCCTCCGGGGGGACCTGGCTCTCGTCCTCGTCGACGGCTTCGCTGCAGCTCCACTCCGGTCCGGCCGCGATCATCAGCGTCTGCTTGAGCGGGAAGTTGCTCGTGAGTCGCCGTCTCGCTCGTCTTCTGATTCTTCCTCTTTCGATTCGGTATCTTCGTCCTCGTCAAGTTCGTCACTGAAATGTTCTTCTCTGATGCCGAAAATCGAAGTGATTTTCGTTTCACAATGCTCTTGACATCTGGAGCATTGCAGTGTTCGGTTGTGCACCTCTACGTTGTTTTTGCCTTGATTGCGGCGTGAGACATTGTGCGACTTTTCTCTGTTTTCCGTTTAATTGAGGTCGGAGATTCTTAACGTCACCGGTGCTTTCACCGACGCTTTCATGACCAAACCGATTCCTGTGAATAAGCTTTGAATTGGTTTTTGGTGCTGGTTCGGTATGATCTGAAAATGAGTTTGATACGGCGGAACCAGAAGTCGTCTCTAAGCAAGATAATTCTTATTTCTCGATTTTATTTTATTTTTTGTTTCGGAATATGGAGATCGATGATCAGATGCATGAACTTCGAATTCAAGTGTTTGGATACATCGCAGGCGCGAGCTACATTTTTGGAAGCTTTTACTTCTTTTTTGACGAGACATAGCTGTAAATTTAGGTTCTTCAGTTCGCCACTCCTGATGAACTTCGTGGTAAATTACAGAATGGGGTAGTCTGCACATGATGTCTCTCTCTTTCTCCGTGAGGCTACGAATCATCCTGATTAAGTGTCTCAACTATTTCAGGAAGAGCATTTCGTTTCCAAATTGCAGTTCTTCAGGCCGCAGTTGTCGTACATGTCTGAATTTCCAGCAATGGCTAGCAGAGTTGTCCTCGTGAGCTACAGGGATTGCAGAAATGAGGCAAGCATTCAATCTGTTGGTTTCAACTGGTTGTGTGACGTGATGTTTGTCCTAAAGCAAAAAATGAGGTTTTTTGATGCTTGGTTTTGAAGTTTGGTTTTATGGTAATTGATTCTTACTCGTCTTGAATACTAAGGAGTTTGTTGGTTCCTCTAGATGAGATTTAGATCTGTCCTCTCCAAATAACAGCAGGGAAGAGGACTATTATCTAGCGAAAGAACGGTGAGAAAGAATAGGAAACTTCTTTTCCTCATTATGACCTGGGCACCTTGCCTTCTCTTGCTTTGTGCTAGCGATATGAACACTGGCTCCCTTTTAGCAGTGGTAGGGTTTGCTCTATAATTTTCGATAGCTGTTCTTTCCTTCCATTCACTCTACTGCATCCAGTAAAGATAATACAAGAGCATTCCAGCAAGCCTTCTCCCTTCAAGGCCTATTGAAACTAGAATATAATACTTCTTATGTTGCTGAATTTCTGAATCATAGGCAGCTCCATCGGTACCTTTGCTTGGGAACAGAAAATTTGGTTTTAGGCTTGGTTGAATAGAATATTTATTAGCCATGTGAGATATCTTCCGAGACTGTATATTGGTCCATGGTGATGGGAAAGCCTATCTATGCCATCGAGTTCTTCATTTAAAGCTGAACCTGTCACACATTATTGGAGCAGATGGCAATTATAATTTCATCCAACGTGCATACTATTGATTTTCCTGGAGATATACATATTTCATCGATGGAAATTTCTTGTGGAGTGAGTTATTGCTCTGCTTATGTGATGTACGAATCAACACATTAATGGCCATGTCAACTTAAGTGATCATGGAAAAAGGCAGTTAAAAAAACAACAGATGTTTTGCTTTTTGCCAGCCACAACTTGTAAAAGTCAAAAAAAATTTCCATATCTCTTTTCATGACTAAAGATTTTGCAATGTCAAAATGATTATCCACCTCAATATTTTCCATTGTTATACTTGTCTGAACTCTGAATTCTGTCATCCACCTAGTAATAGGTTAACCCAAATGTAGAATATTGTTCACACATTGTTTCAACTCATGTTTTGGTCATTTGTGTCCAATAGTGCATGATGGACTTTTCAGTTTATTTGCAGATCCAGAAATTTGCCTTGAGATTTTCAACTACTTATGAAACTGATTCATTCACAAATTCTTTAAAGGTAATATTCTCATTGAGGGAGTTGAAATATTTATCATGTAGTCAGCAATTTCTTATTTCATCATCTACTGTATTAGAATGACCGCACTCAATTGCTATACATGCAGGAGATCTTGAAAGATGCCACTGAAATTGAACTGCAAAATACTCACGTGGCATCTCAAATATCTTTGCATTCTGAGTTCACATCCTATTCTCCATACAGGTGGAAAGGCTCCTAGTTCCTGACATACTTTATGTCTGTCTTTGCTACATTTGATAAATTATGTTTTCGTTGTTGATCTACTTCCAACAATGAACTTGTCTTGTTGAGTTCTCAGAGTTCAGGAGGAAAGGGATAATATTTCTTGCATTGGCATTCAAAATCCTGAATACTTATCGATCTTGGAGAATGAGTCTCAACAGTTCTCTCCAGACAAGGACATTGCTTATGATCGTGATGCCGAAAATGGTCTTGCATCCTTTCCTCCAAGCTTCACATCATTTCTGACTAGTTGTTGTGCTGACCACGCTGACCACAAACAAGGTGAACTGACTGCTCTCTCTTAAAGATAGAAGTATTCTCTCTTTGGCAGACTTTAATTGATTTACTGTCTTGAATAATGTAGCCACAACACAATCAACTATACCTGAAGTAGTCGAACTCAAATCTCAGATCATGGTAATATTTTTGTCTGACTGAATGCTGCATGAATAGGATTGCTTTACAAGGTTAAGTTATCGATTATTGATTAATGGGTTCTTCTGTCACAGAAATACATGGAAGATTCTGAATTCCAAGGTAAATCATTTTCCACATCTATCTCATGGTCTGCTAGTAGCTGTCTTATATAGCCTGCCATGCATACCTCTTTTGACTTCTTGCCAAAAACAATCGGAAAAAGCAAAGGACAAGATGAAAGTTAACTCAAAATTATTAAAAGTTTTTAATCGAAGAGGCCATTAATTCCTTATTTCAGCTGCCTTTTTTTATCTATTCAATTTCTCCTTTCAAATAGCCACTGATAGCCTGCAGTGGAGACAGAGAAATTGCATGTGATTCTTTTCGTCTAAAATTTAATGATAATACTAATCTGTAGAGTTCCCTTATGTTTTCATCAGAGATGTTGCTTAGAGTGGACACGGTCATCAATGAAATCAGAATGTGATTCATCATTGTGATTGTCACGGCTGTTGATATCCTTGGCGAGGCATCTGAAACCTCGGCTGCTATGGTGGGTCTTGAACCTAGCAGTTAACCCTCTTGAGTGTAGATCTTTTTTCCACTTTTTTGGAGATTCCTTTTTGCAGTATAATGCGGTGAAACACCTGGAGATATTCGACCTCATTCAGGGGCAAATTGCTCCTCAAGTAAACTCCGGTAGTGGGGTTACTGGTTGGAATTATATAGGGTGATTTCAGCATTCAACAGGATTGCCTGCTGAAAGCCCCAAGTTTAGTGAGCTTTGGTTAATGCTTTACTTGGGTTTTCTCCTTGGCCTTGTGCATTTTGTCTGTTGTGCTCTTAGACTTGGGCATTGCAAACACTTGTCTGGGGATCAATACATTTACGACAACGATGTCTCATTCTTATTTTTTTAATTCATTATTAATATCGAGTCATCCAAAACATATGATATTTAGTTATAGCTCTGCATTTTAACAGATTATGAGCCCCGATTACACATTGAATTGAAATGCCCTCTTTGCTTCAATAATTTGGGGTTGGTCAAAAATTCTCTTTCGATTCATTGTTAGGAATCACTTTTGATCAAGTCTTCCATATTTGTTCATTTTCTTTTCCCATTTCTGTTTTGGACTTTATTATGTTTCTTGACCTAATTTGCTAAATCTCGACAGTTTGTTTTTTGGCACCTTAAGCCCTGCTTTTCGCTGATGTGCCCGGTGCGAATGCTAATGGTTTTGCCGAATCAGCCATGTAGACAACAGCTATATTTCTTTCTCTAGTGTAAGCGTTTTCTGATGCACAAGTTTCTCATAGAGCCGGTCAAACTGCATTAGGTCAATTTTCTGTCCATTGCATATTGACGTTTCTAATAGGTTTCCATTTTTGTCGACGGGACATGGCTTTGACCCATCATCGCCCACCGCAGTTCTCAGCCTCCTCTGGACATTACAGGTCGGCGATGGCGGCCCCCGAAGCTGCGATACAATAATGAAACTCACGTCTGCACACAGCCAATAGCACGTTGCACGCAGAAGAAAGGTTTTGTGGATGATGCAAAACGCATATCGCAACGAGACAGGGACCACCCTCCATACTTTGCCGGCTTCCAACAGATGCCAATTCTATAATAATCTCTCTACTGTTGCCTCAATGCGACATAAGGCTCTCTCAGCCGGCCACGCTAAATGAAGAAATTCTGTCCTCTCGATTTCAAAATTAAAAATAACAAATAAAAAATAAAAGCAAAACATACGAAAAAGATAATCCTCGATTCCTACATCGTAATGACAACGGAGGTCCTTTCTCAGGCCATTTCAACTATCAGGATCATCGAAGGCTGGCGGCTGTTCTCGAGGCGTCTCGTCATTGGATTTCGGTCCCTTGAATCTGGAAACGGTTCCCGTGGGTGGCAAGAAACGGTTCCTTTGGTCACTACTGAGAAAACGAACCGCATTGCCGTCAGAAAATTCCTTAGAACTTCTAGAACCAGGTCGTTGGTCGGGAGATGAACTCGAGTTCATTATGGCAAAAATAACTGTAAGTACCCAATCGAAGGTCGAGATTCCTTGTGTTGTTTGTCTGTAGACAAGCAACGACTCTACTCAACAGTCCGTCGTCTGCAAATGCTCGAGTTACTTTCCATCCAAACGTCTCTTTTCCTAGTGATCTCGTCGTATAACTCGAGTCAAACTAGCAGATGGCCGGTATATTTCGCGTCCGCCTGATAGATTCATGTTTAAGCAAAAGCATGGCTTCTTTGGACCGGCGTATGTGATAGGTATAGTATAAAATCAAAGCGCAAGATTGCGAAATCTGCAGTTTATCCCTCTAAATGATAATGATAACTTGCTAAAACTTGACATGGGGACATTTAAAGTGCTAAAGTTACGAAAGGTAATACTGAAGTGTCACTTTTTGTAAAAAAATGGGACACTTGAGTGTTAAGTCTGACGAACTCTGTTAGAAATCTTACGTGGTAATTTTTTATTAATATTGATTGCCTACATGATTTGCCAAAGAGCTGAGTCAGCAAAGAAGAGATAAAATGACGTCGTTTTGCTTCATTTTTGAATTTTAATATAAATATTAATTATATTATATTATATCATTGAAAAAAATTAAGACTTCTTCTTTGTTTTTTTAATAAATAATTTATTTTTAAATTTAATTTAATTAATATTTATATTAAAATCGAGGCAAAATGACGTTTTTTTTTTTATTTATCTAGCTACGTTAGCATCCAAAATGACGTTGTTTTGCACTTGTCTCGTCGGAAAAATGTCATGTTAACCTTTTAGACGGATTTTCTCACCGTTGACATTTAACCAATCTATCTTATTCTGATTTTGATATTTAAGTGTACCTTTAATAACTTTTAGTACTTCCGCTCGTGCTCAGTTTTAACACTCCAGAGTTTTGGGTGTAAATGTACAGTAGCGGCCACAACTCACTTCATATGTCCTTTGCAAACCATAGGGAGAATTGTGGATCTCGAGGTTCACATGCATCATGGAGGTACCATACGAGTAGCGTTTCGAATCGAATCCGTCCTAACTTGTCCGAGGAGAGAATCCGCAAACAGCCAAATGGCGGGCGTGCGCCGATTTCACCACATTCACAGCACAGCAGTCATTCCAGCTGTTATTAAAAAGGAAAAGGAGTGCCTTCCACAGGACCAGCAAATCCAAGCTGTTTCTGAATTGAAAACATCAGCCGCTCAGGAGATACAGATTTAACAAAGTGTTGTGTTGTGTTGTGTTCATCAGCAAGTTGTAAGCATCGCCGGAAAGGAAAACTCAGAATTTTTGTTTAGGATGTGGCAGACAAAAAAGACTCTTTCGAGGACTGCGACGAGGAAAAGCCAAACAACATTGTTATCTACGAAACTTTCAAATCAATCGCACATTGCTGCAATATCTCTTCCCTCTCATATCCTGGTAGAGCCTATAACAAAGAAGTGGTTGCTTTGCAATCTCCATGCCAACCATGGTGAGCAACTGCTTTGCTCCTTTGAAGGCCTCACCAGACATGTAATGACAAGAAAAGCAGGCAATCCTTCAAAGCTCCTCCATCCACTGTTCTTTCGCCCGAAGCCCGAATCACGCCTCATCCACCACTGATGGCCCTTGGCAATCTTCTCCTTGGTCTTCTGATTCTGTTGGGCTATTCGGCGACAATGGCTTTGGCCTACCAAGTGTCCATCAAAGAGACTGAAATGTATCCTTTCAGCTGCTCTGACCAGATCAAAACCTGCAATGCCTCTCTGTACCATTACGACGTTGGCCTCCAGGAGGATCAGATTGCCGCCTACTACTCGGTGAACCCCTCCCAGATCAAACCCATCAAGCACGGGAACCGACGAGACTACCTCATCAGCGTGCCCTGCTCTTGCCAGAGCGCTGGGAACACCACCGCCTACTTCCACAACACGTCCTACAAGGTCCAACAAGGCGACGTCTTCGTCAACGTCTCGGCGCGGGTCTACAGCGGGCAAGCTTGGAGTGTTGGAGATGAAGCAAAGAATTTCACCCCGAATGCCTCGGTCCCCATGTATCTTCCATGCGGGTGTGTAAAGAAAGACTCTCAGACCGTGGTGACGTACACGGTTCAGCATCACGACACGCTGACTGATATCGCCAACCTGTTATCTGCTGAACTAAGCAGCATCCAGAGCATGAACCCCAACTTGATACAGAACTCTGACTCCATAGGGGTGGGTTGGGTATTGTTCGTGCCTATGGAGAATAACGGAATCCCGTCCCCTAAGAAAGGTCCGTCATGCTAACTTCGCTTCAAGGCATGGTGATTCCATCATTCGGCAAGCTCAGAGAAATATGGATGAACTCTGGCTGGTTCCTTCTTTCTCAGCCACATCTCACTCGCCTCGTCTGCCTTCTTTGTGCTTTGAACTTGCGTTGTTGCCAAGAAACCTCGACACACTTTCTTTTCTTTCTTAATAAAAGATACAAATGTCTAAATTGCTTGCTTAGTTTAAAGTTCCTCCATATCTTGTTCACCTTACTGACTGATTTCTCCTAATTCCGACTGATTAGCCCTGATCATCTTAACTTCGTGTCCATTAGATAGATTTTGGCTGATATCACCACATTTTGCATAGAAGGACAAGAATTCGACATGTTCATTCTTGCAGGAAGTGGAACATTAAGAAATTAGTTTCATACGATATTGATGACAATCGTTTCTCTATCCAATAATAGGGATAAAGCACAAGTGGACCATAGTTGTTGGCACATTATCGGCTGTCTTGCTGATTTCGGTGCTAGCATTGATCTTCATTCTTGGAAGAAAACTGTCATGCCAAGACGGTGACGAATACCCAAAAGCTGTATCCAAAACCCTGAGCGCTAACAAGGCCCATTCCTTCCATAACCAGTATCTGCATAAGGAAAACAAGGAAGGTTAGATATGAAAATTATGGTGAGTTTTGATTAAGTAACCTATTCTTCTTTCCACTTACCGAAGTTGGTCATACTGAATTTCCATGTACAGACATCCCGATTTTTGAATCAGAAAGGCCTCTGATATACAGCCTTGAGGACATTGAGATCGCTACTAGTAACTTCGATGAGACAAAGAAGATCGGGGAGGGTGGATACGGGAGCGTGTACTTTGGAGTTTTAGGTGAACAGGTACCCAGTGTATTTCCCCTCCCTCCCCTCTTATCGTGCCATTCAGAAGATTCTTTCTTCAAACTATTTTCTCGAATCTGTCGGTTTGGCAATAATTCAGGAGGTGGCCATAAAGAAGATGAGATCTAGCAAGTCCAAGGAGTTCTTCGCTGAGCTCAAAGTCTTGTGCAAGATCCACCACATCAATGTGGTAAGAAAACGTCTGAAACTTTAATCGTACTCCAAGAGTATGCGTGAACCTGCCAGGAGAATGACCCTCCAGTGTTTTGCTTTTTAGGTGGAGCTGCTCGGATATGCCAGTGGAGAAGACCACCTCTACTTGGTTTATGAATATGTTCGGAATGGGGCACTTAGTGATCACCTGCACGATCCTTTGCTTAAAGGTACGGAAATTCAGTTCGTTCTGTCTTTGAGCTTGACAATTGCTATTTGTTGTCTTTTGTAGAATTTGATATATGCAGAGATATCATCTGAGGAAGTTTGGTAGTCTACCTTCACTATATCCATTCTTCTTTACATCGTATAATTTCATGTCTACTGCATCTTCTGAGAAATCTCCAAGGTCCAGGTATATTGTGTCAACTTGGTGCTGTAGCTCGCCCAACTACATGTCAGGCAGAGTTGCACCTTATGGCTGCACTTCATTTGAGCAATTTGATTATTGTCTATGAAATGGAGATCAAAACTACAGATTGAGACACTAAACTCTACAGAGAAAAGGCAATGGATCAATTGTGGCATCCATAAGACCTAGCTAATTGCGAAAATCTTGCACTCAATTGTAGTACGGCAAAATAAGAAACTTCAACTGAAGAATCTGAAAGCAAAATTGTTACTATAAAAAAACCCGAGTTTATAGTGACATCCTCAACAAGTTCATTCCTAAACCAGGTAGGCAGCCCCTGTCTTGGACAGCAAGAACACAAATGGCATTGGATGCTGCAAAAGGTCTTGAGTACATCCATGACCACATAAAGTATCGTTATGTGCACCGTGACATAAAGACGAGCAATATTCTGCTTGATGAGGGGCTCCGAGCGAAGGTACTGTTCAATTCTAGTTTCACACATCCATCATCCCAATAAACATACAGAGACTGCATTTTTTTGTACCCAAAATCATCAACTGCAATCGCAAGTATTGTCACTTCCTTTCATCATCTTGTATGCTAGCTTAAACTTCAGAACCATGAGCATAATGTTTTGAATTGACTTCTTTTACTTCTCAAATGTATTCTTTTTCGTAAATTGAGCAAAGACCAGAAGATGCCAACTTTCTGCTCATCGGTAGAAATTTTGAAAAGAAGCTTGATAACGGATGTGCATGAATAGTGCAGTCCCACCAGGGCATTTTCGTTGCTGGTCCTGCTCTCGGACAACCATAAAACCTACCTTGGGTGGTCTTAAAAAATATCAAAATGACTTACTTAATCCACTTCCCTGTACAATAAGCTACCATGTTGAACAGGTAGCAGATTTTGGGTTGGCAAAGCTTGTTAGTCGAAGCAATGAAGAGGATCTCATAGCTACACAGCTTGTAGGAACGCCGGGCTACCTTCCTCCTGAGTAAGCTGCTCAATCTTCTCTTCACTATGTCAATATGAAATTTGCTTTCCCTCCCTTTTCTGCTCAGAACAAGTTTTTTGTTTTTTTTGACTGAAATCCGCACATACCATCGCTGATCTTTTTTGCTTTCTTTACCTCCAAAAAAAAAAAAAAAAAAGATCTGTGAAGGAGCTCCAGGTGACTCCAAAGGCCGACGTCTTTGCATTTGGAGTGGTTCTAGCAGAGCTAATAACCGGCCAACGTGCACTTATCCGCGACAACCAAGAGCCCACCAAATTGAAATCCTTAATCACAGTTGTCAGTTCATCTATACTTCAATCTCTGATCAATCTTCCATAAGTGAATGGGACAATAAAAACATTAAAGTTAATTTAAACGACAAAAAAAAAAAAAAAATTCGATTTCCCGCCAACCTGAATGAGGTTTAATTAAGGTTTATTAAGATATAAGTTAACCGAGATGGCTCCCAATTTCACTCAACTAAAACCGCATGAAGTTTATTGTAAGTGCCTGGAATTTTGAAGTTAAATGTGGAGTCAAGCTTCAAGAGAACTAAGTGTTGCTTCCTTAACATGACAGATGAATAAAATTTTCCGACACAAAGATCCGGAAGCAGCACTAGAAGCTGTGGTGGATGGAACTCTTCGAGGTAGCTATCCAATGGAGGACATGTACAAGGTTTGCGTCCCGATCCAAATCAATCTCATCCATTACTCTATTCACATCACACGCTATCTATGTCGATGATTGAGGATCTGTCTGCATTATGTAGATGGCAGAAATTGCAGAATGGTGTCTGAGCGAGGATGCCGTGGACAGACCGGAAATGCGGGAGATCGTAGTGACACTGTCTCGAATCTTGATGTCCTCAACAGAGTGGGAAGCATCTTTGGGAGGAAATAGCCAGGTTTTTAGTGGCATTTTCAACGGAAGATAACATCTAACTACTTCAGCCTTCTGTCACCTTCCCCTTTCTTGGACATGGTGTGATTCTGATTCATGGCACTCAAAATCTACCAAGTGTGACATGGAAATAGATTTCCCTAAGAATTCAGTACATTTTGAAATCTGAAACCGGAAGTAAGCAACAGTACCGCGGTATATTTTTTCTGTGAAATGTCTTTCAACAATTTATTCAACAAATGAAGTGCGGACACTGGACTGCTAAAACTTGGCATGGGGCACACTTAATTGCCGAAAGTTCGGAAAGGTGCACTTAAAAGTATTAAAATCGGAGCAAAATCGATCAATTAAGTGCCAAAGACGAGAGATTCTGGCAAAAATACCGACGTTGCGTTTTTTTCCAACGAGACAAGTGCAAATGACGCAAAACGACATGTTTTGCACATTGACGTGGCTAGACAAGTCGAAATGATGCTGTTGTGTACACTGACATGGCTAGTAAGTTGAAAACAATGTTGTTTTGTCTCGGATTTGAATTTAAAATAAATATTAATTAAATTAAATTTAAGACTAAATTATTTATTAAAAAAAAAAAAGGAGATTGCATAATGATGAGGGTTGCTACTGCCTCCCTACTGTCGTCGGGAAGGGTTGGCAACGGTAACGGTGGAAGGAGGGTTGGCTGAGGTGGTCGAGGGTTGCAGCCCTCCCTCAGATTCGGCCAAGGGCTGCCACCCGCTAGGGTGACCCCCCAACTAGCAGTAGCCCTTGCCCCAATTGCTGGATTTGGGGTTGGGCTGTGACCCTCGTTCCGAATTTGGACAAGTGCTTGTAGGCTCTCGTCGCTAGTCGATTAGGATCATTGGCCCCCTAGTTAGGGCCCGGCAACCCCGACCAACCCTCCCCCTAGGATATAGCAGCGAGCGCTTGCACAGCCATTCTGTAATCTTTTTTTTTTTTTTTTTAATTAAAATTAGTTTTAAATTTAATTTAATTAATATTTATATTAATTTCAAATAAGAGGCAAAATATGTCGAACGAACTGAAAGTTTTTGAAGGCGGCTTACATGGATCTGAATATAAAGTATTAGCCTAAACCACCAGATGGATGATGGAAAAGGTCATTCAAACTATCATCTCGGGGTTACATGCTTAGAAACTAGAGGCTGCAACAAAATTTTCTGTCTATATCGACTTGAGTTTGTCACCTGCTCCCATTATTTATTTAACTATAGTATCCACTATAGATCTAATTTATATGTGATGCCCGTTCCCATTGCTGATTCCAATTTTGATGGTGGATAGCCTCTCCAGGAAGATGTTGAATGCTTCTTCCCTGCCCAGCAAGCTAAGCCTGACATACGTTGGATCTACCCCAAAGCGGCTCCCACTCCTTGCCAATATCTTGTGTCCTTTCAGCAGGCTTTCGCAGTCCTTCACTTTGTCGTTGCATTTCAGCCATGCAAATGCTGCACAGAATACCAGAAAATGAGGAAGCCTAACAAGGAACCTCGCTTCGTTCACTCTTTTCTTTTAGCCATCAAATAGCAGAGTTGTCTAACAAAATTAAATCCATACCTGACTTATGAGATTTCTTGTTCTAACTAAGACAGAGTTCAATGTTGTCAAACTGAGAAAACATTTTACGGAGGAGAACAATCGTTCTCTAATTGCTGCTTCACAATGTAGCACAGAAAAGAATTCCGAGGCTCAATCTGACAATGCTAGTATTGTTTTCAACTTCCGGAGTAACCACCGCAATGATTAACAAGCAACTTACTACTTAAATTCTGACTAATTGCGAATGGGTACGGAGAGTGGATGTTAGTGACTACCTGGATGAGTCTCAAAAAACTCGGCTGAGAAGAGGCAGTAATTTTTGGGGTACTTGGGAAGGCTGAAGCTCTCACTGCGCTTGACGGCTTCGTGCAGCTTATCCCACCTCTCGGTCATGAGGCGCCTTGCGTGATCAAAGAAGTTCTCTGACTTAGTTTTGGTGCCGAATTCTTGGCAGTCGTCACATATTGTCCCTAATATCTTGGCAGCTCGAAGTTGGGAGTCCTTGGACACGCCGATCGAGATCACTTCCACAAACTTGGTCATCCTTGCAGCCACTTCTTTGTCCTTGACAATAGCCCAACTTTTGAAGGAGCAAACGACGCGACCGATCACAAAAGAGAGAAAAATTCAGTGAAAGATCAATCCAGGTTTCCATGGACTTGACAAAAGCCGGTCTAAGCTGTATTTCTCGAAAGACTATCATGGTAGGCCTAGATGATATTGAATTTTCACAAAATTCTCTGGTTTAGCAACACTTGGAGATTCATAATTCTCAGTACAACCTCCAATTTATCAGCTAGTGTTGCAGGGGAGGCCAGGCTTACCCAATTCGAGAACCCGCATGGCCGCTGCACTTTGAGAAGGTGAACAGCATGATGTCATAGTCAGCTTGATGAGTAATCGGTGTAAAGTGCGGCCAATAATAGGCCAGGTCGTACACGACCTTCCCGTTTGGGCGGTTCACCACAGGCTCGCGGATCGAGCCATCAGGATTGTTCGGCGTGGTGACAATCTCGATGAAAGGCTCGTCCTTGTTGAATTTGTGCGCGTCTCCCTCCCATTTGTAGAGTTTGGATTGAAGGAGCTCTACAACCTCTTGATAGCACTGCAACAAGGACAAAGATTTAAAACCTCAAAGTCGAGTGTATCCATATGTGTATTGAAGTTGTTGGTCATTTTCATACATTTTTTGTATGATGGTGCACCGTCGTGATTACTTGTACCCAATTTAATGCTACTGTTGTTAGATCATTGAAGGGGTTAAGATGGTAAGACATAAATCAAAACCGAGTGCCCCGATATAGAGTGCACACTCCTACCTACTGAGCCAATGCTTGTGCTAGCTTATGATGAAATGTAAATAGAGTGCAGATCGACGATTAATGTTTCGCACCAGGACATGCATGCACCTGAATACCGACGGAGGACAAGAACATATTAAATTATAAGCAAAAAGAAAGTGCCCAATATTAATTCCAGCAATGTGAAGAATTCTCTCTTCCCTCAAAATCTGAGACTCTGAAAGGACTCTTCTCGGCATTAGAAATGCAGAGGCCATTATTGAAAGACTGTGAGTTCATTGATTTAGGTCCGATCTTGACTTCATATTCTATCCTATCTGGTCATGAAACGTCGACAAAGGAGAAAGAAAATCCTTCTGCTCTTAAAATACTCTCGTCCTTTTTTCTTGATCGATTAAAAGAGTGACTCCAGACTGCATCAATAAGCTAACCAGGCCACTCTTTCCTGTCAGGTTTCATGGGTTATCATGGGGGACCAAACTCCACGTGACCATGTTACCGCACCACCATGAATGGGCTTGCCTAGGTTATGGCGTGTGCATGCATGTTTGTTCCTCTTAAAAACATCGTTGGTACTGGTTTTGAGGAAAACATGTCTGTCCCCCTTGTCTAGCATATGCGTTGTTTCTTGCCCCTCCTGTCCAGGCAATTAATTTTTGAGATCTGGGTCTTCCCTATCTCAGTCAAAGTCAAACGACTATCAAAGGTACAAAAGAAAAAAAAACCTATAATTCAAAGCGAAACACCGATCCTGCTCAACATATAGTGGCATCCCTTTCAATGACTCTTGCACCAATGCAAACATATCACATCATACCATAGTTTCAAAGTCAGGACTGCTCACCAGCGTCCCATGTTCACGGTCACTGACTTCTCTGTAGGTGGGGATACGGCCAAGGTTGGTCACTAACCTAGTCTTCATCGGACGGATGCCAAAACAAAACTACCGAGACAAACGTCGAACGGAGGGAGAAAGGGGAGATAAAAAAAACCACACCCTCCAAAGCAACAACGGCAAAGAGAGAGCCACTTGACCTGTCAGCATCAGTCGGATACACATTTAATCTAACTACAGCCGCAGCGGCAGCACAAAGGCCACACCACTGATGGGGAGAATCTGCTGGTCTTTTTCAATTACGACAATCATGGGCCTTTCGAAAAGATCGATTTTTTTTCTCATTTTCTCATTTTGCATTTTATTCCAACCTAAGCTGCTCGAGTCCCTACCACCGCCACTCACTTTCGATCCTCCCTCTCCCCCCGCTTTCTCCATACTTTCTAATTATTAACTGAGATCTCCGCCATTGATGATGTGGATCTTCCTCTTTTCTGCTGCATATTACAGCCTATAAAGCGATCGGCCGACCCCCAAAAATATGTAAAGTCCGAAGGAAAGAGAAGAGAGAGAGAGAAAAAAAACCAGAGAGAAAAGAAAAGGAAAAGCAACAGCATTCGAGGGCAACGGGACCGCACTCAGATCAAAGTGTCGGGCAGTTGGCCGAAGCTGACAAGTGTAGTGACCGAAGCTGACAGGCGTGGCGGCGAGTCCTCCGGCGAACCTCAGACCGGCCCACGAGCCGACTGAACCATGCAACCGACACGATGCGTTGCGCCACCACCCGCAGTAGCTCGTGCTGACACATCCCATGTTCAGTTGACTTTTTCGAAAAAAAAAAGGGAATAAAAACCCGGAAGAAAAAAAAAAAAGAAAGGAATTTGGAGGAAATACGAAATTGGGTAATCATCTTTTTTTCGCCAAATGAAGGCAAGATGAAGGAAATTGAATGAAGAAGTTCTAAAGTGGCCAAATAAAGAGAAGAAAAAAAAGGAAGAAGTGAAGGGCAAAAAAGGAGGAAAAAGAGAAAAATGAAAGAAAGGGAAAAATCGTGTTCAATGTCAATTTTGTGATGTAAAAAAGAAAATGAAAATAAATTGAAAGTGCGGGCGGCGGCGATACGGCGGCTAATTAAAAATCATGTGAAAATCGATGTAGAAATCAAATTTTGTGTGGCGTGGTTAAATATTGACCTTTTGATGTCACGGCTAATATTCGACGGCGCATGAATAATTTACGATACTTGGCGACATTGACGAGACCGGCGACCATTGGCGGGGGAGCCGGGGAAGGCGGAACCGTGATGCGACGCTCACGTGTTGATACGGCATAGATGGGCTCGTCCGGGGGACGGCGGGGGGACTTACCGAGTAGTAGGGCGCGGCACACACCACGCTGGTGGGCTCGGGCTGGTCCCGTGGGCAGAGGGCATAGAGGGCCGCGTGGACGAGCTGCGTCGAGCCGGTCCCCACCACGAGGTAGCGGCCGTCCTCGGCCTCCGCCGCAGCGTTCCCGACCAGGCGGTGGATCCTCCGGATGGACTTCTCGAGCTCCGGCAGCAGGAACCAGCACGGGCCCTTCGGGTTGCTGAGGTAGCTCATCGCATCGCTCCCGGAGATCGTCAGAGAGCACCTGTCTCCCATCGCTTTCCAGTAGGCCTCGTACATTGTCGGATCGCCCCTGTCGCGAGAAAAATAACAAATAAATTTTAAAAAGAAAAAAGAAGAGAGATTCAAAATTGGCAAAAAAAACTTAAATTTCCGGAACGGATCGTCGCCCCTGAATCTAAATAGATTTCTTCTTTCTCCCCGTCGCTGTCAGGTCTAGTTTGACTCGGGTGCAGCCTAGTATCAAAGCGGCGCGAGCTTAATGCGGGACGCGGGGAAGGTTCGGGGCCGTAATCCGAGGACGAGGACGACGTGCTCAGGATCGAGGGACGACTTACTGGTCGAGGTTGATCACGGAGGAGGTGTCCGGCGAGGGGGCGGACCGGGCGGTTCCATTGGAGACGGCGGGGCGTCTGCTGGGCACGGTGGTGTTTTCTGTTCCGCACATTTCGGGGAGGCCTCTCTCTTTCTGCGTCGCCTGGAGTCGAAATGAAAGAGAAGGTTTGTATGTCCGGAATCTCGGCGACGGTTCTTGCCGTCTGCGGGGCGCATGCGGCGGTATATATAGGCGACAGGGACGGGGGGGAGGACGGGAATGAAAAGATAAGGTTTGCTTAATGTTGTTTCAGAGAACTGTGAAATTTGTGAGTTTTAGCAGCCTCTTTACTTGCTTTCCTGGAAAAGAGGGATGGCTCCCAGAAATGAGCGGATTTTATTTGCCTCCTTTTAAGATTTAAGAACTCTCTCTCTCTCTCTCTCTCTCTCTCTCGAAAAGGTAGAAAATCTGGAAAAATTGATTAAAGTGCCTCTTTTGAAGGATTAACAACTCTCTCTCTCTCTCTTTTTCATTTGGATCTATCCAAAGCCATTAATAGGGTGAGTCGTTAGGGATCCAACTAGGAAATCCCACTGATTTGTTGGCTTTTTCTTTGGTGACCTTTTTAAGAATATTGGTTGGACACCTAAAAAAAGGAAAAAGTTGGTATTGTTTCCATGTTTTACATAAATTTCAAACTCGCCCTAAAATTTGAATGGTCCAAGGTAGCCCTCGTTGGGGCGGTGGAATTAATGCAAAAGAAAAGATATATCTTTAATGTAGACTGGTGAATTTAGGGTGCGCATGATAAAATTTAGGGTTAATACCGTGAAAAACTCAAAACCGGTACACTTGTGATAAATTTACCAAAAACTATTTTTTTGACCACTAAAAATCCCAAATTGGTATACATTTGACAAATTTATCCAAAACTCATACACTTGTGACAAATTTGCCCCCTATTAGTTTTCGTTAAATTTTATTCTCAAATTATTAAGTTAAATGATATACCAATTTAGGATTTTATGCTCCGTTTGTCATAGTTTACAATTTTTGTGATTTTTTGTGGTATTAATCCAATTTAGCATAGGGTAATATTTGTCACAAATTTACCATTTTGGAGTTTTTTGCAGTCAAATAAATTAATTTTGGGTAATTTGTCATAAATGTACCAATTTATGGTTTTTTATAGTTAGTCGAGATAAATTTGTCATAAGTATACTAGTTTGGGTTTTTCATGGTCAAAAAAATAGTTTGAGGTAAATTTATCACAAGTATACCGGTTTGGGTTTTTTCAAGGTATTAACCCTAAAATTTTTGGAACATAAATTGGTTTCTCAATTTCTATTTCAGAAATTAAGAAGTTAAAAATTTTAGCTTCTGATTTCTTCTTCAAATAAATTTCTGGACTATAAATCTGTTCTAGAAATAGAAAAATCAAATTGCGTTACCAAACAGATTTATGTTTCAAACATATTTTGAGGAACAGAACAGAGAAATAAAGAAGTAGAAATTTTATCATGTGCAACCTTAGGGCGCGTTTGGTAATGATTCTATTCCCGGAAACTGATTCTGATCAGAAATGATTATTTTTTATTTTATTCCTGGGAACTGATTCTGAATAAAAAAATGCATTTTGTAACTGTCCAATTTTTTTTTATATTTTGGAATAGAATTGCGTTTGATACCGTCTTCATTAATTGTTCCAAATCAATTTCTTTTAATTTTTAAATATATTTTTTTACTTTTTTACTTTTTTTCTTTTCTTTTTCCTTTTTTTTTACCCTTTTCTCCTATTCTTCTTCTTCTTCTTCTTCTTCTTCTTCTTCTTCTTCTTCTTCTTCTTCTTCATGTGGCCGATCCTCATTGGCCGAGCCTCGCCGACAGCTGGGGGAGGCTCGCCGATGGCCAGGCAAGCCTCGGTGGGGCTAGGTGAGGTCCGCTTGGCCACCAGCAAGGCTTGCCTAACCCCGTCGGTGGCCAGGCCGGTGGCTGGGCTTGCCTCTGGCGAGCTCGTCAGACCTCGCCCTGGCCTGGCAAGCCTCCGGCGAGCTCTCCGGACCGGCGGACGGCAACGACGGGCGGTGGTAGGCTATAGCGGATGGCGGTGGGCGGTGGTGGACGGCAATTGCGAGATGACGGAAGGGAAGAATGAGACTTTCATTGTTTTGATTCTTTTTTTGATACTCAGACGGAGAATCACATTTTTTTTTTTATTCTCAATTCTTGTCCAAAACTATTCCCGAGAACAAAAATTTTGCCAAACGCGATTCTCGTCCCAAACTAATTCTGGAAATAAAAAATCAAAATCAGGCACTGTTTGGATGGTTACCAAACAGTGCCTTAATGTTTACCCAACCGAGATTTGAGTATTTAAATGGATTTAGTGATCGTGATTGTAATTTGAAAATATACTAATACAAGTATATTTATTTACACTATCTCTTTAAAGTTCAATCTCTAGTAACTTCTTGTAATTTACAACTCCTTATCTCCTATTTTTCTCAGGGCAATTCTTTGGTTAAAGTTGCGAACTCTCCACGAGTATAATTATATATAAAATATGTTAATTTTACAAATATTACTAGCAACATTCAAACTCCTTACAACAAAATCCTTTATATAAAATTATGGCCGGGCACATTAGCAAGTAGACGAGAAGAAATTAAATTTGTATAAAGATAAACGGAAAACGGCATCAGGTGGTGTAATAAAACATCATTGTTTTGCTTAATACAAAGGTTTTTTTTTTTTTAATGACAATGTGCGGCTGAAGCATTTTCAATAAACAATAACTTTCATCATTCTCATTTGTCATTTTGATGAATCAATTCTCTTGAAGTTATTTTCGGCCACTCAATAAGTTAAGCAGTGTCATAGCCATTTAGAGCGTGAAAACAATGTAAGATAAGAAAATAAAAGAGTTAATATCCTGAAAAACCTCAAACTGGTACACTTGTAACAAATTTACCCCAAACTATTTTTTTGACCACTAAAAACTCAAAACTGGAATACCTTTGACAAATTTACCAAAAACTCGTACACTTGTGACAAATTTGCCCTCTATTAGTTTTCGTTAAATTTTATTTTTAAATTATTAAGTTAAATGACATGTGACAAGTGATCGGTATACCAATTTAAGATTTTACACTCCGTTTGTCACAGTTTACAATTTTTGTGATTTTTTGTGGTATTAATCCAATTTAGCATAAGGTATATTTGTCACAAATTTACCATTTTTGGGTTTTTTGCAGTTAAATAAATTAGTTTTGGGTAAATTTATCATAAATGTACCAATTTATGATTTTTTATAGTCAGTCGGGATAAATTTGTCATAAGTATGCGCACACCATCGATAGGCTAGACAAACAACATTATGAAACTAAAATCCATTTATTAAGTGAGTTTTTTCCGGATATTTGTAAATAACGTTTGTAGAAAGCCCCTTGCCATCCTTGCCATGCTTCCGGTCCGTAATTCAATAACATGTAGCGTATCTTAACTTTGTAAAGAGAAAGGAAAATTTTTAATACTTAGCATGCAATCAATGGGGATGAAGAGTTTCTAATTTCCCCTCTCTCGATTATGTTAGAGCTTTCTCTCGCGTGATGCTCGAGCTTTTTCACCATGTCTTCGTTTTCCTCAGCTCATTCTCTGATCTTTGCGGTTCTTATGCATCACCATCGTTCTTCGCCCATTTCACCTTAACGGCTTCTCCTCCTCTTTAATTCTTCTGCATGCGCCATTTCTCTCTACCCCCTTCAACTATCACCGTTTCCCTGGTTACGCCGTTCTCCGGCTATCTTTCAATTACCCGCCATTCCTGCTTTGCATGTTGCCGATCTGTAACATGCAACCCTTGCAACTCTTAGTTTCAGTCATCCGCTCTTCAAATTATCCATCTTAATGTATTTGTGTTTACTTTACTAATGGAAGAAAGTGATAATACCTCTCGAATTGCTTCCCTATGCAATCGCCTGGGACGTTTATGCTCAGAACAAGAGTTGGAAGTATGGGATGACATCCCTGCGTCGGCCAAACTAAAGGATTGTCGCCTCATTCTGGTGGGTAATATCTTTACCAATCCTTCTGTGAATTTATCCACCTTTCAAGTTGCGATGAAGAAAGCTTGGCGAGTGGATCATGTAGACATTACTTCGGCAGATACATGGCTATATATAATCAAATTTAGAACTGAAGTGGAAAAACGTCTCATTCTGGATGGTAGCCCTTGGTTATTTTCTGGTCACTTAGTTAACCTACGACCATGGCAACCTCATACTCCCTTGCAACATTATGATTTTGGCAAATGTATGTTTTGGGTGCATGTTATTGGCTTACCTTTGGAGTGGACTTCTCCTCTTATTCTGCGTCGAGCTGCATCCCAGATAGGTACAGTACTGGAGGTGAAAACTGATATTTCTGCAAGAATACGGATTGAATTAGATTTGAAAGAACCTTTGAAAAATGGCAAACTTCTCAGTATTGAAGGCAAAACCTTATGGATTGATTTTAGGTATGAGCGACTGTCCCATTACTGTTACTCCTGTGGATGGCTTGGTCATTATGCAGCTTCCTGTCCAGAGTTTCCATATGTTGAAACACAATTTGATGGCCGTGACATGATGATCTATGGACCTTGGCTCAGAGCACAGATTAAGCAATTTAGCCCTTACTGGGATGCCTTTTATCATCCTAAAATACCAGTTGAGTCAATGGAAGAGACAGTACCTAAAACTCCTCCTCAAATGCAGCCTGCCCTCCCAGCTCTCCCTCCTATCCCAGCTATAGAGGTTGTGACTTCGAACCCTGAAATGCCTCAAGGGACTTCCAAGCAAATGTTTCCTGCCACTTCAACTGCTATCACTACTGATTTAGTTCCTGTAGCAGTAAAGATGAAAAACACTCAGGCCCTTCCAGTGGATAAACAACAACAGAAGAGGCCGAAGATTCCTCGGCCAATGCCACTTGGGGGTTCCAGTAAGAAAACAAAAAGATACACACCTTATGAACTTAAAATTCCATACTCAACAACTTTTGATGAGTCCCTCCTTCTTGATACTCCGGTTTTGGAGGCAGATATCCCTGATCCTTGGGCTTTGGCGGCTGGCCCTCAACAGCCACCGTGTTCCAAATGAAGCTCCTAAGTTGGAATTGTCAGGGGTTGGGCAATCCCCTGACAATTCAAGCACTGAAGGCGATGTTAGCCTGTGATAAGCCCGATTTTGTGTTTTTAATGGAAACGAAGAAAGATCAGCACTTCGTATCTAAGCTACAAAGTAAGTTTAAATTTTCTCACTCTTTTGTGAAGGACCCTGTGGGTTTTAAGGGTGGTCTTGCTCTGTTCTGGAATGATACCTTCGAAGTTACTTTGGTACACTCGGATGCTCAGTTTGTTGATTTTATTGCACTTGATCCTAGGACGAACTGTTCCATGCATATCACTTGCCTGCACGCACCTCCAATATATCAGCTACGTCAGGAATTCTGGAATACCATTAGAGTTATTCATGCTGCAAATCATTTACCGTGGATGTGTATAGGTGATTTCAACGACTTCCTTTCTCCCTGGGAGAAAATGGGCAAGCGACCAGCAATCACTTCGCGCATGACCTCCTTTCGGAATATCATCAATGATTGTGCATTATTAGAACTACAAAGTAAAGGTTGTGAATTCACCTGGTCAAATAATCGCGAAGGGGACGCTCTAGTAAAGGAGAAGCTTGATCGTGTGTTTCGTTCACTGGAATGGCTGACGTCTTACCCTTCTGCAGAAGCATTTGCCCTTCCATCCGTTGGTTCGGATCATTGTCCTCTATTGCTGCAAGCTCGGCCATCATCTGTCAAGCGTGCAAAGACTTTTCAATATGAAGCATTCTGGAACCAAGATAAAGAGTGTAAAGACATGGTTCAACAGGCATGGGAAAATAGTCATACCTCATTGCTGTCCAAATTACAGGCAGTTGCAACGAGATTAACAAGATGGAGTAGAACTCGGTTCAGCAATTGTCATCAACGAATATCTCACTTGCAATCTCAACTGCAGACGATTATAAATAGAACATCCTATCAGGAAGGGGATAAGGAGTACGCCAATGCAATACGATGTGAAATTCAGAAACTATGGACTCAAGATGAACAGTTTTGGGCTATGCGTTCTCGTATTCAATGGTTGAAGTGGGGCGATCATAACTCAAAGTTCTTCCATGCATACACTATGCAAAGGAGACAACGGAATCGAATAACTATGCTACTGGATACTCACCAGCAATGGATCAGAGAACCAGAACAGCTAAAAGAACTCACTCAGGGCTTCTTCTCTCAGCTATACCGATCTGTGGGCTACAGGGATTTTAGGCCTTTCTTAGACCAATGTCCACCGGTGGTAACTCCTGAAATGAATACACACTTGATGAGCAGGGTAACAGAGGAGGAAATTTACCAGGCTACCTTCCAGTTGGGAGCTTCAAAGGCTCCTGGTCCTGATGGTCTTCCAGGCCTCTTCTATCGGCATCACTGGAACGTTATCAAAGCAACCGTCATTCAAACAGTACAAGAGTTCTTCACCACAGGTTGTATGCCCCCTCTACTAAACAGAACAATCATTACCCTAGTCCCTAAAGTCCAGCATCCAGAGAGTATTGAACAATACCGACCCATAAGTCTTTGCAACTTCGCTTATAAGATCATTTCCAAAATTATGGCCAACAGACTTAAACCTCTGCTGTCGATTTTGATTTCCAAAGAGCAAGCAGCTTTTATTAGTGATAGACAGATTCAGGACAATATTATGGTGGTTCAAGAAGTCATGCATCAATTTAAAGTGCGAGCATGCAAGAAACGTTTCAATCTTATTCTCAAAACAGACATGCAGAAAGCCTACGATAGGGTTGAATGGGACTTTTTGGAAGCCTATTTGAAGCAATTGGGATTCAATGACAGTTGGGTTACTCAAGTAATGGCTTGCGTTACTACAATCTCTTTTAGCATTCGTTTTAATGGTGAACAGCTCCCTTATTTTAAGCCTACTAGAGGGATTCGCCAAGGAGATCCCCTCTCTCCATATCTCTTCATTTTACTTGCCAATGCCCTATCCACTACTCTCACTCAAGCTGTTGCTATTGGCCATATAAAGGGGGTTCAATTCAATAGAGACTGTCCTAAGTTATCTCACCTATTTTTTGCTGATGATTCAGTATTCTTCCTTAAAGCCACTATGTCTGAATGCCATAACCTTGCCAATCTCCTAAACCAATATTGTTTCGCTACAGGCCAGCTCATTAATAGAAACAAATCTGGTGTGTTCTTTAGCAAATACTGTCCTATTTCGTTACAACATAATCTTGCACAAGAACTCAGAGTCCCTATTATCGGTAAGTATGGTAAATACCTGGGCATTCCCTCGGATTGGGGCCATTCCAAAAAGGAGATGTTTTCCTGGATCCTGGCAAGAGTAAATGCTAAGTTAGCAGGTTGGCAGGAAAAATTTTTATCGAAAGGTGGCAAGGAAATCTTACTGAAATCAGTAATTCAGGCCTTACCGCAGTACGCCATGTCTATCTTCAAGCTTCCGCTGTCTCTTTGCAGATTGATTGAAAGGAGGATCTCAGCATTCTGGTGGAGTAAACAAAATAGTCAATCTGGAATTCACTGGAAACATTGGTCAGAATTAAAGCTCTCGAAAGTTTCAGGGGGGATGGGATTCAGAGATTTAATCAACTTTAACAATGCAATGCTTGGAAAGCAAGCGTGGCGTCTGTTTCAGCAACCTAAAGCTATATGGAGTCAGCTCTTTAAGGGTTTATATTTTAGATACTCCTCTTTTCAATCTGCTCCCTCAGGACATCGCCCTTCTTGGGGATGGCAGAGTTTACTCAAAGGTCGTCAGGCAATTACTCCTAAACTACGGTGGTTAGTCGGAGATGGATCGCAGATACACATCAGAGGAGATAATTGGTTACCAATAGGTCCGATAGGAGGCTTACCAGAGGAGGGAGAACATGCACTAGTTGCTGATCTCATTGATTCCCAGCATTCTGAATGGAACTCCTCCCTTGTTACTGCATTCTTCGATGCCCAGGTCAATGCGGCAATACTCAATACTCCCATCAACTGTCTCTCCTTCAGATCAACTAGTTTGGACAGAAACACCTTCCGGTACCTACACAAGAAAGAGTTGTTATCATTCTCTATCTATACAATCTCAAAGAACCAACACATCAACCCTCATCCTCTTATACTAAACCACCCATGTTATGGAGGAAAATTTGGCATATGTGTACAGCCCCAAAGCTTAAGGTTTTTCTCTGGTTAACTTGCAAAAATGCAATTGCTACAAAACTCAATCTTTATCAACGCCATATCACCACGCATCCCTACTGTTCTCTATGCAATAATTCTGTTCTTGAATCTATAGAGCATCTGTTTTTCTTCTGCCCGTGGACACATGATATTTGGAATCACGAAGACATTGGAGTCAATATATCACCTACCTCAGTTAGCCGATTTGATGCCTGGCTTGTCGACAGAGCTTCCCTTCCACAAGCATCTCCTGAGTTTGCCGTAATCGCTCATATTCTGTGGGAGATCTGGCGACAACGAAACAATGCTGTCTTTCGTCAGATCCCACTAGATCCCCTCCAAGCCGTCAATGATGGTATTCAAGGTTTTACAGCCCTCGCCACAGAAGATGGAAAACACACTAATCGCCCGTAAACGGGGATGGCCACCACCAGCGGAGGGATATATAAAGTGTAATATTGATGGGGCTTTTCGGCAAGAATCGGAGAAAGGATCAATCGCTTGTATTTTCAAAGATAGTAAAGGTATTTTAACGGATGTGCTTACCAGATCTGTACCTGCCCAATCGGCGTTCCAAGCTGAGATCTACGCCCTTATATCTGCTCTTCAACGACTACTCCAGCAGGATCTTCATCTTCAGCACGTTGTGATCGAATCTGATTGCTCAAAATTGGTGGAGATAATTCGGCTGAACCAGCCGCCGCCATGGATGGAACGCCATCTATTTGCGATTCTCCGCGATCTTCTTTCAGCGATGCCCTAACCTTTCGCTTCAACACGTTCGGCATCAGGCAAACGATGCAGCGGACTGGGCCGCTAAAGCCCACAGGGATCAAGGCCCACCTACAAACTGGCTTCTCTTCCCTCCTTCTATTTTCCTAAATATTCTCTCTACGGATGCTTCGGCACTACTATGTAATGTTCTCTAATATAATACAAGTTATCTTTCGACCAAAAAATGGGGATGAAGCTCGACATTTTTAGTATGAAAGTGAAGAATTCACTTATTCGAAGTTATCCACATTACTAAAGATGCATAATCTATAACAATGGAGTTCATGATTTACACATCAAGAACTTCGAGTAATTGAGGCTCAAACCGGTTCCTACTCTATTGAAAATAAATTGTTGGAAAATTTCACTTCTTTCATTTCACTTTAATGACAACCTGAAACTTGGACGCCCGCCCATGGTCACCTTGACTAATGACGATTCCAACCACCTCTCTGAATGGTGCATGTTACTGTTCATAAGGAGCGAATCAAGAGTTGTCGTTAATAAAATTATGTCATAACAATTTTGCATCTTGCAAAGCTTTTTTTATGTAACTCTTAGCATGTAATGATTTGGGATGGAGCTCGACATTTTTAGTATGAAGATGAAGAATTCACTAATTTGGACTTATCTACATTACTAATGAAAGATAACCCATAACAATGGAGTTCATGATTTACATATCAAGAACTCCTAGGTAGTTGAAGCTCAAACTGAATCCTGCCCTATTGGAAATAAACTGTCAGAAAATTTCACTTTAATGACAACTTGAAACTCGGACGCCCAACCATGTATCACCTTGATTTATGACCGTTTCTACGTCCTCTCTGAACGGCATGTGTTACCGTTCACAAGGAGCGAACCAAGAGTTGTCGTTACTGGATATAAATATATTGCATCAATTTCGCATCTTGCAAAGCTTTTTTTGTCAATTGTGTCTCGAATTTTTATATTAAAAAATAACCTCAATTTTAAGTTCAGTCCCAAATCTATATATACTATACTTAAGTTAGGGCTTTTTTAAAGAATAAGGTCTATCATCCGGACATAATATAAATTGCATATTTATATTGTAGCTTCATCTCTCTCTCTCTCTCTCTCTCTCTCTCTCTCTCTCTCTCTCTCTCTCACACACACACAATGTATAATAAACTTAAGTTGTGTGTCTAGACGCATCTTTAAATTTTGGGTTAATACTATGAAAAACCTCAAACCGGTACATTTATAAATAATTTATCTCAAACTAATTTTTACTAAAAACCCTAGACTAGTATATTTGTGATAAATTTACCTCATATTAATATGAATTTCCACATGGACTTACCATATCAATTGAGTTATCGCTATGTTTCATCCGGCTAAACAATTTCACGGTAAAATTTTACCGAAACTAACGAAGGATAAGTATATCACAAGTGTGCCGATCTTGGGTTTTTGGAGATCCAAATTAGTTTGACATAACTTTGTTATAAATGTACTAGTTTTGGGTTTTTGTGATTAAAAATTAGTTTGGAATAAATTCATCACAAATATACCAATTTAGTATTTTTCATGATATTAACTCTTTGCGGAGTTATTTCTAAAATATATTGAACATGTAATTGTTACCGGCAATTGTAAGCATTTTCTATATAATTAGAAAAATTTAGCCTTTCTTAAACATTGCAACCGAAGTCAAATTGTACTCATTCCATTTTAATTTCTTCTTCCTTGGGAGTAACTCCAATTATGACTATTGACCCTTTTATAAGCCATTTGATGGGAGAATTACCAAAAAAATTATAAACATGTTATATTCATACCAATTCAATCTTAGATCTTTCAATTAGACCAATTTAGTCATAACCTTTAATAGTTGTGCTAATTAAGTCAATTTGTTCAATTTTGATCGAAAAATGCTAATATGGATGCTAATCATCTTACGTGAAATGGCCAACATTGATGTGGACCATTTTAAATAGTATTTTAATATCTTAAATTTGTTAATTTTTATTCTTTCCTCTTTTGTTTTCTTTCTTTCTTTTTATAACTTTGGTCAGCAAGGTCACCAACTGACCATCGCTGGCCATATCTTGGCTAGACTAGGCAAGTGGCCCTCACCCAAATCCAAGCGACACCCTCGACGCCCTTACCTAGATTTAAGCTAGGGCCTAACACCCTTGCTTGAGGCTAGCAAGGGCACGGAGGCCCTCAACTAGACCTCGCCTATGGCCGGCGACCTCGTTGGCTAATAGTTGGGGACAAAAAAGAAATGAAAGAAATAAAGAAAAAAAGTAAATTTTTTTTTCTAAAAGTTGTCCATGTTAATGCCGATCATGCCACATAAAATGGCTGGCATTCACGTCAGAGATTTCCCACCAAAGATGGATTCAATTGGCACAAACGCAAAATATATAGGACTAAACTGGTTAATTGAAATACTTAGAACTAAATTGGTACAAATATAACTTTTTTATTTTATCTTTCCCATCAGATGACTACTAATGTTAAACATGCATTTATTTTGCTTATGACACGTGAAATGTGTGACTTCCCGCGTAGATATGAGGGCAAGTGAACTCATTCAAAGTAGAATATGACCATCTCTTAAATATGCAGATCTCCAAAAGATCGAGGCTTAATTCCCTAGAAATTACTCCAAACTTCTTTTTGTTAAAAAAATAAAAAACTTTAACTATAATCCGAAATTATTTTCTCAAAAATTGCCACTAAATTCTTTGAAATTACGTTAGCGCTATTTAGAGGTTCATTATAAGAACCAATACTGCCGCCTTTGTATATAACAACAACAGTCTACTGATATTGATAATTTTGAAGAAACCATTTGCATTTTTTGATGTATGGTGGATTTGGAATTACAATGAAAGGTTGTGACTTTTTTAGACAACAAAATTCAAGACTAATTACCCAACCACAGATAGTGCAATTGGTGTGCATTCTCCCTTCCATTGCAGAGGTCGGGGGTTCGAACTCTCTCGTTGCTAAAGTGTCTTAAGTGGAAAGTCTTGGTGTTAGGGTCTTAGGCTAGCCTCCCCCGAGATATTGATGCTTGGTCCGAGGTGCACCATGCACTGCACAGGCCGTGGGTTGCTGATTAACATAAGCGAAAGGCGGGCCCAATGGATCCTCAATTACCAAAAATAAAAATAAAAATTCAAGACTAATTAAGATTGACCCTAAAATTAAGAATATTTTTAAGGATTATCTAAGTAGAAACCTATGCAACATAAAGGTGGGTCATAATGGAAAACCATTAATCAAGGGTCTATAGGTTATTTACTTTTTTGCTTTAGGGCGCATTTCGTAACGCTTCTGTTCTCGGGAACAATTTCTTATTAGAAATGATTCTTTTTTATTATGTTCCCGAGAATAATTTCTAAGCATTTTAAGGTGTTTGGTAACTATCCAAAATTTTTATTCTAAGAATAGAATTTGTTTGGTATCGTTCTAAAAATTTCTAATCTAAATCATTTTTTAAAATAAATTTTTAATAATTTTATTACTTTTTTTTTTTCTTTTTTTCTTTTCTTTCTCTTCTTTGTCTTCAACATCCGACAATCGCTAGCCTTGAGATGACCAGCGACCGGCTAGACGAGGGTTGATGACCTCACCGGAGCATTGCCGACCCCCAACAAGGCTGTGCCTCGACGGCCGAGGCCGGGTGAGCGACCTCACCCAGATTTGGCGAGGCCAAGCTCGCCTTGCCGGCGGTTGGGTGAGCTCGGCCTCACCCAGCTAGGCGAGGCTTGCCGGTGGCCAAAGGAGGCCTCGCGAGCTCGCCTGGCGAGGCCCAAGCGAGGCCCACCTAGCCACCGGCGAGCTCACCAAGCCTTGTTGGACCTCACCCTAGCTTAGCGAGCCTCCAGCGAGCTTGTTGGACCTCACCCAACCGGTCGTCAGCGGTGGGCGGCGGAGGGTGGCGGCGGTAATAAACAGCAATGGCGGTGATGGCAACAGTTGAAGAATAAGAGAGAGGGAAGAAGAACAAGAAGAAAGAAGAGAAAAGAGAAAAAATAGGTGGGCTTGATTTTAGAATTGTTCCAGGGAATAAAGAATCAACTTTTTTCTACTTCTCAATTCTGCTCAAAATTTACTTCCGGGAACAAAAAAATAGCAATTTGTTCCCGGAAACAAAAAATTTACCAAATGGATTTTTATTCCAAATCTACTAGCGAAAATAAAAGAATATAAATTTTCACTATTTGGCCGGGGGTCTTATTATTATTATTATTATTATTATTATTATTATTATTATTATTATTATTTGTTATACTTGACGAGAAGCTAAAATACTAATCGTATATCTCTTAACTTCACCAAAAAAAAAAATGCTAATCTTATATGTTAAATTAGTGGTCAAATGAATTTCCATATGTGAGTTAAGTGCACCATTTCGGCCCTGTTTGGTTCGATTTTCCCAAGGGGCTTTGGGGGAAAATATTTTGCATTTGGCATGTGTTTTTGAAAGCTTATTTGTCCAATGTCAGCATTTCCAATGCTGAAAGCCCAATGTTTGGAAAGGGCTATTTTGAGCATTGGCATTTTGGAGATGTGATTTTATTGTTCACCGAGTCATTGTTCATCATTTTCTTTCCCGCCCATCTTCTTCGCCGTTCATCTTCTTCTTCCTCGCTTGAGAGTCCGGCTTCTCCTGTAACTGCCATCGCCGCCTGGGGGTCGCACGTCCCCGGTGACCACCGCCTGGGGTGGCGCTCGGCCGAGCTTTGCGGTGGGTGGCACTCAGCTGCGAGTGGCTAGATCTGGCCACCAGGAAGCCTCACCTAAGGTCAGGTGACCTCAAGCGTTGCTTAGGTCACTCAACCTCAGGTGGCGTCGCCTGAGGCCGAGCAACCTCAAGCGTCACCTGGGTCACACAACTCAGGGCATCACTTGAGGTCATCGACCTCAAGTGAGCTGCCTCCCCACCACCGCCACCGCCACTGCCTCCCCACCACCACCAACGCCACCGCCACCAGCCGCTCCCCCACAATTTTCCCCTCTCCATGCGGCATCTCCTCCTCCCTTTTCCTTTCTTTTCTTTTTTTCCTTTTTTTTTTCATCTTAAAGTTTGCTTTGCAAAATATGCACAAAAAATGAGTTTCCAAACACACTTACCTTCACAAAATGCCTATTCACTCAAAAATACTTGCAGAAATGCAAAGCCATTCGTCATGTCCCAATCCTCCGAGCACGTGCCCATCTCTTGGTGGTTGATTAATTTACGACATCCCAGGACGCATCGCCAATCCATTCATTTTAATGCGCATGCAGGAGTGAATACCCCAGACAATCACAAAGATGGGATAGAAAAGTAAGGCCACAAATTTTCAAAAACCAAATCACACATTTATACATAACATACTAAGTCATATACAATAATAACCAATATATACAAGGTCTACAAAAAGGGAGGTAGATGGCTACAGATTCTCTAAGCATTCAAGTCTTCAACTGAATACTCCAGGGACTCTGGATCCGAAGGATTCAGGTCTACCACCGAACTATCTAGAGGGTCAGTCATACCCTCGCCAAATGCGATCTCCAACATTGACCTAAGAATCTCAGACTCTGAAAGGGGGCCTTCTCTAGGTCCATTTCGCCTGTAACAATACCACGATTTGAATTTATAGGGTACCTTATGGGGTAGGCCCGTATCAACCCAGATAGTGGATCTCACGAGTTCGTAGACTCAGGCTCCTTGCCTCCCAGGGAGGGGAATCTGAGAGTGCTGCTGGGTAAACTTCTTCAGTTGGCCAAAACGCTTGTGGGGTACAGCCATCTAAGAACCTATAAAGGTTATCCTACAATAAGGTGAGACGATATCTCAACAAGTTATTCCCCTAAGCTCCGAATAGGAAGGAAATACACCTAAAAGTTGCATAAACACACATGAGATAGCGAATTTACCGTTGTCTCAATTCTTTCCTGCAAGTTAGTATAGTACAAGAACTCAACAAATCCACTCAATTCAAATCGAACCATCAATCAACTAGTCAATCAGCTCAAGTTCACATCAACCGTACTATCTATCCCTTCAATACCATATTTCCATCCTTTGATACTACCACTATTCACAACAGTTGCAATATATGGTCTTAGCTCGCTCAAGCTGATATTTAGATAGATAGCTCACTCAAGCTGATAAAATAATCATAAGGGATATATATATAATGCTCACTCAAGCTGATAAAACAACATTGGCTCACTCAAGCTGATAAATCCCCACATTGAAAATACCCGATAAAATAGTCGTGTATGGGTACGCAGTTGGCATGAGCCAAAACCTTTGTATCTTTCCTTTAGAAATTCCCACTAATCATAATAATCCATAAACACATTTTTGGTGCTGTAGACCGACGCCCGGTATTTTCCAAGTAAATACCGAAATTACTCAATTTTGGAATAAATACCCAAAATTGTAATTCTCACTCAATTTGCACGATCTAGCATTCAATTAAATAAACCAAATACACCATTGCAATCAACACAAAATTGCAGTCACCAGCTACCCTGGTCTAATTTCCAGAAAATATTAAATCATTAAATAATTACCAAAATTAATTAAATATATACCAATAAATACTATAAATGCACACTTAGGTTGGAAAAGCCCAATTAAATCCCGAAACGGGTCCGGAAAATTTTCGAACCAATTTAGATAAATACTATAGCTTATCTAGTCTCTAATTACCCTACTCTAACCACCTAACATGCATAAACGAATAATTAAATTGCTAATCTATTCTAACTAACCACCTAATTAATACTTAGCCTAAAGTAATCAATATTTAAGCATAATTAACTCTCTAAGCGAAGATTAGTGAGTAAACTCACTGGTTTTGAAATCCAATAAGTTCAAGCGACGACGAGGCGGAGATGAGCGACAAACTCCGAAGTGGCAACACTTTTCGAGGTTCGGAAAGGGTCCAAAGCGGGCCAAACAGTACACGGCTGGCCAAGGGGCTTCGGTTCTATTGCTTGGCCGAAGAAGAGAGCTGGGCGGCTGGTTTGACGTGGAATAGCAAGGACAGGACAACGGCGGCCAGGCGGGGGCAGACGGTGGTTTCGGCGACTCAGACGGCGACGAACAGCTCTGGACGATGGCTCATGGACGCGCTGATGGCGAGACGAGCGCGAGACCAGCAGCGGATGGTTGGACACGAGCGGGACGAGCAACGGCGTGCGGGCAAGCGAGCACGACTTTGGCTGCTCAGACGACAGCCAGGGTGGTCGGACGGAGCTGGCTGGCTTGCTGGCTGCTTCCTCTGGTTTTAGTGAGGTTAAAAAGGCTTCTCATGGGGAAAGTGAAGCTTGCCATAGAAGAAGAAGGGCTGAAGGCTTGGAGGGGGCCACTCCTCTTCATTTCTATCCTCTTGTTCCCTTGACCAAGGCCCCACCATTGCTAGCTGTCTTCCTTAGCAATTTTCCGGCCACGATTCTTTCTTTAGAAGCCATTGAAGTGGTTTAAAGGTTGAGGGACCAAGGGGCTATGAATTTTGAAGTAATTTCCCTCAATTCCACTTCAATTCCCACTTGAATCAATTAAATTTGGTTCCCATAAATTCAACCAAAGTGCTCACGATCAAATTAATATTTTTCCTCACCAATAGAACCAACTTACATCCCAAAAATGCGATAAAAAATGGTCCCCTGAATTTTCCGGTCGAAAGGCCCTATCATGAATTTCTCCAAAAATCTCGATTTGCAAAAAAATCTTCGAAGGATGAGTCGACCTTCCTAAAATGGCTCATGACATGACAGAACGTTCAATATCTAAAATCATATTCAAATTCGCGGTTAATTTCAATTTGGTGCGATTTTAGTGTGACATAATCTATCGGGTAGTTTTTAGAAATTTTTTGTGTAATTGACTCGTGATTGATTATTTTTAAGCCACAACATAAATCTTCGACACATTGGATATTCTCGGTGGCCGTGAAGATCTTGAGATTTCAAATGCAAATAGATGGTACCAAAACGATAGAAAAATCAGTCTAGTGCCGATCGAAGAGAATTTTGCAATTTAGTGGAATAACCCATACTTAATCACATATTTCAGTCGAATCGACCCATCTCCAATCTTTTATCGATTTTTAATTGTGCCGTAATGATCTCTGCAGATGAGCACAGTCGAGTAGTTGATTTCTGGTTGAATTCTCAAGTCTATTGCATTAAAATTCCTTAATAACTTCCTTAGATAGTCTTGTTATCTCATAAGTGATCGGCTTAGAGAATAGCATTATAGGTCGATGAAAGGCTCGATTTATTTAATTTAAAACAGGATTGAAATTTCAGGATGTCACACATTTCTCCAAAGTTAAACCAAACGGGCCCCTCGTAGGTCGAGGATTACTTATTTTAATGAGACAATGTTTTCCTTCATTCTTGGATGGAGAATGCTCTTTATTTTATTTAGAGAATAGGCATGAAAACCTGGTTATTTAAAGGTCCATAAAACATATGCAAGGCCGCGAACACGTTAAGTGTAAGCTTATGGTTTATACAAATGATCCAAACCTAGAGCAATCTGATTTTAATCAATTTTTTTTTTTATGGGCGGGTTATATACATGGAGATTATGTAAGAGTTTTTCTAATGTGGACTAAATTAATTGATATTGTAATTTACTGTTTTTACGGTTACCATAAAACAGGGTTGGTCTAAGATGAGATAAAAGGTTTCTTAGGGCCCGCATGGAAACATTTTGTTCCATTTTTGTTCCCGGAACAGAAACAAAAAAAATTGTTTTACATTAGGGAACAGTTTTGAACAAAAGAACACGTTTGGTAACGTTTGGTCCAGGGAATAAAAAATGAACGAAACACGTTTGGTAAATTTTATTCTTTTTTTATTTCTTTTAATTTTTTAAACATTTTTATTATATTTTTTATTTTTTCCTTTCTTTTTATTTTTCTTTTTTTTTTCGGCGGTCACCGGCCTCCGGCGACCGGCCGACGGGGCGGGCAGCCTCGCCCGGCCACGGCGAGGCTCGGCCCTCGGCCCGGCGAGGCCGAGGCTCGCCGTGGTTGGCCGAGGCTCGGCCTCGCCTTGCCGGGCGAGCCCGAGCTCGCCCAGATCCGGCGAGGCCAAGCGTCGCCGGCCACGCGAGGCTCGACCTCGCCGGATCCGGGCGAGCTCGAGCTCGCCCGGCCATGGCGAGGCTCGGCCTCGCCCGCGCCGGCGACGCCGAGCCTCGCCTTGGCCGGGCGAGCTTGGCCTCGCCATGGCGGGCGAGCTCAAGCTCGCCAGATCCGGCGAGGCCGAGCCTCGCCGGGGGCCGGCGAGCTCGCCCGGCCATGGCGAGGCTCGGCCTCGCCCGCCGCGCGGCGACGCCGAGCCTCGCCTTGGCCGGGCGAGCTCGGCCTCGCATCCGGCGAGGCCGAGCCTCGCCGGACCTAGGCGAGGCCGAGCCTCGACGGCGGTCGCCGGCCATGGCCGAGGCCGGCGACCGGCGAAAGGAAAAAAAGAAGAAGAAAAGAAAAAAAGAAGAGAAGAAGAAGAGAGAGAGAGAGAAAAACGTTTCTTTCATTTGTGTTTTTCGGAACAAGAAACACAAATTTGTTGTTTTTTTTTTTGTTCCAATTCCGTTCGAAACAAAAAAAAAAAAAAAAGGAACAGAAACGCAACCAAACGCGTTTTCGTTCCTTTTTGTTCCCGGGCAGACTTTCCGTACAGAAGTGTGCCGGGAACACTTTTTGGGAGTGTTACCATGCACACCCTTAATTAGTCTAATATGGGCTGGCTAGTGTGGGCCAAATATTTGTAATATTATTTATTTACTACAGAGGTCTCAAGGGGTCTAAATATATGGTGGTCAAATATTTTTTACCATAAAGAAACGGTACAGAAAGGTGACTTATAATATAACATATTTTTATAGATGATGTGGTTGTAGATCTACTAACTAAAGGCCTACGTTTATGTGTATTTGAGTGACATGTCATTAGCATGGGCCTAGGAGTATCTTCGGATACTGTTGTTTAATGGGAGCTATTTTGGCTTTACTCTAATAAATGTTTCATATGTGTTCGTTACACTTTGTAACAGTCTGATATGTATCAACTTTTGCATTCAATAAAATATTTTGAATGTGTTAATATTATGTTGAATACATATTGATAAAGTCTCAATGGATTGTATAAACCTTGAGTGAAGGCTAGGGGCATCCGGGCATCCGGTTTTTAGCCTTGTGCATATGTCTTGTGATATATAAAGAAATGTTGACCATAAGGACAAGACATATGTGGGTTCATTGGAATCATAAAGCATTCTCTTATGGCACAAGTTTTTGTGACACCTAAGGTAAGAGAATGGTGACTGACAAATGGGATCTCTCTATGAGAGATGTTATCCATTTGACACACTACCATATTGAATCCATATCAATAAAGTTGAGAACATTCGTGACCATAGAAGGCTCTGTGTGTATACATGTAGTTACCGCTATGATTCGGTGTTTAAGACTTTATGGGATAGGATTGACTATTAAGAATTATCTCTGGACCAAATGTGCGCACATACAGTACGATTTCAATTAATATAGTCCAAGTGGGAGAATGTAAGACTTTTTCTAATGTGGACTAAATTAATTGATATTGTAATTTACTGTTTTTACGGTTACCGTAAAACATGGTTGGTCTAAGATGAGATAGAAGGTTTCTTAATTAGTCTAATATGGGCTGGTTAGTGTGATCCGAGTTGAGCCTGGCCCGTAATGAGGGGGACTGGCTAGAAACTCTATAAATAGTGCTCAAGTCTCTCCTATAACCCTAATTCTTACATGTATCCTCACCTAATGGGCATTTACCTAACGCTACATGTGAGGGGGGCCGCCTCATTGAGCTAGTGATACGGAGGGCAATAGAGGAGAAGGACTTGCGTGTGGAACATTGTGTTTCCGCTTTCGTTTCAAGAACAATAGATTCCAAAACAGATGCGTTAATCTTTTTACTCAATTATGTATGTTCTTGTTCTAATTATGGAAATCTTTGGGTTACGTAATTTGCGTCCAACAGATTATCCACATATATTAAAAGTTAAATGTACCGGTGAATGAAGGGAAAAAAAGATTAAAAAAAAAAACATATTATTCTTTAAGATAACGGTCCTCGTCATGGGGATGAGAATCATCGACTCGAAGCCCGAGGTGAATATGCTTCTCATTGCCTGGTTGCCCCATCAAAAGAGTCAAAACTACAGTGTTGACCAAAGTATCCAATACCCTGTCCGGCCGACGAGAGGAGATGAGAATGTCAATTAAAGCTGAGATCAAGGTCGAAATCAGCATGCATTGATTATAGGGGGAAAACACTAGGAAGCTTCTTTCTTTTTCCATTGGCTTTTCAACTTTATTAGCTGGTCTGTGCTCGAGTGGTTAATCATAAAATCATTGATCTCCAGCGATTCTTATTTGCTTTTTTGACCTTTTTGCCTTCTTTAGTTTGTCCTCTCCTCAGAGTCCGGCGACGTCGTCGTTTCAGAAGTTTTCTCTTTTGGATATTTCCACTTGCGCGTCGGCTTGGCCTGTTTAGTGCTGGATGCAATACTATCAAGCTCCATTTGTCATTGAGCATTTCATGATTGAGTGGAACTCCACTTGGAAGATGCGGCATAAGTCCCTAAAGGTTTCGTTTAAATAAATTCAATCAGTTTGGACCGTTCGCGCTCTTGAACAGAATATTTATAACAATCGTGAGATCCTTATAATAATATTTAGAGCAAGTTGCTAACACTCGTTGCCGTTCCCTATACCTTTACTTATTTTATTTTTGGTCGGTCTATACCTTTACTTATCAAAGAGGAAAAAAGAAAAACTCTCAAATTCTCTCAAGATACGCTCATATATCGAGAATAACATTACTTTTATAGCAATGCGCTTTACGAACAAATCTTAATCCAGAAGCTGAATCACCTCACTTCTCTCAACAGCATTATGTTTATCTTCTTACTTAAGTTCAATTTGTTTAACCGAAAATGAATAATTTAGAAATGATTTTTGTATCGCTTAAAATAATGGGTCAATAAAAAATGTTTTAATTATTGATGATAATTTATGTCTAAATATTTTCGTGAGTGGAGAAAAATATTTTTCGTTCATTTATTTTTGTAAGAGACACAAATAATCATTTTTAAGAAAAATATTTTTTAAAATAATTTATTTTCTACGGAATAAACAGAACATTCATTTTTATTTTACATCTTTTTCTTTTTCTATAGGTAAATATTGATGATACGTTCTGTGACCGGTCAATGCGACACGTTAGTATGTGAAGGAGTTGTTCCCACGAGCACTATGAGCTGCTCTGCCTTTTGGCCAAATTTGACTTGGAAACACGGTCGAGACAGAAAGCGTCATGGGTCGGCTGAGCACCTGCTAAGATTCTGGAACATCATATATAATTAGCATCACCACATGTTGCATGCAAATATTGTTCGATTCCTAACTTATCAAATACTCAAATCAGAATCTATACTTGCCGTGGGATTGACTTATAATGTCCCGAGCGGGTTGACTCGTACTTGCTTCTAACTGCACTTACTTTGGCATTGAAGCATGAGCCATTTTAAATTGGAGGACGAGAACCACCGCTCTTCAAAAGTAGCATCTCGTCGGCATACTGTCCAAAAATATCAGAATCTCATTTTTATACCAACTCATGTTAAATAATTCCAAACACGTATTTGCTGAGAATTCACTACTTACTGTAAAATAAAGAGCTAAGAAATTTTATATTAACTTTTGTTTCCCCAAAAAGTGCCGACGAAAATCTTTCGGAATGTGGATTGATGTGGAAATCCACAAAGTCTATGAAATTGCTTTTTTTTTCTTTGACAAAAAAGAAACAAAATTGATGAGAAAATTAAGGACGTTCACAATACCTTTCATTGTTTTTGTTTTGTCTTTTTTTTTTGTTCTCAGAAACAAATTTGAAATAGAAATCAATTTAGTAACACAATTTATTTTTTCTATTTTGGGGACAAATTTTATGCTCAGAAAGAAGTGAAAACTTTTTTTATCGCTCACTCCTATCTCATGCATGCCATCTTCCTCCTCCCTGAGACTCTCCCAATTCTAAACCCCCATATTGGCCCCCGCCTCCTTTGCCCCCCTCCGATCCTTCTGCCTTCGCCGCTTCCAGCAGTGGCTACTACACCTCCACCTCCTTCCCCAAGCTCTCCTCCGACATCCACATTGGCATGGGCACCTCCTTCCTCTCCAACAACCCCTCTCTCTTTGGCTTCCATCACTCCCTCCCGAACAATCCCATCACCTACGACTTCTCCGAGCTCCGCTCTGCCACCGACAACTTCCTCGTCAAGCCCCGCTACTCCTCATCCTCATCTTCCTCATAGGATTATTCCTTATGCGGCAAGGACATCATCATCTTCTAGGCAAGTTCAGGCATAAGATCGACATGGGTAGCCTCAAGAACCTCCTCGGGATGATCTACTGGAGCCTCCTAGTTAGCATCACAAAGCTACTCGGCGCCTCTATCTCCGACGACAACATCTTCTTCGTCTATGAGTCTGTCGATAGCGCCAGCTTCTCCAATCGCTTGCGGAACCCTAAACTTCCCAATTTCACATTCCTCGAGACCTAGATGTCGAGGATGCAGATCATCGCCGACGTCTCGCACGACCTTGATTCCATCCACAACAACATCGGCCTCAACATGATTTTCGTTCACAACCACATTAAGAGTAGCAACATCGTGGTGAAGGAGCTGTCATTCAAAGCCAAGATCTTCCACTTCAAGACCGCCTAGTTGTGCAGCAAGTGAGACGAGAACAATGTGCTCTGAGAGCAGGCAGGTCTAGTGAAGGGCAGTAATGACATCAGGGACGAGAGGGTCGGAAATTATATGTTGTCATCAAACAAGTTCTTATTTCAGGAATAGAAATTTTGTGCCCTTATCAATTGTGGCCAAATGCTCAAAAACTCGTATGGGGAATAGATATTGAAAAATCTATTTCAGGAGGCTAGAAATTGTGCTTGAGAACATAATGGTTATCATTCATGCCTCAAAAGTACAAAAGCCAGAGGCAATTTTGTCCATCTATGTAAAGGAGTACTGAAGATGTAAAGATAAAGTGAAAGTAAAACTAAACAATTGGCATTCATTGGGCATGAATTACAATTCTGGTGTTTACAGCATTTATTGATAGTTAACGATGATTACAAATAAATCAAATGCACTCTCCATAACTCCTAGAATTTAGTATCAAGTATCTACAAATAATTAATCAACACATAGAACAACTCCGGGGATAAGCATAGCAAGAGTGCCATAACTTTCGTACAACGTTTACTTGAGAGTCGCAACTTTTTTCCCCTCACATAAGTGCCATAAATTTGAAAAATTGATCACTTGAATGCCATCAACAATTTGCCTCTTCGGAAAATCTGACGTGGCATTAAAATAAATAAAACCATCAGACAAGGAGTGCCGACAAGCTAGAGTGAGTAATTTGATGCCAAACAACATCATAGGACTCATTGAATTAAAGAATCGTGGCTTACTTCAACAAATTGGGGAAAAAACCAATTCTCATCTTGAAGAACCCTAATCACAAACCTTACCAAACCCAAGATTTCCAATTCTTAAAATTAGGGCATTTGAATAAGAGAGTTTCAAGGATGAAAATTCAAAGAGATATTTATCGAGTGTTGCTTATCTTGTTATTGTCAGGTTTGGTCTAGTTTGCGGTCATATATAACCTTAGTAATGAGAAAAAGCCATTGGATCTACCATAGTTGCAAGAACAATGAAATGTGTTGTTGTATTTAGAGCAATAAATGTTAGTTCATGGAATGTTTTTATACGGGAATGTTGTTGCTTTTGACAATTCTTTGTATATAATTGAATGGCTTGGTTTGTGATTACTTGAATGGATTAAATGGCGATATATGGTTGATTTGGTGGGAAATGGTGTTTTATGATGCAATTTGTGCATTATTGTTGGTTTATATAAATAATAGATGGTTTGCAATTTGCACTACAGTTTCTGCAGTGAGAACAAAGATGGTCCTGCATTTTGTGATTGGTATTGGCTATTCTGCGTATGGTGTTGAAGGACGGTAGAATTTCCAATAAGTTTACAAATGATTGTTTGAGTGCCATATATTTTTTAAGTAAGCATTTAGGTTCATCAACTTTTTAAAAGTTACAACTTATGGCGTGTTTGGTAATGATTCTGTTCTCCGGAGTAGATTCTGATCAAAAATGATTTTTTTTTTTTTAATTCTGTACATATTCTAAGCATTTTAAGTTGTTTGGTAACTTGGGTTCATCAATTTTTTAATAAGTGTTGGTTTCACTTTCTTAAACACATCTTGTAGTAACTTAAGCAAGATTCCTATGTCTCTTTCTTATCATTATGTAACAGCTTACAATAAGTATTATTCCACAGTGCCATCAACCTTGGCATGAGTTCACACCAAATAGCATTGCATTTATACCAACTAGCAAAAATATGCTTGCACCAACAATCATATTCTCTTACATCAATATTAAGGCAATGTTCTTACATTTAGACCAAACAACATTGTTTTTTTTTCGGTAACCTGGGGAACCCCCGTAAGTCGGCAGCCCAACGAAGTAAACCCTGGAGCAGGTAGAGTCACCACCACCCTTGCCTACCGGGTAAGTCGTAGGTTCCTTTCCAATAAGGCAGACGACGCAAGGAGTCGAACACTGGACCTCTCGCGAAAGGAACAAGTGCTCAACCAACTACGCCGTCACCACGGGTGGTTAGACCAAACAACATTGTTGATAAACACAAAAGCAATAAAAAAAAATGCAATAGTAATATCAAACACCTATTAATATTATTGTTAAACACATCACCAGCCAAAATGCAACAATAATAGAGTTTCACCTTCACCTAACAACAAAATCCTAAACATTGTCATCTAATAGAAGAAACATAAAGAGACAACCCCTCCTATCCTCCCATCAATCAAGTTGAACAACCTGGTGACTTCCTTTTTTTCAATGGAATCTTCATATGATTCGTGATCCTTGCACTCTTCAGAATGGGAACTATAGGTACATTTTTCACTTGTATTGCTTTTCTCATTGTTTTATCTTTTGGAAGATGCATTCTTTTACCTAGAGCTTCATGTCTTTTGGTGTTGTCTCTTGTTGAACTTCCTATGTTTGGTCTTGGCGCTATGGCTATAGGTTAAGATTAATGTATAGTGACATTTCCAGGATCATTTGATTGAGATGGAGCTAATGTTTAGGTCTTTTTGGGTGCGTGTTTTTGACATGTATTTTCTACTCTTTATTTCGGAGTTGCCATTAGTTGATTATTAGATTATGCTCGAGTTACCATTTATTGGTTTATCAGTGCTTGCTTTTAGCTTTCTGGTTCTAGGTGCAACCAATTCTTGAGTTCGTCTTCATTGAGATATCAGCACATCTAAACTTCTCTCGGGCTATAACCATATAACCTTGTTTGGTTACCATTTAACCAAATGACATAAATTAAATGCATAACACCTAAACAAGTTACATTCAAAATCGTCGTGCTGGTATTCATGTCTCTAAAAAATCCATGGTCACGTTCCCTTATCCTTTTCACAATATCCACCGTGTGCATATTGTGGTGCAAAATAAAGTTAATGCACCAAAAAGTACATACAACGGCAATAACCATAACAAACAGCTTAGGCTGCGTTTGTTTTGATTTTTTTTTTCTGTTTTTAAACAATTTTTTTGTTTTTTTTGTTCCCAGAAATGCGTTTGTTTGCGTTTTGTTCCAAAATTATTTTTTTGTTCCAAGAAACACATTTAGAACAGTAAAAACAAGAAAAAAAAAAAGTTGTTTTTTGTTTCTTGAACAAAATTTAGGAACACTTTCCATTTTCTTCTCTCTTTTTTCTTCTTCTTTTTTCTTTCTTTTTTCTTTGGCTGGTCATCAGCCTCGGCCAGGGCCGGCGACCGGCCGTCGAGGGCCGGTGACCTCGCCAAAGCGTCGCCAGCCCCCGGCGAGGCCGAGCGTCGCCGACCCCCGGCGGCTCGGCCTCGCCGGATCCGGGCCGCTCGAGCTCGCCCGGCCAAGGCGAGGCCGACCTCGCGCCGAGCCGGGCGAGGCCGCCAGCCCTCGTCGGTCGGTGACCGGCCATGGCTGAGGCCGGCGACCGGCCAAAAGAAGAAAAAAGGAAAAAGGAAAAAGAAAATAAGGAAAAATAAATAAGGAAAAATAAATAAGGAAATAAGAAAAATAAGAAAGAAAATAAAATAAATATTTTAAAATAAAATAAATAAAAAATTATACAAATTTACCAAACATGTTTTTGTTCATTTTTTCTTCTCGGAACAAGTTTACCAAATACGTTTTTTTTGTTCAAAAATTATTCCCGGAACATAAACACTTTTTCGATTTCGTTTCCTTGAACAATTTTTAAACGAAATGTTACCAAACGCGCCCTTACTTGACATTATTTCCTCTATTATATGACATTCAAGCCACATGTAAACCACGTGGATTCTATCATGACAAATCTAACTTCAAGTAAACAAAATTATGGTCGTGGAGCTAACGGTGTTGGAAATTTTAATGGAAGGACTATATTGATTATATTTTTTATAGTTCAAATACAAGATGAAACAAAAACAAAAGTCGAGAGATCTATTGACACCTAAATTTTCTCCAAATTTTATTTTTACATAATTCCAAAAAAAAAAAAAGTTTGAACTTAATTTCTCCTAAAAATAAATTTCATTATAATGTTGCTTTCTTGCATTTTAAATTACTTAGTGATTTAGGAGAGGTTCTAAAAAGTGGAATTAGGTTTTCTGGAATTTATTCCTAACAAAAAAAAAAAAAAATGAAGGGAAAAAAAGGTGAAAAGAGGATCATCGTCATTCATGCAGCAGGTTATTTGCACGTTTATTATTATTATTATTATTATTATTATTATTATTATTATTATTATTATTATTATTATTATTATTATTTTTCTCTGAGGGTTGGTTGGGGGGGGCGGCGGCTGCTATAGATTCAGAACCAATGCCATCTCTAACAAGGTCGTGTAAAATCATGGGATGATTTTTAAGAAATCAAAATAGAATGTCTATATATATAGGGGTCCTGATTATCTTATTTTAATAGGTCAAAGCAGTCATATCCGACATATGGTAACTAATAAATGATGACATGTGATATAACCGGCCAATACAACGACATGTTCTGTGATAATAATCTAAACCTCACTATCATTAATATGGTATGCAAAGGAGTTGCTCCCGCCACTCATAAAATACTATATATTGTCCTGAGTTAGTTGACTCGGACTTGCTTCAACTGCTCTTACTTCGGCATTAAGGATAAGCTCTTTTAAATGGGAAAGTGGTACAAATGCTCTTTAAATTTTGGATCAACATATAATGTGGCTTCCGATTAATTTGTTAAATTTTGGATCAACTGCTCTTACTTCGGCATTAAGGATGAGCTCTTTTAATTTGTTAAATGTGATATTTGAACTATTAATAAATATTCAATTTAGTCACTAAATTATATGAAAATATTCAATGTCGTCTTTTTGTGAATTTCGAATTAACGGAATATGTTGATGTGGCTTCCGATCTGTTAAAACTTGGATGGTGGACAAAAAAAAAAGTTACATATGTGTCAACTAATTAAGATATCCATTTCAAGTCACGATATAATAATTCATGTCATCAAATAATGATAGATATGTTAACGGTCTAATTTATTTTATTTTATTTTCAAATAGATAGATAAAAAGATAGATGACCCATTATTTTTAAAAATCCGACTTAGCATATAATGATCCACATCTTAAAAATGTATGATTTCTTGTTTGACCAAATAGAAAGACTACATTGAATATTTATTATTCGTTCTAACTATATATTGAGCATTAAAAGTTCCAAGACACATTAGATGTTAAGTCAAAATTCAAGAACTATTCGTCTCATATTCCATTTTTAATTGGGGGACAAGAATCCCTCTCCAAATCAACACATTTGTTCAAACTAAATAGTAGCATCTCTTCGGCATATTTTCATCTTCAATCTGCAAACAATTAAAGTCTCACTTTCACACAATACTAGTGCCAAGTAATTCCAAATATACATTAGATAAGAATTCACTGCCTACTGTCAAGTCAAGAGCTTGACATTTTGCGTTGACTTTGATGAAATAAGTAGACGAAACATCGCCAACTTTTTTTTTTTTTTTTTTTTTGCTCGATATGATGATAGAAACAGTTCCACCAAAAGTTAGGGAAATGCAGTGGATAAGGATGCATCCAGCGCAAAACAGATCAAGCCCGACTCGGAAGTGGAGATATTGAAAAATACAAAGAAAAAAAGAAAAAAATGGTCAAAATCGACGAAGTCATGGGACCACGCGGAGAGAGGACAAACTAAAGAAGGCAAAAAGAAGATGAAAAGCAAGCAATAATGTTGCTGCAGATTTAACCATTGGAAACATGATTGACGACACGAGCAAAATCCAACGAATAATCTGGAAAGGCCATGAGAAAGAGAGAAGCTTCCTAATTTTTGCCATATCCAAGGCATGTCGATTTCAACCGAGATCTGCTTTAATTGACATGCATCTCCTTTCCTGGCCCAGACAGAATATTTGATAAATTGGTCTACTCTATATGTATGACGCTTTGATGAGGTAACCAGGTCAAAAGAGCATCTCCACCTAGGATTTCGAGGGTCCCTTTTTTTTCCTTTTACGACGACTCATTTAAAAGAGCAATATTTTTCTCAAATCACTAGTTGGACATCATTCACATGTAATTTAACTTATAAATATATATGTACAATGTCCATGTTTGAAGCCCGCAAATCAGAAGACTGAAAAAATTCTCACAAATTGCATGCTGGACCATCTGCATAGGCCTATGGCCTAGCTTTAATCCATTCATCGGGTTTGCAAGATTTTTCATGAGCCTCTAGGTAACTAGGTCTCCACACTCATGTCCTAGATTATGAAAAAAAAAGTATTCAACTAAGAGTAAAGAAAAATATTATCCTATTGCAAAAAATAAAGTATGTTATTGAATAGAAGAAAAAGTTTAGGTACTCAATTGTAAAAAGGAGAAAAGTTAGGTATTTACCCCTAAACACTAGAGTCAACCCGCAACAGGTCAAAATGTTGGATGGTTAAATTAAATGTGAGATTGCCACTAATCAATAGGTGGTGATTGGGATGATTTCAATAAAAGGGTTATGTCAACTGGGAATTAATTCTAGGGTAACGATATGGGTGATCCTTTAACCATCGACGTCCTCATGTCCATTACACTCTATCACTCTCTCAACAGCCGAAGTCTCACAATGAGCGGCAACCTCAGTAACAATTTATGGTAATGGGTAGCATTGTCAAACTTTTGTGGATTTCTGATTCTTGCCATTGCAATTTCCACAATTTAACAAAACGTGTCTCAGTACACATGCCAAGAACATGTTTTACCGAAAAGTGTCGATGAAATATCTTTCAAAATGTGGATCAATTGATATAAACTAACAATCAAGGGTACTAAGACTGGGAACAATGCCAACCATGTAAAATTTATTAGATATGTAAAGATCAACTGATAGTAAAGATGAATGCTTGGGTGTTTTTCAATTGATTGTCAACTCCTCTATTCCACAGGTTGCGTTGACCAAATTGTTGACTACAACACTCGGACACTTTTTGGTGTCAATACAAAGCATTTAAGTTTTAATCCTAGTTGATTTGAGCAGTAACTTGATAAGATCATATGCCAACTCGAACGAAGTCGTCATTTTACAAATCTACCTCCGAAAGCCGCCAAATTTCGAAAGCGTGAATAAAGATAAAGGACATCTAGTTCAAAGTTGATGGGTCCCTCGTCCATGTTTACTTTTTCAAGTACTCCTGATCCACCAAGATTCCAATTATCAAGACGACTCTTGGGCCATCAAGAAGTTCGTCGCTTGAAGTTGCTGCTGCCGTCATGGCTCGGGTCATCGAGTCACCATGTCGCGTCAGCTATCTGCCGTGCCACAAGGTCTCCATTGCCGGAGCTTGCTGTCCCGTCCTCCCTTCTCCCCCTTTCAGAGCCCTTGCCTTATCGAATTGGAATCGAGTCAACGTCACAGAGCTTGTCGGAGAAATTAAATTGCTGCTTAGAACAAAAACCACCATCCACCGTCCTCGTAGTGTGGTCCTCGTTTGCTGTCTTCTCTAGCAAGATCGTTTCCGTTGACAATCTATTTTGCTATTTCCGTGGAAGTCGATCACCCATGTGGCTCCTTGTCTACAAAATCTAGTGCAGCTGCTCGCGGTGTCATCTTTGCCCCAAACCATTTAGTAACCAGTGTTGCTATCACTCTGCGGTTGCATTGATCCGAGTAGAATCGGACCAAGTGGTGCCGTCGTAATTGATTCTTCAAGCTGGCCACATCTCACCACACGTATTCTTGTCAAGGCAAAACACGATATTGTTCCCCAAATCCTCTAGAAATTGGTCCAGTCTATTACATTGGCAATCTCGAGTATGGGGTTTTTGACTTAAATAGACTTGTCCGTAAAAGTTCGGGTATCAATATTGGGTAAAGGAGCATAAAGAAGCAAATCGATCTTATACTCAATTTCTCTGAAGAGATGCAATTCATGTGGGAAATCCATAGAAAAAAAAATATTTTTAAACTCATCCATCAGAGGTTGTATTTTTTGGTATTGAGGTCTCTCTATCTCACTTTTGTTATTTTTAATCATTAGTATAGCAAAAACATTCTAGTTATAAATGACTCTTGTAATATTAGGCTAGTGGGCTCCAAAAGAAGAAAAAGAAAAAGAAGTTGAAAAGTCAATAAAGCAAAAAGGAGAGGGGAGAGGGCTCGGATAAATAGAAGTTGAGAGGTCCCACGACTAGAAAGGAAAGAAAGAAAAGAAGAAGAAGAAGAAGAAGAAGAAGAAGAGAAAGGGGAAAAAAGGAAAGGGGTTTTGGCACATGCACACCATGGATGCCTCACCAAGCCGACTCGACTCCATAACGCAGCACCCGGTAAGAGATTAGCCCCCTCGTTTGTCCAATTGAAGTGATTTATGGGTTTAGGGCTCAAATTCGGAATTTTTGGAAAATCGAGCGACGAAGTCCGATTTTGGAGTCGTTTAGCCACGTATTTTTGTAGGAATTGTAGTTTAGGGTGTTGTTGAATCGTGAGATTTTACAGATCGTGATTTGAGCTTATGGTTTGTCCGAAACAAAATTTCAAAGTTTTCAAAGTTTTCTACGTGCAGTGAACAGTACGCATCCAACAGCTTTGGGCCCGTATTTTGTCATCCTTCGGCTTGATTTTGGGACGGTCAAGTTGGGATTCTTGTAATATGTGTCAATGGCTCTCTATTGAGTATAAGTACGTTTGGATCAAGGTTCAGAGGAGAAAGTTAAGGCACGATCAAGTTTTGCACTTAAACTCCGTGTGCAAATGACTTAAACAATCACCTTGGTTATGTGATTTGTTAGCGCATAGAAGTCCTTTTGGTAGAATTAAGGCATAATTTAGTTGTTTCATAGTTGAAATAGAGTTTTATTAGATTTTAACATTATTCATCGGTTATTTGATAGGGTCGTGAGTTCGGCGATATAAATATCATTTGTCGTTTGGTCGTAGACAACGAGGTAAGTGATATTATATCTTCTTTGGTTTTATAAAAATCATGTCTTGAAGTATATATGTATATATATTGAATCAAGAAGAGAATTTTTATTGCATAAAAGCTGGATCGAGCAATTGATACTCTTTGGTTAATTGTGGATGTTTGAAAAGCGTATTATACAAAGTAAGTGGATAAATATATATATGAAATTGCTTTGCAAATGATTTATGGTAAGGTTTATAATTATTTGAGAAATGGATATGAAATAGATGATGGGCTATGCTGTAAATGTTATTTCTTTGATTTAAGATATTGATTTCTGGATTGGATTTCTGGTATTAGATAATGGTTATTTATACTCAATATGACTGTGAACCCAGTGAGGAGTTTTTGGGGTATGCATATCAGGTTTAGGATATCCTCCTGGGCCCAGCCATCGGCTTTGTAAGTGGAGACCTTGCCAATGGGAGAATCAAGGTCGCCTTGTCACAAGGCATTGTGTCGTGACCATAATTAGTTATTAAGCAAAAGATTAATCAATGGATGGACCATCGACGTGTGGTTGATATGAGATGAATCAATGGATAGACCATTGATATGTGTTTTTGATAGAGATTATTCAATGGATTTGACCATTGATACTTGACTTTTGATGACGATTTAAATGAGTTTTCCACATTAGTATAAAGCTTTGATGATAAGAAATAACTCTTATATGATTTGATATGTATTTTATATGGAGACATTTGGAAGTGGACTTTGAGTTTGGTTTAAGGCTGCATCCTTTGGGTGGAAGGACAGCCATGTTACCCCCATCCTTGTAGGATTTGGGGTGTGACAACTCTCTCCACCCATGTTTCATTCAAGAATAGATTTTCCTTACTAATGTTTCCCTTCCTAGGTTGATCATTCGAGATCAAGAACACACCTAAAAGTGCAAGGGTAATGAGTTTCTAATCATTATGAAATGACTTTAAGTGTTCCTAGCCCATCATCTATGGCTTTTCTATCAAGTTTCTAGGGCCTCATGTGACATGCAACCATTCACATAAAACAATATCTTGGTAATATTTCCCAATTAAAAATGATATCAGGGCTTGCTTAGTTACTGAGAGATCGTTCCCTTTGTTCAAGCACTGCAACTTGTGCGGTTTGGAATGCTTGGGAAATTAGTAGTTTCAACTTGTGCATTAGAGTTGACAATTCTCCCTCATTTGCCTATTCCTCGATAGCATCTTGCTCTCATAATCATACTCAATTTGATCGGGGTCTGAGATAGCTTCTTAGAGCCTCACACCAATCTTCTTGATTTCTTGAAGGGCCATAACCTTTTTTATTAGGGCAATTAGCTTGGAAGTGTCCACTGCCGTGGCACTTGAAGCTTTCTACTTCTGGTTTTAGATTTTTTTGGGAAGCCCTTTGACAAACTTCATAACCCTTTCTTTTCCTTTTTCTTCCATCGAAGGCTTTTTGGCCTTGCTAGAAGAAGCACCCTTAAAGAAGGATATCCTTTTTTCTAAAGGTTTGGCCGAAAAAAGATTGCCACACTTCAGTTGTTTCTACACTTTCATGGCCATTTTGTAAACATCTTCAAATAACTAATATGGTTGAAGTTCATCCAAATCGACCATCTCTATGTTTATACCACTAAGGAACGTGCAATGTTCTGCTCTTGCATTTCAAGAACATCGCACCTCATAAAGAATTGCTCAAATCCCCTAGTATATTCTTCAATACTCATTCCATGTTGCTTGAGGGAATTTAGGTTAAGAAACAAGTCTTGTTTGTAGTTCTCGAGCAAGGACCTTTCCTTCATGAGTTTCTTAAGCTTTTCCAAGATTTAATTGTACCTTTTCTTCCCTAATTCTTTGATTCTTTAGGTTTTCTCACCAAAAGAAAGCATACCTCTTCAAACTTGAAGATAGCAACCTTGTATCTCTTTTTGTCCTTGTATGAGTGGAAGTCAAATACTCGTTGAGCAACATGTAGCCAATCCACAAAGCCATTTCAATTAAGGCTACCCTCAAATTCTAATGCCTTTACTTTGATCACAGATCATTCTCCTCATGCCTTCTTTTTCTCCTCCTAGCTCAGTAATCTGAATCAGCAGAGTTGCTTCTAGCATCATTTGATTCATCCCTAGAGTCTAGATAAGGATTTGTATCGTCACAGCATGGTCAATTAACAAGAGGTCTCTCTAGATGCTTTTGTCTTATATGATTCTCCTCAGGAAAATTGCCAAAAAAATCCTAAAACTATTGTAATTTTTCCAATTCAGTCCTAGATATTTTTTTTCCCAATTTAATCTTAAACTTTAATTCAATCTATCCGACCAAATTTGGCCGAGTCAACACCGACATAAACGACAATCGGCATCGGTGGATAATTTTTTATTAATATTTTATTTTTTGAATTTTTATTTTTCCTCTTTTTTTTCCCTTCTCCCTCCTCCTTTCTCTTGCTTCACGATTGGCCAGAGAGGAGGGCCGGTCGTCAGCCAGTGGTCAGCTTGCCTCATCGTCATTGGGCGAGGGCAAGCTCACCCAGCCACTGGTGAGGTGAGCTCCCACTAGATCTAGCAAGGGCTTGCCTCGCTAGTGGATAGCAAGGCCGACCTCACCCATGTCCAATGAGGCAAGCCCTTGCTAGTTGATTGGCAAGGGCGAGCTTGCCATTGGCTGGCGACCAGCCCTCCCCTCAACCAATGGCTAGAGAAGGGGAAGAAGGAGAGAGGCGAAAAAGAAAAAATAAAAAAGAGAAAAAATAAAGAAAAAAGTTCAAATAAAATATTATTAAAAGATTGTCCGCCGACTAGTTAAATTTGGTCGATTGATTGAATTTGGAAAATTACAAAAAATTTAGGACCAAATTGATAAAAAAAAAAAAGATTTATGATTGAATTAGAAATTATAATAGGTTTAGAACTTTTTTGATAATTTTCTCTATTTTCCTCTATGGCATGATTTCGTCTTCGGTTGTGTGTTTCCTCCAAAGTGAAGTCTCTCAGAACCTAATCAATCACTTAATTTTTTTGGACAAGAGTAACAAACGAGGAATGAAGGAATTCTCTCAAATTAGTTCAGCCAAATCAAACGCTTTCATTTTTCTTTCCATTTTAGACCCAATCTTTAGGATTCCATTTCCTTTTCCTCCTTGCATCTACACATTGTGCTCCCTTTGCATGGTTCCGGTTCGCTCTTCCATGGCCAGTGACTATACAATTTCTCTATATTACAGCACGCACTTTTCACTCACGTCAAAGTTGCATTGTCGGCTGAACTGAACCTTTGAACGAGGAGAGACGCAGGCAGACAGGCAGAGAGGTGGAATGATGAGGGCATGTGACTGGGCACGAGGAGGGGAATCGAAGCTGGGACTCCAGCGCAATGGAGTAATCATTAGCACGCAGTGCCGCCCCAAGATGGTGTAGGGGGAGACATCGACCAGACAATAGTATATATATATAGATAACCACAGGCCAATCGAAGAAACATGTTCGACCAAAAAAAAAAAAAATTCGAAGAAACATGAGCCAATCCAAACTCATGTCCATGTCCATGTCAGAAATCTCGTTTTTCCCACAACTTCTAACTTACTTTTTCTCCTCTTTTCAAAAAAAAAAAAAAAAAAAAAAACTAAATGATTTGTGATTAAAAATTATTTGTCCACCCTTGGTCTGTGTTCGTGAATTGGAATGTGGAATTTGGTGCCCCACGGTATACCCAGGTCGATAAAGGTGCATTTATCGATACCCGTCTGGTTAATTGAGTGATTAAGAAATAAATTTGCGTTTGAGCGTCAATTAGCGATCTTACAAAGTGCAAATTCTTTCGTGTTTGGACCATCAATTCGGGTTTTGACTCATCAATCCAAGATACTAGCGTGCTCGTACTTAACTTTAGAATCTTTGAGACCTCTTGTCGTCGTCATGTGCTTTGTCCATAAATTTGAGCTTTGCCAGGACTAGCAGTGGGCCGATGTCTGGTTAAATTTGGTGAAGCAGAGTGAAGCGAAGCTTGGCTCGTGGGCTCCCAAAAAAGACAAGGAGAAGCCCTGTTCCTCATAATCAATGAAGCACCCGTAAGCTTTTAGGTCTCACATGGCCATGGCCACAAGCGTAGCCATCTGCACGTTTAGGTCTATTTGCAAAGAGCTTATATGGAACTGAATCTAGAATTATCTGTCATCGTAGTCGTTGATTCTTACGAAATTAATGTGATTTATGTGGTCAATAACTGTGATTGACCCGATCCATGAAGCCTCAAGTGCAGGCAAGCCTCACTCCCTAATGAGCCCTGCCTATTCCGACGATCTATTAACAACCTAGCCAAGAGCTTCGATCGAGTCACTTGCCTTTGATCTCTTCGATCCTAAATAATGCAAATGTCACCTTTTTAGACACCCCCTTCCCCGAAGTTAAGATATAACCACTAATCAATAAAATTAATCACAAGCTAATGTGACAAATTTAATTAAAATATTTAAGTACTGCCAGGAATTTAGCATGTCCACTTTGTACATAAAGATTTACAAACTGCCCGCATAATATGATTCCAACTGTGAAGCTTGTAACTGTATTGTTGAAGTACTGTTCTATAGTTTTTGCTGTACCTGTTTAATAGTTATAGCACCTCAAAACTAGGTGAGACCGCATCTTATACATCGTTGTATGCAAGAATGCTGCAACTGTGAAGAGTTCGCCAAATACCATAGACAAACTACCGTGCCCCATTTTCGCAATTGTAATTGGTAACAAAAAGAAGTTATACCAGACAAGCTCTTTCTGCTCCTTTGGCATTAGCCAAAGAAGATAGTACGGATGTTCCAGTCCCAACCAATGATCTTCCATTGACGGACATGCTGCTACATGATTTGAGCCGATTAGCCTCAGCAAAAGTAATGGAATGGGCCTCCATTTCACTCCAAAGGGATTATATATTCTCAACTTGATGCGCCTTCAAGTAAATCGGCCCAATTTAATACGTCCTAAGCTGGTCAAATGGGGCTGGACAGAGTGACAAGGCCCTGTGTAGGAACTAGAGTCTAGACAAATGAAATTTTCAAAGTTGAGAAGCATGAGATCTCGAGTTCGACCTCGGCTCACCGTAACCCTTTCGAGTCATGCAGAAAGCTTAACACCAAGTAAATGACAGATCGGTTTGTTTACTAAGGCTGTAATTTTCCGGCTAGGCTAAAAAGGGCTATAAACAAGAATTAGGATGACAAAATCTCCGCATTTACGTGAAAAAAGTGCAATATATCGGCGCATGAATCGCATTGGTTTCCTCATACATTTCTAGCCTCTTTGAATGTTTCCATGCTATTGGTGGGCTTGATTGGGAAGAGTAGGTGGGTTTTTCCTGAAGACGTGCTTTCTGCAGCGTTCGAAGATGCTGTCATACATAAGGTCGAATTGAACTCCGGCTCTCTCCCGGTTTATGATGAAAAAAATGTGATCTGCTTCCACAATCTTGTAGTACCTGCAGTTGCACAAACGGTGACAGAATCTGTAAGGTGAGAAGAGAAATGATCAAAGCAAGTGAATTCAGACGTATGGAAGGAAAAAAACAAATGATAAATTCCTGAAGGTATCAAAATTGGACTCTAAGTCTTGCAAACAGTCATTTGAGGAATCAGCATTCAAGATTTTAATCTACCGAATGCCGAGCAGGTTCGGAGAAAAGATGGAATCCACTGAATAATCTTTCAGTACAGAATAGACGTTGGAGCATATACAACCCAACAAAAGTTATATCCTTTGTTGATGAAAAATCAGGGTTCGCAACACATTACAGATTATCGTCTTCCTTTAGGATGATGAGGAAATGATGGTGTGAAGAACTACTAACCAGATTCCAGACTGCAGAGGTTGAAATTCGGAATCACTCTGAACAAAACAACTTGGGTGTTCAACTGGGTAACGTGGGTGTGTCATAGATATGGTGTTCAATGCTCCATCGTTGTCTCGCCAATCCTCGTCCCTGTGCATATACATTTAGGAAGAAAATGAGTCATCCACCTTGGCCAATGCAGATTAAGATGAATCTTACGTGTATATTACAGTGGCCTAATGGTTACTTCAAAACAGAACAAAGTTCTCCATTATTATATGCAGAAGCAGCAGAACAAAATAGAAATACCAGATGGAACATGAAAACTCTGAAATTCAAGATTCCTTTTTCCAACAGTATGAAAATTCTCTTCATTGTGCGAAAGCAGTTTTTGTTTTTTTTTTTTTTTTTTTTTTTTTGGGTCAATTAATAAACCAAATTAGGCAGGTGACTAACAGGTGCTTTGGCCTGAAGGTGGGTATGAATAGGAACACACGGTTGCTATTGCCTAGTCAATTTGATATGTGTTGATTATAAGTTATTATTATTGCCTAAACGGTTGTTTCAAATCAGAGATCTCAAGGATCATATGCAGGAGCAGCCAAACAGGACAATAATTTGGGATAGGATGAGAAATCTAGGAAACTCACGATTTCTTTTTCCGGCCATATGAAAGCTCTCTTCATTGTACTAAATAAAATTTGACAAGTGCAACATTGTTTGTGTTAAATATGAGAGTTACGATGCTGAAAATGAGCATGCAACTCTGACCTCGACAAGAAAAGTACCTGTAACCTTTGTAAGGCGGGGAAACATCTGAAGGATGACGCCATTGGCTCATCTGCAACACCCTTATAAAAAGCAAAGGGTGGATCCCAAGTATGCTCGATGGAACGGTAACTCCCATGATCTTCCGAGTACGTTTCGTTGCGTAGCTGAAGTAGTATGTGTCAGGAAAAGTATGCAGATGACTGTTAAGTTGTATTGACCCTTGGATTGTGAGGTCAGGGAGAATCCAATCCCCTGAAGCAAATGGGCCTGCATTCCCCATTAGGCAGTCAACCAGACCCCATACACCCGTTTTCTTCCACGACATGTTGAAGTGATCGAATCCAAAATTGTAATAATGTTTAAGCCAAGGAATGTCAAACCAATCATATATTATCACTCCAAGACGGCAAAGCTGAAGCAGACAAATTGGTTTCATGGAGCGCCCATCCTCAGGTCTGCAGTAGAACAGCACAATGACAATTTCATACGAAAAATTTCAGAACTTGGTCAACCTAGATCCAAAGCCACTAAGCAGAAGTTAAAGGACCTATTATACAAACATAGACTACTGTTTGATTATCTGATTTTGTATGCAAACTAAATGACATTCTGCATAAGTGACATCACTGAGCAAATTAAGTCATAAAAAGTTAGGCACTCCTCACTTCACATAAACATCACAGTCACTCCTCACTTCACATAGACATTACCATTCACTCCTCACTTCACTTAAAAATCATAGTCATGTCTCGCTTCACATAGAGATCACCATTCACTCATCACTTCCATAAACATCAGTCACTCCTCACTTCACATAGACATCACCATTTACTGCTCACTTCACATGAACATCATCATCAGGATAATAAATTCCAAACCAACTTTTGGATCACAACTGGAAAAGTTTACATTAGAAAGCAACATGATAACAAAACTGCTTCAGCTCAAACTTACTGCATTCCATCCAAGTAGGTCCTAGTGGTCCCATTGAAAGCTCCAGACAATGAAGTAATGCTCAAGACCCAGTTCTCAGATGTGTTCTCATATCCCTTAAATGCCTGAAATAATCACGTCAAATTCACTGCATGACACGCCTACAAGCTATTAAATCATACTTTTCATTATGAAGATCACACGGTAAAATCAAAATCTTGGACCGACCTTATCAGCTAGCATCTGTTGCAAAACGCGAACAACCTGTGCTCCTGCTGAATGGCCGACAAAATGAATAGGATGATCTTCATCCCATTCAGGGTAATGCCCTGCATCATCCGATTCATGCACATTCCTCAAAAACATAACTAGACAACCTAACTATGCAAGCACTTCAACATGATCGCCAAAGAGAAAAGAGTTCAAAACAAAAGCGAACCTTGTTCATAAATCCGTCCGAACTGCGAGTGCCCGCAGGCTTTACTGTGTTCTTCGCCATAATCGACCTGCCCGCCTTTTAAATAATAGAAGAGTTCGCGGGCCCTGAAAAGCGCAATTCCTGATTTAGTTTCTCCACTTAGCAAAGAAGCAATAGCTCAAATGTACACGAGCTCGAAAAATCTACTGATCGCCACACACACCTATCGTAAATGCTGGTGAGAGACCCCAAATCAGGCACCAGAACTCTCTCGTCTTTCTTCTCCGCCCCAGCGAAATAGGACAAGCCTCCCAATTTCTTCAAAACCAAAAGCCAAAAAGCGAGAAAACCTGTCATAACTTCAAATTCACCGGAAACCAAAGAAGCAAAGGAAGCCATAAAAGCGAAAGCTACGCATACCCCTTTTCCAAATCCGAAAATCCCGTGGACCAGGACGATTGGAGGAAGATCAACGACATTGGTTGATGCCGATGACGAAGACGATGGCGGTGAGGTGTCTTTAGGAATTTCTTGGGTGTTCACGTTATGCTTCAAGCTGAAGAAGAGGCAATCGTACAACGCCTGCGAGAGATCCCCGGCCACGGCCGAGCTGAATATGTAAAACCCGTAGAGCAAATGCACCACCGAGCTCACGCACAGTTCCGACAGCTGCAGCGCCAGCATCCACGGCCTCGCCATCTCCTTCCCCCCGCCCAAGAAACTCGGGGCCCCCACTAACGAGCAAAGACCCGACTACCCAGAAGAGGAAAAAGCAAAAGGCAAAAGGAAAAAGCAAAAGAGAAGTCGAGAAGCAAGAGCCTCTCTTCAGGAAAAGAAGGCTCTCCTGCGAAAGGAGACCACAAGGCTCGAAGCTTTTCCGGAACTCTGCAATGGCGAATTGAAAACAAGAACCGGAACAGCTCTCTGAGACACCAGAAACTCCGGTTCCGCTTTTCGTTTCTTTACAGTTTTTCGAAATTCTGGAAATGGGGGAAGGTCCTTTTCCACCACGAAATTCTCGTTTTCTCCCTGCACCTCGCCGGCAGATTCAATTCATTCTTTTTCCCATTTCTCGGGTCTTTTCAAGATTCTTTATAGTCTCCCCGGTTTCAGAGGGTCGTACTGGGTTGGCGCCACGTGTCCCGTTCGTAATCCTCAGGTCCTCGGGCGTGAATTCCTTTATGAACTTTTTTTTGGTGGCGCTCGGAAACCACCGCGGTGGTGGTGGCTGTCCTTTGCCGTGGGATCGGATTCGATAGGGACCAGAACATCGGCGACGATGGAAATCATACGAATCACGCGTGAATGTTATTTACGGATTCCCCACGGAATCGAATTATGGAAATAGCCATCGACGTGTCCAGATCAGAGAGGAAAAGGCCTCGATTTGACCTCTCGGTCGTCAAATTCTCATGGCCACCGACATTAGAGATCTAAGATGTCTAATCATGTGATGATTTGTTCCATTCAAGTTAAAAATTGTCATATTTGATGGTAAATCGGCCTAGAGAAGCCAATTTGAGCACCAGTGCCGGCAAAGAAAAGCAATTATAGTGTATGTATAGATTCTTGAAAATCGAACTCAACTTTGATCGAGATGTGTATCATTGAAATTAATCTACATATCAATATAATTAGACAAAATTTATCCTTGAAAGATTACGCTCTATACAAAATAATCATTCTGGGGTCTTGGGTTGGATTTCTTTCCGCCACATATGTTGGGATGGACGGATCTTTGGGTTGGCTTTTGGGGGAATTTTCTAGGGGGTTCTATCCATGAAGACTTTGAAGTTGCTTGTGATGTGCTGGATCAACTCTGGAAGGTTCCCTGAATTATTAAAGACTTCTCCCCCTACTTTCGCCTTCATCCATTTTGTGACATGATAGGCATGTAATGTCCTAAGCATCTTAGAAATTCATGGTCGATTCCAACCTAACATGACCGTTTTAGGGCAAAAGATGCATATATAAGTCCTTCAAAGATTTATCATCTTCACCACATCGATCGAACATCGAGACACTATTTTGATGTTGTACAAACACTAAAATTAAAAATGCAGCAGAAGGGTTTAGGTTAGTGAGGAAAATAATAAGCATAAAATAAAAATTAATGGAATGATTACTTTTAAAAAATCCAAACATGTGACCTCGTATCCTAAAAAACCTAAAATATAAAAATAATCAAATCACATCAAATTCCAACCTTGGAGATCATCTGACTCAGCTTTAGCCTTTCGGTCTGATTAGCATATTATATACGATATTGTATGGGTATTTCGATATCTTTTCTTGAAACAAAAGTTCAAGTTGCTAATACAAACAACATAATGACAAAGTGTGCTGAGATTACTGGAAAAAAATAAATATTCCCTCTTGTTCAAATTGAAAAAAACAAGATTGCTTTTGGAGATCACATTGGACATTTCAAAGCACGCAATGACATCAAAGAGCACTTATTGACAAAACTCTAATTTTATTTTAAATTTTGTATGTTATGTCTCGTGCTCTCAGAAGGAATTAAGTGCGATGAATTTTACAAGTGTTCTTCTCAACCTTGCTGATTCGAATGTGGTACCCGAAAATCTCATGGTCCCTAAGTAAAACAACATCTACCATTGGCACCCATTTGGACCTACACCAAGAGAAAGTTGCTCATGCACTAGTTGTGCTATCCCATGAAAAAATTTGGGCAAGGCCAGCTCATTTTGGAGTCAAGATACAATTGGAAATTAAAAGAAAAAAAAAAAGTAAAAGTAAAGTAAAGGGTAAGGCCAGCAGTAAACTACGCACTGTGCCCGTGCATGATTTACCTACCGTTGCGGCTTGGAATTAAATACAAAGGAATCTCTCTTTTCGGGAGGTGAAGGTGGGGACTTCACGTTCACATGCCTTGTGCCCCCACATGAAAAATAAGAGAATATTAAATAATATATAAATGTGTGCCCTTCTAGATCATGTGATTGATCGGCGTGTTTAGCCACCACAAGACTAATAACTGGCTTAATTTTAAGAGCTAATACAAAAAAAAAATTCTCAAGCTAATACCCACTTGTCACATTTATCCAACACTAATTTTTGTGTCTCAAACAATTTCAAATCGATACATTTATATTGTATTTATTATAAACTAATTTTGATGATACGAGAAATTTCGAATTAGAATGTCCGTGTCACATCAACCTCAAAAATAATTTTGATGTCATGAAAAATCTTAAATCACCAAAGTCTTAGATCGAAATATTTGCAAAAATATGATCATTCCGTATCATTTTGTGATACGAAAATTGATTTGAAGTATATGTTCAAAATTTTAAATGGAAACAAATGTGGCATAGGGGTAGCGGTATGAGCTTTTGGCGGTATTAGTCCTAATTTTGATTGATTGGTCAACAACGTCGATTTCCACATGCCTAAAACCTTTCGATTTTGTTAAAGTCGTGAGCAACGCGCATGATCAATCGAGAGGCAAAAACGTGATTTTGATGAATGGTGTTTTGTCGTCTTTTTCTCTCTTTTCTTTCTGGACATTATGACATCTGTGCTCACGTTCTATAGAGAGAGAAGCGCGTGGGCGTCTTGCGTGACTGAGCAAAGCAGAGCCTCACGATCCATTGGATATGTATCCGTACATTGGTCATGATGTCCAGCGCCCCCAACGCCCCAACGCCCCAACGTCACGCAAGAACACGATTTGGATGTGACAAAATATTATGAGAAGAAGCTCGAAGCTCTAAATTATAATCATGTTGAAATATTACGACAAAATCAAACAACAATAAAGCGAAAATCGGAAAATAAATCTTAGCGACATATTTGCATGATTCGAATGGTAAGACTTGGAAAAGCAACAATAGATTCATTTATTCATAAACGATGTACCGACATTACATTCCATGGTCGAATTCTCACAAACATTCAAAGTTTTTTTTTAATTCTTAATTATAGTGTTGACGTCTCTCGATTTCTTCGGCACAATCCCTCACTAAGAACTCAAGCTTAGAAAATTTGAACATCGAGCCTTGACGTAAAGTAGTATAATTGATCAACTAGATTCCAGGAAAAGGAATTAAATCGATGTGCAAATCCTTTTCGAAGCAACTTAAGAAACCTTTCTTTTCTCTTTTATTACGAATGCAAACTCAAGATGTATTTTCAACAACCTCTGCCTTTAACTTGGCATCGTGAGCAAAGTAAAATCGCTCCGTTGGAAATTGAACTCTTCTTTGGAACCTAAAAAAACTCTCTTCTAATTCTCTGATAGCCCTTAGAGGGTCCTTGACCATCACAAACGTCTTTTAAGTTCAAACCACACTTAAATTCTTCATAAACGCGAGTCTGATCAAAACGCCATCTTCACCTACACCATTGACTACTCTATAGGGACCCTCAAATTCAACATTTTTTTTTTTTTGGTAAAAATAAGGAATATATTGGGAAAAGGCCAAAATGTACAAGTGAAACGGCTTCAAAAACTTACACTTAAGATGAACAGGCTCATTATGAGTGGAAGGAAGCTGCGAGAAAAGTCAAACGGCTACAACAAAACACCGAAAAAGAAAGCACCAGGCGGCAAAAACAACCGCTAGTCAAAGGCAACCAACAAAGACCAATAGCTTAGACGGGTGGTTGAAGTTCTCTAAATGAGAAGATAATGGGGTCTAAATCCCAAGAGTGTTGCAGCCTTCTGTTTCTAATGAAGTCCTCCACATTCGTGAAGGTGACAGCCTTGTCCTTGAGGACTTAAAGGTGCTTCATCATGGCCGGAACATAAAGTGTCTCCCCCCTAAGGAGAATATTGTTCATGTTTTTCCAGATGATATGGCAAAGTGCATCAAAAGCAAATTGGGCAGCACACTTAAAAAAATCCTTGCCCAAAAGCAAGGTTATGGCCTAGTGGATATTTTCCTCCCAAGATCTGTTCCGCTAGGAAGGTTGCACCTGGCCACCCAAAAGAGTCTCCCTGAGGTGAAGAAATCCCTGACGACTGCCGTTACTAGCTGACCAACCGTCCCCCAGTTCTCCTTGAAGAACTCAACTGTGAAACCATCCGGTCTCGGGGCCTTACTCGAGCTAGAGAGAAGAGAGTGTCTCGAATCTCAGGTTAGAGACAGGCCGAGCAAGAGAAGAAAGATGGTCATCGTTGAGTTGAAAATGAATGACCTCCTATATCTCCGAAACTAGAGGTGCTTCCGGCTCCAACCGAGGCAAGAGGAGAACTTGGAAGTATTCCACAAAGTGTTGTTGGACTAGCTGCGTCTTAGTAATTTGGCTACCCAAGGTATCCATTACAGAAAGAACTTTGTTTCTCATCTGTCTCTTAATGACATAATGATGGAAGAACTTTATATTCCGTTCGCCCTCCTTAAGCCACCTGATCCTAGCTTTCTGTATGAAGAATGACTCCTCTTGAGAGCGAAGCTCCAAGAAGGTATGGCGTTGAGACTACTCTGGCTCCGCAAGCTCATCACTTGTAGGAACTTGAAGGAGGCCAAGCTAAGTCCGATTCAAAGCCTCCCTTGCCTTAGAAGTCCTAGCGGAAATATTACCAAAAGAATCTCTATTTAAGTGCTTGAGCCGACTTTTCAGGGCTTTCAACTTGCACACAAGCTTAAACATAGGTACCCCTACTCCCAGAACCTCCCAGACTTCCTTCATGATTGCCTTAAAGTTCGGGTGCTTCATCCAAAAATCAAAGAATATGAAAGGCCTCCTCTGAAATACCGGGTTCTCCACTTTGACTACCATAGGAGAGTGGTCCGATATCACAGGGGCTAAAAAGGAAGCCTCTAAGAAGGAAAAAGTTTGACTCCAGGCAAGGTTTACAAGGACCCTATCAATCTTTCTCACCTTACGAAAAGCCTCAGAAGAAGTAGACCAAGTGTACCGAAACCTCACATATCTGAGGTCCTCTAGTTCCGCCTAATCAATACATTGACCAAACTCCTCAAAGCACGGCAACCAAAGGTCCGAACCGCCTAACCTATCAAAGGGGTCCTTAATAGCATTGAAGTCTCCCATCACAAGCCAAGGCATATTCTGAAGAGTAGAACTCCTAAGCATAAACAATAGTAATGCAACAAATAGCTCCCGAATCCTCAAATTCAACCTTCTCTACCACTAATAAGGAAAAACATATGTTGTATCAACACCTGTTAGGATATTGAACTTGCATATTGACAAATTCAATAGTCGCATCTCTACAAGCTCCATCTTGTTAAAAGCTTGCAAACAATTTAATTATATGCAAGGACTTTCGAAAATCAAACTCAAAATCAATTGAGATACGCATCACTAAAAATAACTTATTCATTCTCTCTCAGTCTGCAAAGCCTCTCATCTCCCAAAAAACCCTTCCCTCTTTTGAAGTTCTCCTGTATGATCTCAACTTCAGTTCATGTAAGCTCTTCTTTGATTTTCTTTTTCTTTGCTTTGATTTTTTTCTTTTCTCTTCCAATCTATTCTAGGAGTATGTGTGTGTAAATATATTTTTGCAGTTGATATTGGGTGAACGTGAAGATTAGTTCAACCATTCATTCAATTGATAGCCACCAAGGAGGATATTCATGACATGGCTCCAAAATCTCTTCAAGATTGGGTGAACGTGAAGATTAGTTCTCCTTTCCCAATTTAGATTTAAGTCTAGATCCGGGGGTTTTACTATCCCAATTTAGGTTTAGGTTATTTACAAGTATTTGATATGTGTTCTTTATCACTGCACAATGATGGCGATGAGGACATTGAACCTAGATGTGCACCGCAAATCACTGCAAATGAAGTAAGGGATTTCGACGTGTGCTCATTACTGAATTTGATAATTGACTATCGAACATTTATGGTGATATATTTGTTATTGAGGGATGAGAGTATGCTTTTAGCTGAAGATTGTGTTTTGTTGTTTGGCAATTATTGAAATTTACTAAGCTTGAAGAAGACCTTATTGGTAGCTCTTGAATATTATTATGAAAAAGGAATAGAATCTTTCTTTCGATAACCAAAAAAAGAAAAAAAAAAAAACTAACCGACACGTTGTAATAGTTAAATAAAATTTATCCACAAAAGATTACGCTCTATACAAAATTACCTTTTTTGGGCTTTGGGTTGGATTTATTTCGGCCAGAAATCTTGGGATGGACGGATCTTCGGGTTGGCTTTTGGGGAATTTCCAGGCGTTTCTATTCAAGAAGACTTTTGGAGTCGCTCACGGTGCGCTGGATCGACGCTGGAAGGTTCCCTCAATTGTCAAATCTTATCTGAATGGCAAATTGGACTGCTCATGGTCTCATAAAAATAATATATCATTTTGGTAGCAAGATGGGCGGATGAATCCTACGCAGCCTAGGAATTAATGTCCGATTCCGACTTAACACGACTGTTTTAGGGCAAAAGACGCACGTTAAGTCCTCCAAAGATTTATCGTCTTCGCTACATAGATCGAAAATCGGCACACGCTTTATAAGGCGCACTGCAAGGGGAGGGTCTACGTTCGCGAACAAAACAATGAGCATAAAAATATAAATTAATTGAGCGACTACTTAAGAAAAGTTGAACGTATGACCTAAGATCCTGGAAATTTAAAATATATGAAAAATCAAATCACGTCAAAATCCAACGTTAGGGAATAGGGATTATCTGATTAGCATATTACATATTCATATCGTGTGGATATTTCAATGTCTTTTCTTGAAACATGCGTTCAAGTAGCTCATACAGACAACGCAGCATTGAAGTGTGCTGAGATTACTAGATAAAAAAGTTCAAAAAATAGTTATCTAAGGGAATCGGGAAGTCCTTTTAAAATTCTTTGATGTGGAAAAGATATTAATATTTCCAAAAACGAAACGTTATCCAAGAATTCTTATTGACAAGACCTGGATTTGTTCCTAATTCTATATATTTTGTCTTGTACTCACAGAAGAAATCAAGTGTGATGATTTTTTAAAGATGATAATGACACACAATGATCATTGAACTTCAGTCAAATATATAATGTGACCCTGAATTTTTAATTTGTTCAATGTGATCTTTGAATTTTTAGTAAATATTCAAACCAATCCCTAAATTTTATGAAAATAACTAATGTTATTTTTATCAATATAAGTTTCGGGACAACATTGAACATATTTATATAGTCTAAGAATTGATTTGAATATGTACAAAAAATTTAGGAACCATATCAGACAAATTAAAAATTCCGGGATGACATTATACATAAGGTAAAAGTTTAGAGATCACATTATACATTAGGTCATAATTAAAAGACTATTTATATCATTTTTCCTTTTTATTTTCTAAAGTTTTCTCTCAATCTTGCCTGTTCGAATATTATAGCCAAAGATCACATGCTCCCTAAGTAAACAACAATTGTCATTTGCACTCATTCGGACCTACACCAAGAGAAAGATGCTCGTGTACTAGTTGTGCAATCCATGAAAAATTTGGATAAGGCCAGCTCATTTTTGGAGTCAATATACAATTGGAAATTTAAAAAAAGAAAAGACAGGCTAGCAATAAAATCATGACTGAGCTCATGCATGATTTTACCTCCTAGCTACCATCACGGATTGTAATTTAACAACCTTTCTCTCTCTTTTGAAGGAATCTGGGGACGTCCCATTCGCATTCATTGTGCCTCCACCTAAGAGAAGGGGAGAGGATAAGATATATACAAATGTGCCCTTCTATATTATGTTATTAATCAGCATGTTTAGCCGCTTCAGGACTAATTAGATGGTTTAATTTTAAGTGCGAATCCCACAAAAACTCCTAAATCGGTACACTCGTGCCCTATTTATTTTTAAAGTATTTTTCGTTTTATAAAAATTCCCATATTGTTACACCAGGTATTGTATTTACCTCCAAACTATTATCAATTCGACTATCCCACCTAGGTCTATGAATTTCTCTATCTAGCCAATGGATCAATGCCACATGTATCTTGCAAACTAATTTCGATATCACATAAAATCCCAAATTGTTGAAATCTTAGATCAAGAAATCAGTTGACTTATGTCCCGTGTATTCTTCCGAGTTTTGAAAATATGTTATAATTCATGATTTTCTATAATACGATAATTAGTTGTGGGTTCGTGCGATATAGGTGTATCAATTTGAAATTTTTTGAGATACGAAAATTAGTTTGAAGCAAAAGCAGCATAAATGTGCCTATTTAGGATTTTCGACTATGTTAACCAATTCATTGGTCAACAACATCATCTGCGCATGCGTCGACCCTCTCGAATTTATTAAAAGTAAGTGTGCAACACGCGTGATTATTCAAAAAGGAGAAAACATGATTTTCTTTATGAATGGTCATTTTAGCATCTTTCCTCTTGTCCTTTTGCCGGCCATCTTCGACATCTGTGCGTGCATCTTGCCGAGAGGGGAGGGGGGCAGGTGGGCATCTGGGGCGACTTGGGCAAAAGCGCCATGCCCATCGAAGTCAAGACGATTGGCCTAACAGGGAGACGGAGGAGGGATTGTGCTGGTGAGGCCTCCAGCCACGCTCAGACGTTCGATTCACTGAAGTTTCTTGCAAGGAGGAGGGAGGGACCACGGTCCTTCTGGCTGGCCTACCCGGTCCGTACGGCGGACAACATAGGCCGGTGACATTCGGGTGCCGATAGGGGTGGGGACACTCTCCACACCACGGGAACACGGTTTGAATGAGGAAGTATATTATGGAGAGAATCTCGATCTCGATGGGACGCGGATTAGCTCGCTTGCATTCTTTTTTTTTTTTTTTTTTTTCCTTGTGATGTATCGTGTAATCATGTCGAAATATTAAGATTAAGGATGTGGAATGACAGGAGTAATATTGTTGTAGAAGCAATTAATTGAATAATAATAAATTAGAAAGTATGAAATGAATAGAACACCGAATTTATATTATTCGATTGGCTAGATGACATCTATGGGACGAGTGGTAAGGGGCTCTATTATATTATAAATGATGCATTGGAGATTACAAATCATACTCGAGTTCTCGTCATGAATTTGAAATTATTAATTTCATCTTCAAATCGATTAAGTTCTTTATCTTAATCTTGCAGGATTTTAGCTATATACTTATGTTGGATAATTTGAAATCAATGTTGAAATGTGGCCTGATTCACTTAAAAAGCAATTATTTAATTAAAGTCCTTAATTCTAACCAGATTTCTATTTATTTCATGAGAAAACACCAACTTTAGGTCAATTCCTAATTCCGGCACGAACTATTTTTTGTTTCATAGAAAAGTATCAACTTTAGATTGAGTTCCAAATTTAGCCCCAAATTTTTATTTTTTTTCTGTAAACAAACATCAGCTTTAGCTTATGTCCCCATTGTGGCCCAAACTTTTTGTATTCACATAAAAAAAGAATCAACTTTCAATCCATAATCGAATTTGGTCCTCGTCAAGTTTTCATTGAGTGCCCACAAAGTGACATGTCAAATCTTTAACGGCATGATTGGATAGAAACTTGATCAGCATGGGTCATCGGCCATCCTTTAACCATTGTCGACCGTTCTTGGTGATGGTGGAGCGACAGTGGGGGCAGCGAGGGCTGCAAGCCTTGCTTGCGTTTTCTTTCTTTTATTTGTATTTTTTTTTAAAAATTATTATTTTTAATATAACTTAAATCAAATTTGCATTGAAAAAATTAAATTTGGACCCAAAAAAAAAAATTATTTTAGCCATATTGGCACCACATAGGATAGAGGATATAATATAAAAAAGAAGTCACATCTACATTTCCTTTGATCAAATTGAACATAAATAATGAAAGGATTTGATTACACAAATTTAACAATCATTTCTAAAAGTTTTAGTATTCAATTGTATTTTCGTAATAAGTTTTAAAATTTATAATGCATTTATTCCTTAAGAAAACAACAAAACTAGCTTGATAAAAAAAAAAAATGAAGTCCATAAACTTTTTCATTATAAATACTTAAAAGATGAGATTAAAAACCCAAACAACTTAAGTTGAATAAACTTTGAAGCTTGATGGAAATTGAAAACTGTGCTTGTTGTTTTGGAAGGGAAAAGAGAAATTGCACCGGAAGATAAGAATATGAAGTTGCACTTCCAAGAGTGAGAAGGGAACATAGAATTTTTCTTCTTCCTTTACTTATTTTAAAGAATAACTCCAACTCATGTTTATTGACAAGGATTATATTATTCATATTTCTTTTATCATCATCACATTCGCTTTCTTAAGATTACTTTCATCACACTGGACTCGCATAGCCTTGCATTCAAAGCCTATCCGTAGGAAGAGTTTTAAAAATCACAACCCATTACGTTTCAACCAATTCACCCCTTTCTTAGTTACTGCATCCGAGCCTTACACTTTCGTACGCAATAATTACGCTATTGTACATATTACTTAAGTATTGGCTAACATAAATGAAAAGCAGAGTAAATTTCACCATTCCAATTGTGAGACTCAGCAGGAAGCAGGCCCCAGCGCCCGACATCCCGGAAAGACGGGATAGTCCCTAATCCGGGGACGAAAAGATCGCCCCGTTGGCCGACCCGCCACAAAACCCCCACGGGGGAACGGGCGGCGCGCGGCGGATCCCGCGATGCCTTCCCCGGCCTCTCGACGACTGCCGGGCACGGTACAGGGAAATGAAGTCGCCAGTCGAAAAGAAAAAAAAAAGGTCCACGTGCGACTCTCTCTTCTTGGTCAATGGCTTGACTTGACTCCACCCATAAATTGTCGATTCTAGGTCGACTTGACCCGATTTTACGCGTTTTAGAAAAAGAGTGCGCACACGTACCTTTTCTTTCCGTGTGGATTTGGGCTAGGCTCTAGTCCATTTTTCTACTTTCCATTCATTTCACTCGTATCATTTATAAAAATAAATAAATAATATTTTTCATCACATTCATGAAAACGTTTATATACAAATTATTGTTAATAATGCCAATATTTTTCATTAATTAATAATTTTATGTTGTATAAATAATTATTTTTAAAAAGATACATTTTTTTAAATAATTAATTTTCTACGAGATAAATGAAACCCTAGATTTATTCTCTAGCGGTGAAATTTGTGGACAAGCTACCAACAACAATATATGTAGATTTACCGAATGTTTGGATGAGGTGATTAGGAAGAAGGCGAAAGGTCAACGCTAATCACCTATAGAAAGTAACACAAAATAAATTTATTATGTATATAATTTAAGCTAGAGCTAAGTAAATGTTCGGGGTTCCACTTTATCTTTCCGATTGCCATGTGGCGGGAAACGTGGCAAAATTCCACCACTCGAACCACGTTCGACCAATAAGCATTAGCTTAGTAATTTGTCATACCCAAATTTCATCCGCATGGTAAGTTAGAATTTAAGCAATGTATGAAAGAGAAACATCTTCAAATACATCCTCATATGATACGATTCATTTCGAAATTTCATGTGTATTAGTCACTAGTATAATCTTATGTCCAGATGATATAGTTGAGACCCTGTAGTTTACGTAACTCACAAATACTTAGCAAACTAATATTGAAAATATACAAAATCCTCCCAAAATACATATTTTTGAATTGGAAAACTTACACTGAATATACATGAATGGGCCGATGACAAAACGAGCCTCCATTTTCTCATCTAATGATCCGGCCCGGATCGAACCGGACCGGCCCAACCCATTCTCCCACTCTAGACTAGACCGGGCAGTACGGAGGACAGCCCTTTCCTCCGTCAGCCTAGGGTTTATGGTTTTTTCCCCCCCGACACTCTGCGACGACCACCGCCATTTCTGCCGTGAAGCCCCGCCGACGAGCCGCCGGAGATGGCCCTGCAGCCTTTCGGCCGGACGAAGAGCGTCTCGAAGCGGTCGAAGAAGTACCTGGAGGAGGCCCTCTACCGGCGGCTGTTCAGGGATGGCAGCGCCGAGGTCAGCGTACGTCAGCAGCTCAACCAGTTCCTCAAGAGCTCCAAGCGGGCCTACAAGTGGGAGGTGGGCGACACGCTCAAGAAGCTCCGAGGCCGCCGCCTGTATTACCCCGCTTTCAAGGTGATCGCTTGTTCCTCCGTGCGTGGGTGGGTGGGTGCGTGCGTGCGTGCGTGCCAGGTGTTTGTTGGTATGCGTCAACGGATGTGGAGAATTGTAAAGGGTGTCTGCGTTTGTTTGGACCGGAATTGCTGCAAATTCTTGCAATGCGTGCGCTGTAGAGAATGCATAAATGTGATGTACTGCGCGTCCAGTAAATCCGTGATTTTTTATTTGTGGTATTCTCAAATTAGTGAAAGAAAAATGAGGATGCCAGAGCATTGGATCTTCCCGTTTCATTACAAGTACTGGTTCGTGTTGGCATGTCATCTTGAAATCCAAGGTCTTGAGTTCGGTTGTTGGGGAAGTTCCTCCTAATTAATGTCATGAAGTTGCTCGTGCGTTGATCATGGAGTTGAATTTGGATGTGAAGGCAGACATGGTGTATTGAGGGTTGAGCTTCTTGAGATTGTAGGGAAGTATGAGTGGCTAAATTCCTTTATCCTCTCACAATTCACGTTGCTCTCAATTTGATTGTAGTTGTGTGTAGTGGTGTCTGGAAATTAACAGAGAGATTTTATTGTTAGAGGCTTGCATGGATTGTTTGAGGCAGAGATACTTTGAAGTGTTACTATGCATCTTATTTTCGCATTGAGCAGATGACGATAGAACTGAATTTTTTTCCTATCCAGTTACAAGATCTGTGGGCTGCTTGATAATTATAGAAAATTGTGGGGTTTCAATACTTCTTTTAGTAGATTGATGTGACGCAGAAACGACTAGCACTCATAAAGCAAAATGGAGAAAATAGAATATTGCACGTGTAATACGCTTCGGTCCATGCTGCTGCAAATTCCATTGATCTTTTGTCTTTCGATTCTTAACATCTTTTCCTTTCTTAGTTCTTACTACACCGATCTTTAAGACAGAGGATCCATGTGTATCTGAGCTTTTTCATAAAAAAATTGTTAACAATTTTCTTGAATCTCAATGTCACAAATTGTTTGTCGACAGCTATCAGAGGCCATGGCTGATAGGGGCATGAACAGAACTGTGAGTGATCAAGCCATACATCTCGATTTGGTTGCCAAAGCTAAAGGAATTACAGCTGCAGAGAACTACTTCATAATTCTCCCTGAAGCATCAAAGAACCATCTTTCATATGGCGCCCTTTTGAATTGCTATTGTAAGGAACTCATGGTTGAAGAAGCTGAAGGTTTACTTGGAAAGATGAAGGAACTCAACTTAGAGTTGAGCTCTATGCCTTACAATAGCATTATGACTCTTTACACTAGGACAGGTCAGCCTGAAAAGGTCCCTGCCATCATACAGGAGATGAAGTCCAGCCATATTATGCTAGATTCTTTTTCTTACAATATATGGATGAGGGCTCTTGCTGCAACGAGTGACACTTCAGGGGTTGAAAGGGTTGTCGAGGAGATGAAGCGGGATGGTCGAGTTGCTCCAGATTGGACGACATATAGCAACATAGCCTCGATATATGTGGATGCAGGCTTGTTTGAGAAAGCCGAGAAGGCTCTTAAGGAATTGGAGAAGATAAATGCACGTAAAAATCTTTCAGCCTATCAGATATTGATAACCTTGTATGGGAGAACGGGGAACCTGCTTGAAGTTTATCGAGTATGGCGTTCTTTGAGGCTGGCTTTCCCTAAAACTGCAAACATTAGCTATCTGAATATGATCCAAGCATTGGTCAAGTTGAAGGATTTACCAGGTGCTGAGAAGTGTTTCAAAGAATGGGAGTCTGGTTGCACTACTTATGATATCCGCATTGTGAATGCGTTGATTGGTGCATATGCTAAAGAAGGTTCCCTGGAAAAGGCTAAAGATCTCAGGGAAAGGGCCCGTAGGAGAGGGGCCAAGCCTAATGCAAAAACATGGGAAATCTTCTTAGATTATTATTTGCAACATGGGGATGTAAAATTAGCTGCAGAATGTGTCGATAATGCAATATCCACAGGCCGAGGAGATGGCAGAAAGTGGGTCCCATCACCTGAAACTGTCAGGACTATGATGGGGCATTTCGAGCAACAGAAGGATGTTGATGGTGCTGAAGGATTTCTAGAAATTTTGAAGAAGACAGAAGATCCATTAGAAGTTACTGTGTTTGAATCATTGATTAGAACTTATGTTGCCGTTGGAAGGAAAGAACCCACGATGCGCCGGCGGGTAAAGATGGAAAATGTGGAATTGAGTGAAGTGGCCACCAAGCTGCTGGATAAGATATGTGATGAGTGATTCAGACTATGTTGATGCATCTGTATGGTCGTTACCTCTTTTCTTTTTGTTGTGACACAAAATTGTTCCCTTTCTGATTCAACTCAATTGGAAAATCCATCAAACAAAACTGTGCTAATGTTCTGCTTCCAATCATTTCCAAAGAAACTTCCGAAGGCTACATTCGAATGGGCTATTTTAATAAATCCCAATGTTTAGATGATATGGGAGATGGAGCATTTTTCTGCCTCTAGATTCTGGAGCATGCTTAAAGTTGCAGAAATGTTTCTGTTTACCGATGGGAGTTTTTAGTGCATGAACTCTTGAGTTATCATGTACATTTAATTCAGGTATGTTGGTTTTGCCTCCATTATGGTCACATTTTTATTAATGATACTTTTCGCCTTTTGTTTTATATGGTTGACTGTGGGTAATAAAGGGGGCAATTTCCACATCTTACTTATTCTTTGTCTCTTTCCCATGGACATGGTAATTTACACTGATCTTAATAATGATGGTACAATAAGGGAAACATATACTACAGAGAAGATAACTAATGTTACCCAAGGTCATTAGAAGCTTCATTTTTTGTGGTGCTCTCAGATTGAGTCATTCCTTCTCTGTTATCGAGGTTATGTTTTGTGATCTATGTTCTGGTAATGTCAATGTTAGAAAATATTTCTATAATGCGGGCTGACATTACTAGTATAATATCTTTAATTTGTGACAAATAGGTTGTTCTAGAGTAGATATGATGTATGAGACAATGTATGAATGATATCTCAAGTACAGCTATGCGATCAAATAATATCAGCTTTGCACATCTCAGTTTGGTAATAGTCTGGTTGGATGGTTGGTGTAGGTCGGTATTTATTAAAATCTGTGATGGATGGGCCTGTCAGTGTACTCTCTATATAGGCTATGATCCCCTCTCCAATTCTCATTTTTAAAGCTTATATTTTATCCATCAAAGGTATCAAAGGAAAGAGAAGGAGAGTAAGACTTAGTCGCGAGGTTACTCGTCTCGAAGTACTTAAACACCGCGAATCAACTAGCACGACTCAATAAGGTATGTAATTCAAAATAATATTTTAGGTGCTCTAATCTATGTATGGAACTTGGATTGTTGAGTTTCTAATTACGGGCCCGTTTGGTTCGGCTTTGGGGAAATGCCCTTGGGAGAATGCAAATACCTTTGAGGTAAAGGGGTTTTCCGAAATGCTAGACTGTTTGGCAAACTATAACTGAAAAGTGCTTTAGGAAAATGCAAGACTGTTTGATAAACATATATTTGAAAAGTCATTTAATGTGACCAAATTAAGTTTTTAAGTTTTAGTATTTTTAAAATTGCAAAAAAGAAATAATGACTATATAACCTTTTACATTTTCATGTTGAGAATAATGTAAAAGATATATATTAAAAATTTATTTAAAAATTATATTAAAAGAATTTGATTATAGATTAGATACAAAGCTCAACTTTTGGCTCAGGTTTCTTTTAGTTTTGTTTTCAATTTTGAATAATTTTTTAAAATTATTGTAGTATTAACCATCTTCGTTAATTAATAATCATTCTAGCGTATTGATAAAAAAGTTGGGCTATTGATTGTTAAAAGATAAAAATGACAAAAAAAAAAATGGTGAACCCAACATTTGCAATAGGTTTTTATTTTTATTTTTTAAAATAAAAATAGAATCCGATGAAATTCCATCGCCGATCAATGGCAGTTGGAGTGTGGGGAAGATGATCGGTTTAAAAAAAAAAAAAAAAAAAAAGAAGAAGAAGTCAACGGATGAATAGTAGAGGTGGATTTGCATTTCAAAGGCCAAAGATTTGGCCAATGACACCTCCAAACGCCGAACCAAACATTAAATTTTTTCCGAAGAGGCTTTCGGTGGAAAAGCTTGGCAGAACTTGAATCAAACGGGGCCTACGTATGAGAAAATAAAGCGAACCAAGATCCATATATAGATTTGGAACAAATCGATATTGACCTGCTTGGTTGAGTAGTTTAGTCAATTCACTATCTTTGATTTGTGTGGGACGAACAGGCACGAGACTTGGTCTGCCTCACCTTCTCTTTTAGATGGCTTTGATAAATAAATCGTAATTATTAGAATGAGGAATGAAGATTAAGCTACAGCATACTTCAGAATGTATTCTAATTGGCGTATCCATTGTAGATGACTATTGGAATACATGCCTACACTTACTGGTCCCAAATGAGATGTTTCGATCGCATCACCAAACTTTGGCTATAAGGCATCATGTCATGTGGCTCGTGTAGCGCATTTGTCTTGCTATTTTTCTTCTGGCTTGTTGTGTCTGGACTTGAAAATAGCTAGAAACATGTCTGATTTTCCAATCTGCGAGCAACCAATCTTGCGAGTGAGAGCATTGAAAGAACTCAAAACCTCATGTCTGAATCATGGAGAACTTCTTTCAACCAACTTTTACAAGATCTTATGAAATTGTCTACAGATAATTCATATGAATCGGGAATATGTATAGGCTGAACTCAGAAATCTATAGACATTTCTTTCACAAGACGTCAGATTCAACTAATCTTAGCTCCCAAACTTTGTCCATGCACCAAAAATAAAAGGGGAAATGAATTTTGACGGTCGAGTATTTTTACTAACCAAGTATGAGATTTGACCATTTCAATAAATGTTTACTGTAATTCTTAGCAGTGTTCTTGAGGCTCCTGTTGTGAGGCTCTTGTTGTGCCTTATTAAACATGTTACGAATCGATCAATGTCCTTAAAACAGCGACAAAATCAATGTTGATTAAGTCCTCGTTGCTCTTGGATTCCTTGTGCTTTCTTTGGTGCATTTTTTCCTTTGATCAATCCTCTGTTCCAATGGTAGGGGCTGTTATTGGTATTAAATGTCTGAAAAATAGGATCCATCGACAATCCATGTGTCATGCAGGTACATGAATAGATGTTCTTTCAGACCCATTGACCGGATCACCTATGAATCTGATTTAGGAGCTATAAAATCTTTGACTGGTAAAGAGAAAGGAAAACGTGTCTAATGAAGTCAGTACTTAATAGTCTACGAATCGATTGGCAATGTCAGAAAACGTGTCTAGTGAAGTTAGTACTTAGTAGTCTACGAATCGCTGGCAATGTCAGATCTGGGGGGGCTCCAAATTTCCGTGATGGTTGGTCAGTGTTTGGTGGGAGCTCAATTGAAGGAGCAGCAGAGGGCAAGCAGTGTGGATGCATTGCCAACTATTCTCAACTTCTTCTTCTTCTTCTTCTTTTTAATTATCTATGGACACAATTTTTGGCTGCCGTTAGAAACCAGTCTTCGTAGCTTGTTTTGGTCTTTGTTATTTTGCCAAACCGAAGTTGCTCGCGGCTAGTTCAATCTGGATTGAGACCGAACCTAATTGAACCATGCTCCCCTCCACGTTTATGATGTTCTACTGATACATGGATTAGACAGATAAACGTCTCAAATATTGGTTCCAAATTGCAATCCTGTGTTTTACATTTTCGATAAGAGATTGTACAAGGAAATTGTGTATTCTTGTTTCTATTCCAAATTTGTTTCCGGGAATAAATTTATTTCTGAGAACAAAAAAAAAAAATTACTAAACGCATTTTTGTTCTATTTCTGTTTCAAAAAACAAAAAAACATAAACACGTTCCTAGGATTATTACCAAATGCACCTAAGTGTATCTTTTCAAACTTTTGGTACTTAAGTATATACTCGTGCTTATTTTTGACACTTGTATATTTTAGCCGATAGAAATGTAAACATTCATTATAGTTCTTGAAAGAGAATTTTCATCACAACAACTCCTGTTCATGTAAGCGAAAGACTACATGACATTTCACATAATCAAAAGTTGAGTAGATCTCGACGTATCCAACTTTGTATAATGCATCCCCTTGAAAAATTGCAACATAATGATTCTTTTTAAGGATCACCCCCATTGGCGAATTGCACCAACCATCTCAACTCCTCAGTCCCCCCATCTCCCTTCACCGGCCACCAGTGGAACAGCCGCATGCCACCATTGCCAGCCACTGATTATAGTTGACCTCTCTTCCCCCCAACACACACACCCACACACAGTTAGTCTCTGTCTCTTTCCTTCCGGACCTCCGATTTCAGTACGCCGTTGCCATTTTGATCCAGAGGGCAGTATAACCTAGGGGTAAGCATAGTCCAGGTGGGTAGTTCCCACCCACTAAAAACTGATTCCAAAAATTTGATATTGGTCCCTAATCCCTGCAAAATTGCATTTGTTAATTATATCACGGTGATCTAGCTTCTATTTAGAACACCAAAGCTTGTGTGACTTTATATTTGGGTTGAATTGTGAGCCATTGGTTTTAATTAAGAAATGAAAATTATAGGGTAGAATAAATAGGAACCGAACCAATACTCACTGATTTTACTAAATTGGAACTGAGAACCGGACTTGCCTTTATGGAAACCGTTGGTTACGGTTCAGTTTCGGGTGGTTTGGGTGGGTGGTCCCGACCCCAAAGCTAATGGATGGTGCTAAGATCAAGGTGGTGGCTACGATAGTAGTGTAATTGTGACCGTAACGAACTAATTGGTCTAAGGAGGAGAGAGAGAGAGAGAGAGAGAGAGGCTTTGCTTAGTTATTTTATGGGGTATATTTTCCTCCAACCATTCTATTTAGTAAGTTACAAATCATAGACATTGTCCACATGTTCACCACTTGTGACCTGCCATTGAAACGAATTGGTTGGAAAAAGTTTTCTTCAATGGGTTTAGTTATCATGGCCACATGTCATACTTTCAACGAACGGTTTATCTAGAGTTCTTAATTTGTTTAGAGTTCGATAGGCTCATAACTATTCAACTTCTTATCATGTCGATATGGATGCTATCCAATGAACTAAGCATCATATTTTCACTCCATTTTTTAGACTAACACAAACTGCAAACACACATAAAGAATGCGTAAATTAGATAGAACTCCATTATCTCATAAGCAAACGATTGGCTTTCTTCATTTTCTTTAGGAGCAATCCTCGACTCTTGTGCACGCCATGAACACAAATGCATGCGCAATCGCGGGTCATCTCTCTCTCTCTCTCTCTCTCTCTCTCTTCGGGCTTCGGACAATGTCCAAGGTCTTGGAAACTCAAACGCTGTATTAATCGAATTTTGTGCGCTCTGCATGGGTTAACGTCTCTCCCTGCCAATTTCTTATTCGCTTCGAAGACTCCCATCTCCGTACGGAATACATCGTTAACGCAACGACGTAGTGCTGAAGCAACCTTAGTTGTCAAACTGCTCGTCAACTCAATAAATTCTCTCCACGTGCATTTCAAAAACAAATTGGAAAATTTGTCTTGGGGCACGATTTGAGGAAAATTAGACAAATATTTTTTAATTTTTGATCGTCTCAAGGTGAGACTAATCATGGTTGTTCCCCAAGACGTGCTTCTTCATGGATGATTCGCTGGCCCCACGCCATAATCACATTTTGCATTTTCATATATACTTGGACTTGGATTTATAATTTTTTCATGAACATTTTCTACGGTCCCGTTGAAGTTGGCTTAAAGTATACAGTTTGAATTTTTAGATTTTGTAATTGAATTTCGACATTCTAGATGCCCCGTATGTATTTTTAAGGATTATTTGTGTTGATTTTCTCTTTACGTATTCATGAAACATCACAAATCGCGGAGAGAGAGAGAAACCCTCAACAAAATGACAATATATTCACTACTTTCTTTTCCAAATATACATCGTAGTCCCCTAAAGGTGGTGTAACTAGATGACCCGTTAGTCGAAATGTTGAAATTTTAAGATAAAGAAAAGATCCATTCATTTTAATGATCTCGAGACGAGAAACCAAACCACCCCCAATGAGAAAAAAAAAATTATACATATATTTGAGAAAAAATAGCTGAAATTACAAACGAGAAAAGAAAAAAGAATTAATTCCCACCTTTTTCCCCCTTTTTCTTCTTTGATTTTTACCTACAACCCCAACTTTTTAGGGACACCTCACATTCCTTCCTGGTCCTCCATAGTAGAAATAGTTCCCCCAAACTCTATTAATCCCTCCTTGTATGTCGTAGCAATTCGGGTGATCCGCCAAGACCCGGAGGTTTTGCAAAGGAATGAGGTTGTTGTCCCAATCCACTATTTGCAAATTGCGAAAATAGGAGGCCTTTCCGAACCCTTCGCCAGCAAAATGCCCACTCCCCATCTGGGTGTTCGTGTGGAAGCCTGAGGGCCTCGAGTTCACGATCTCCCCGCCGAACTGCACCATGCTTGCGTGGTCCCTGAGGTGGGTGAACAGGACCGATGGCCAGTACCCGACCAGGACGCCTGAACCGAATTCGAGCCACCAATTCCCGTGCTTTGGATCCTACACAGGATAAGAAAGAAGGACGATGTGAGTACTTGATGTCTAAGGCAATCAATCTCACGTCCACCGAACTCCCTTTTCATGGAGACATTTCAATGGATTGGGTGAAGACATCGTTATTTCAAGTGGGTCTCATCAACTTTTACAAACCCACTAAATTTAATAAATATATAGAATTTTAGTGCATGCACTCGGTCCGCGTAATGATTTCTTTATTTCATGTGCCCTATTGCATACAAACACATCAATGCACACGAAGGGAAGTCCAAGTGCACTGTGGTCCATTAGATCTACTTAATACAAGTTAGAAATGTCTTTATTTACTTTCCTATCAAAACAAAGATGTTATTCTTTTCTTTTTCAAGGCAAAACCATAGAAAAATGCACTTATTACTTCAAATGATTTTAATTATATGGAATTTCTATTTTTAAAGATTAGAGATGTGATTTTGTTTAAAAATCAAGAGTAAAAAGAGAAGAAGAAGACTATAATAAAACAAAAGATCCTTGCAATCACACTAAAAAAAAAATTGATTTTTTTCCCATCCTCATATCAATTTGGTGGATGACTATACGATATTTAATTTTGAAGACATTATTTGAAACACTTGCTTTCGGACTTATACTTGTCAAATAAATTAGAAAATTGTGAGAATCCCATGTGATGATACTCCATCACAAGTTTGAGAATAAAGCCGCATTTTCCTCAAATTTGATCTCTGGAGAGACTTATCAAATTTCAAACTTGACTTGAAAGTACTGAAAAATTCTATTTTCCAACTTCGGCATCAAAGCGAGCAAAAGAATTTAAAAGAAATAGATAGAGGAAAAAGTGGGGAGAATCTTGGAGCACAAAGCAACAAGGCAATCACAGTCATTGTTCCAAGTTTCCAGTGCACGCGTGAATATGCATTTCAAAGCTGTAGCCATCTGTAGGGCGACCATCGATTTTATTTTATTTATTTAATTTTAAAGGATAATTTTTACCCCCTCTTTTTTTTTTTTTTTTTTTTTTTTTCCAACGTAAATTCAACACCTTTTGAAGCCTCTAAAACGACTTCTTTTCATGCCTGATTAAGGCAAATGATGTTGACATCAGATGGTCCAAGTTTTTTCTTAGCTTCCAAGATCGACAACTTCTGTCCGTTGTCAGTCCTGAAGGTGGCCCCCCTATAAATCTCCACCGTCAGATCATGGTGGGTTCGATGCTACGTTTAAGGATGAAGGCCCTCTTTAGGTTGTCTTCTTGTTACAGCCGGGTGATGCAAGCATTGCCAAATAACGGTAAAACTGCTAGTAGGTTTAACAATTCAAGTTCTCTCTGGTGTTTCCCTCTGAAAACATAGCCCTCCCCCACCCTAAAGTTAGTAATGCTTGGTTGTTTGTACAGTTCCATTTTAAGTTTATCATCACAAAAGCAAAAATATTGCCCTCAGTATTGGTATATTCCGATAATTGGTATTTTGGTGCCTAATTAATAGAGGTAATAAACTATTGCAATTCAACATGTGATTTCACATAAATAACATGCACAAGCTACTTAATTTTGAGGATTGGATGACATCAAAGATGCCGGTCATGAGACCATCTTACATCACTTCCAGCATAAAGAAGATTCTAAATTAAAAGTAATTTCATCTATTGTGAAGCATAAAGTAGTTTTTTCTCCATTATGAATAGAATTAGTTTTCTTCTACTTTTGGTGACAAGAATGACATCTTTTTCATTCATTTTTGAGTAGCTTTTGGATGATGGGTGATTCATAAAATCATGCCAATATGTATGCATAGGCATGGACTTTGAATCCATAATATCCTTCTTCTTTTTTCTAATTAACCAGAAAAAGTAGAGCTCTAAATTTAATTATTACCTTCCAAACCATCAAGCTTATGTCAAATTGACCACCATTGTAGGAGGATGTGGGAGAAATTGCCGCCCCAATTGCAATCCTAGTGTTGGTCTGGACAAATCCTGAGCACAACAAGTTGTAACACCCTGTTGCTTGGTAGGCATCCGTCTGCATGCAATCAAAGTTGCAAAAATATTAATCTCATGATTTTAGGAAAATATTTGTGTAGGAAAGTTTTTTTTTTTTTTTTTTTTGGTTACTTACTGTCCAATAAGTGAAGAACCTCGGATAGCTGTCCCCATACAATTCTGGACTAATCTGAAGAAAATAAAAGTAAATATTTATTCTCTAATCAGTAACCCCGTCCGACACAAACTGAAAACATGGTGGAAAAGACTAAGCAACAATGTCAACTAGCCATTAATGCAATCAGTTGGGAAACTAAGTTTGGTCATTAATGTGCTTATATTATATAAGTCAGTGACTTGCCAACTACACAATAATTGCATGCCGGAATAAATTGACCCCAGAAACATAAGATTTTCAATGATTTTTGCTGAACATAGATATAAATCTCTTGCTTCTTGGATTGGACCATCCAATTATGACAACCCTTTACTTTCCTTAAATTCCCCAGCCTTGGCAGAGGCAGATAATATTCTAGTTTCTATTTCAAGTTTTTGTCACTTTGTTGTAAAACAATTAGTATGTATTTTAGATTAGTTAGCATAAATGAAGTTGGGACTATCCCCTACCAAAAAAAGAAAGAAAGAAAAGAACATGATTAAAAAACCCATAAAATTTTAATTGGTATAAAACCAACTTGTGGGGAAAAATATTCAAAATCTTCCAACACATAATTAGCCAAACATTAAGAGCAAATTTCCATTTATGAAAAGAAAAATAATTTCAAATGTTTCAATCGATATCTCAACATTTCTAAACCAAGGGATGGGGTTGACCTAAACCTAAAATAAACAACTCATCCGTGACACAAGGGCCGTTCACAAATCGAAATGCATGTGAAAATCCAGTTGTTTTCCCTAACGTGTTGGAAATTATGAATTGAAACCCTAAAAGGGGCCAGACTAAGTGGACTGGTCAACTTATTATCTATTAGGAAATGTATAAAAAAAAAAAAAGAAACTTTTATTAGGGTAAAAAAGAGAGGAAGAAGAAAAAGATGAAAGCGTACCTGCCAGCCAGCTTCAATGGTGTTAAGGTCATTGCCAAAAGAGCCAGAGATGACCCACAACTGGGAGAGGCTGAATTCATATTGATTAGCCACTTTTGGCGCCCACACATTTATGCTTGCTTTAGCTCCATAGTATTGATCTCCACTCACAAACCCTACCGCATGCTGCACAATAAATAAATAAATAAATAAATCAACAGAATAGAAGAAAAATACAAGTTATAATATAAATTTATTAGAATAAAAGGAGGCAACTATTTTCACGATCCTAAATTGAAATTGAATTCCAATGACTGCCTTACACAAAAATTGTAATAGTCCCAACTCCACTTGTTGTGACTTCGGGAGACTGGAACATATGGAGGAAAAAAGAGAGAATAATCTATGGAGGAATTTCTGAATTTAATAAACATCGGGTTGGTGAATCCGGTTAGGCTTGATCGAGTTCAAAATTGGTACCATATGTTTGTCTTCTTTTTTTCAAAAAATAAACAAAATGAAAAGATGTTTTGTACCCAAAGTGAATGAATATGTTTTTGCTTGCTTGATAATAAATAGCCCGCAAAATTTGGAGGAAAGCGCAAGCAAACATAATGTCAAAGTTAAAGACCACAGTCCGAAAGGTACAAGCCGAAAATAAAAAGCAGTTTCCTGTCTTCATGCTCTAACTTTTTCTCGAAGCTAAATTTGACCAACTAAAGAAAATGAAAAAGAAAATGAAAAGAAAAGAGAAGAAAGGAACAAGAAGCAGAGAGACTGAACATCAACATAAGGAAGAAGAAGGGAACAAAGAGACAATTATGTCTGAATTTTTGCCTTTACCTTTGAGGCAAAAATAGGCAAAGAGACTTGTTTTCAGATAAAAAATTAATTAAAACTTAGATGACAATAATTTTTAACTCGGAATGAATGATTATTATTTCTCTTAAATTACTAAGAAAATAAAGAAAAATGCTTGAGATGTATACTAATCTCTGCTCAACTTCAATGGCAAGGTCTCTCCTCTTACCTCATGTCCATTGCTTGAAGTGTCTCTCCTGACAGGTCTTTTTATTTTCATCCCAAAACTCTGAACTGAGGAAGCCCTCGACACGTCTGCTTCGCTCGTCCTCCGTATTGGCACCGTCCCTTCCGGGCATGCCTCACCCGACATGCTCCATAGTTGGAACGTCTCAGCAGCCGCGGCGGTTGAATGATGCCCGTTTGGCCTCTCCGGTGGATCCTGCGAATTTCGCCAAAAAAGGAAAGGGTAAAAATCAGGGGCTCCAAAAAGTCATGTAAGTGATTTTCTTGTCCAAGGTCAAAGAAACTGGGGTGATACCAATGGCTTTTGTCCCTTCAATAGAGGATGATCAAAGGCTGGTTGCCGGTGAGATAGAACACAGTCTATTATATCTCCATCAGGACTCTGCAAATAAGAAAAAAAAACAGAAACAGAGAGACAAGAATGAGGAGAGTTTAGCAAATAAAATTAGTAACGTGATTAGTGCAGCATGTGACTGATGGATTATTTTCTTTTCTCATGATGATGTGGACAGTTTGGTGTCCAAGGTCTCTAAAAACAGAGCAAATTCAGGGGAATAAAGCGAAAGCAAAAGCAAAAAGAGAAAGGCGGGTTTGCCTGAATCGTTTTGACGGGAGGCTTGTTGATGTCCCTGAGACGAGCCCTTATCATCTTCAGCTTCTGCAGCTCGTCCCCGGGCCGGAAAGTCCGGCTAGTCCGGTTAGTCCGGTTCGCGGTGCGGAGGGCGGCAGCGGTTTCCAACGAACGAGCGTGACAAAAGAAGGGAGAAGGGACGAGGAGGAAGAGCACAAAAATGGGAATGATTGAGGACGGCGAGAGGGAGATCTTGGAGGAGGAGGAGGAGGAAGAACGCCAACGACAACAGCTACAAGAAGAGCTACTCGTGCTACAATCCATGACGGCCTCTGAGAAGCTTCCTGCGAGGGGTCCTGTCGTTTCTCTCTTCGTCCACACCCGGTCGCGCTCGTCTGTACGCAGCAACACTGGCCTTGTCCTCTTGCGCCCGCGCTGATTTCCGGTGCCGAGAGATCGCACGCCCCCCACCATATTCACCCAACACATCGCGACCCTTCTAAGGAACTTCGATTTCAAGTCCCTCTCCCGCTCTCTGTCTCCCTCTCTCTCTGCATCGCCATTTCCAAGGCCCTTTTCTTTCTCTGTCTTCGGGGCTGCTTCTATTCCAATTCCGCCTCGGGTTTTTAACGCCCGGCACACCTCGAACCTCCAGGCAATGAGAGGAGGAGGAGCTGCTGATTCCGCGCTTATTAAATTCCCAAAAAGCCGACGAGGAACGAGGGACAGGGATAGAATAGAAAATCTGAGTCCGGGCTTCTCAAAGCTCTGCCCATGTGGGCGTGGCGAGATAAATAAATCTGGGTACTGATGAAATCATGCCAAGACGTGCAAGATTAACTTAAAAATAAGCAGAAAAATTCCAGAGAGAGAGAGAGGGAGAGGGAGAGGGGGGGTGGTGTTTCCGTTTTTCAATACGGGCAGGGGAGTGGAAGAAAACTTTATGAAGCTTTAAATGGCGTGGAGGGTCGCAGGGGCAGGGATGGGAAAAGGGTTTGGGTTTATATTCTTTACTTTGGTGGATCGAAGGACAGGATTGGAAGGAAGGATTTGAGATGCAAAATGAATGATTCTTAAGTGGGTGGGGGGGTGTGTCTTCCAAGTTCTCTTTGCTTTGGGTGGGGTTCTCTTTCTCACTTCCCTAGATGTTCTTCCCCTCTCCTCTCCTTCTTCTTTTTCCCTTAAAAAGAAAAGTAAGTTTTTCACTTCCTAGATATGCTATTTTTTAATTGAGATTAGTATCACAAAAAGCTTCAAATTAATATATCTGTAATAAGTTTATTCTAAACTAATTTATGGGTTGTCAAAACCTCAAAATAGTATACTAAATTTACCCCAATCTGATATAGATTTTCATCTAAGCATGCCCTACCAATTGAATTATTGTCAAATGTCATTTAGTTAAGCAATTTCATGATAAAATTTGATAGAAGTTGATAGAGGGTAAATATGTCACAGGTATATCAGTTTATGGTTTTAGTGATCCTAAAAATTAGTCTGAGGTAAATTTATTATATGTGTATTAATTTAGGGTTTTTGATAACCCAAAAATTAGTTTCAGTAAAAATTTATCATAGATGTACTCATTAGGCTTTTCCATGGTATTAACTCTTTTAATTACATATAAGAAGCAGTGTTGCATAATAAATCTACATAAGAATGGAACAATAGAATCTTATTTCATTTGTTAAAAAGAGAGTTAAATGATTTTTCGGTCCATATGTGCGCGAAATGAAAAAGAGTGAGCAATTTAGAATTATTAAAAAGTGAAAAGGGAAGAATGGTCCTTCCTTAATGTGAAATTTAAGGAGTTGGCTAGAAGGGGGCGTCCTAGGTCGGATTCCCTACCCTTGGCATAGATTTAATCAATGAATCTTTTGAACCTATTACAATAAGTTGTGAAGGCTTAAGGGTCCGGCGCAACAACCCCATCGTACTCCTTTTTGGCTCCGCAGCTAATTTTCAGTGATACAAACTTCTCTCCCATCATTAATTTTGGAAATCGAACCTTCCTTCGTTAAATATAATTGATAAGGACTGCCGAGGCATGAGGCACTCGTGAACTTGACTATAGAAAATGGTTATTTTACCATTTTACCAATTTTTTTGCTATGGTTCCATGAACAGAGCAAATTGCATATGATCATAGGCTTGAAAGTTTCTACTCATGCAACAATTAGATTATGGAGTAGGTGCATGCTCATGTCCAACAGCCATGCATCCATTTGGATCGTGGAGGGTTGAGCAGTGATTGTCATCCATAATTAAAGTTTAAAAAGTTATTTACTGATTTACCAAATTGTGGCCAAACAACCTTCAGCCAATAGAATAAAAAATACCATCAAATGACCAAACGATTTCTACTAACTTTTTATCCAACGGATAAAAACTCACTGTTAAATTTTCTTTCCAAGCAAGATGACGTGGCACGTGACTTGGATGAAAATGATGTTTTAGAGTAACAAATTAGTAGGAAAAAGAGCCGCATCAATCTCAAGAAATGTACATGAAGCAAATTAATCCTAATCAAGAGGAACCATAAATGACAATGATTTAGATAAACAATGTCTCTGGCTTTTTGTTGACGTGCCCACGACGTCTTTTTAGCTTGAGCTAAGGTGTATTTTTTGTACACATCAGTCTCGTTAGCCACATCATTTACCACATCAGTGGTGTTGGTGGATATTTTTGTCCATCAAACAAAAGTCCGTGGTTTCTTTTTTTTTCAAGATTACTTGAAAAGTTAGGGTATTTTTGTCTCTTGCGTAAAAGTTAGTGGTTTTTTTATTCTTGAGAAGTAAGATTTGATCGGACCAAAACTTACACACTATAATAATAATGAATTTTGTAGTAAATAATATTTAACTTTGAAAGTTAGATTTTTTCCCTGAAAATTTGTATAATCAAATAGAATAATTATCTTAGATATTGCCATTTCAAAATGTCTTTAGTAAGGTAGATGATTTCTCTAATTATAACCTTTAGCTATTATTTTTGTGCCTCTAGATCATTTTTCTAAAGTACAAGTGTCTTTGTATAACTAAAATGGAAGCATCGGTATTTGCCTCTATATATAATATATATATATTTTTTTTAAGCATGTGAATTTCCCTCTAAATATCTGTTTGAGACGGGAATGTGCTTTGCTAATTGCTGAGTACAATCGTACTTTTCCCATGTTTGTTGAATGGTTGATGTTTGGAGGTAAATGAATTTCACCAATTTCCAGCAAATCAATTCAAAATTTCTCATAATCGCACTCCACAATTAACCATCTATCTTCTAACACAATTAACCATCTATCTTCTACATCAATTATTATCAACTTAATTTTAGAAATATGGACTCGTGGCTATGGTGGTCGACATCGGCAGCGCCAAGGTGACATGTATGCTAGCGGTGGCTCGAGGGTGGAAAGTGTGCATAAATTTGGGGTTTTAAAATTAGGGTTTTGGCGACGATGGCATGGGATTATGATTTCGAAGAGAGTGGTGAGAAAGATAAACTGTGAGAACCTTTAGTTCTGGTGGAGCTCAAGATAATCTATTGTCAAAATTGAAAAGTTTTATGATCAATTTGTGACATATTATATAGTCCAATATATTAAGGAGAATACACAGATTTCAAATCATTGCATTTATAAGCCAAGCACATAAATGTGCTCCGATCCGGATCAATTATTCGATGTTCAATCCCATTTTATGAGTATCATTATATTTTTGTGCCCTAGAAATATATCAGATACTAAATGAATCTATAGAGATTTAATGACACCATAAAAGTGATAACAATACATTAGCCCCTATGTTTTAGCAAAAATGCATTTTATCTATTAAATAAATTGCATGGCAGTAACACATGAATAAATAAGTCAATTATACATGACGTTCTCAAAATTCAAAAGTAAAGTTAGTCTCGATTTACATCCACAAAATTGAATGGCCGACATGCATGAGAGTATCTTTTCAACCAATTTTTTTTTCCATCTTTCGACATATAAACGACAACTTCGAAATATATTCGGTAGGGAAGAGCATGGTTTGGGTACACGGTTTCCACCCTAAATTCAAGAACCGCCCACTAAAGACCAATTCTGAAAAACTAGAATCAGAAACTAGCTATTGATTTCATGGATCCATTCAAGAATCAAATTGTTGGCCTAGTCTGGTTCCCGAGTGGGTCCATAGAACCGATTCCACCAAACTTCACGCGTTAGCACTATAATATACAACCAAAAATTACATAACGGAATCACCTCATTAAAGACATTCCTAGTTAGAGCCAATGAATTAACAATATTAATATGTTAGGAAGTGTGTAAGTAAGAGTACACATTCACTAAACTTGTTATAAGTGGCATAAAAATAGACAACTATCTAACATAAATACTAGTAAGTACTCTAAAGATTTAGGATTTTTTATTTTTTAATTTCAAGTGGGTGGTCTAACACTTAGAACTAGAAATTAGACATGTACCTACTGGTTCCAGTAAATTGGAATCGAGAATCAGATCAACTCTCTTAAGAACCATTGGTTCTTGGGCGGTCTAGTCCGATTCCAAGTGGTCCGGGCGATTTTTGATTCCTTTACACATCCCTAATATTTAGGGAAGCAAGTGGCGAAAGAGGAGCAAAATACAATTATGACATCACCACCGCACAGAGGTGACGTCACGGATGACTGTGGATGCAATTAGATGACCCAGTCGTATAGATTCCCATCAACCTATGACAAAGTGCTTGCGGTTCCACATCCGTTTGTCGAGAAATTGTATTTGCTGATGAAAACGATTCTGTTCTACTCTGTCCCCTCGTCCTTCAGCTTTCATCTCTGCACTGATAAAGAGACAGATGGGGTAATGAAAATGGACTCGCCTTTTAGCGCGACTCTTTCAATTTCCCTTCTTTTTTTTTTTATTTTTTTTCCTGCATTAAAAAAGATTCTTCCAATTTATTTTTCGATAGATGAATTATAAATATGCATATCGTCCATTTTTGTTTGCGGCCTAGATTAGGTTTATTTGGAATGGTTATTATTTTGGATTTTTATTTTTCGTTTTGTATATCTTGTTGCTCTCATTGTTTGGCTTTCATTTAATTCGAATTATCTTAAATATCTTCAGATATACATATATTGATATGTAGAAATCATTTCTAATTTTATTTAATTTTCTACTTATTTGCCTTTTTCACACTAGTAAAGTCACAAATAAAAGTAATAAGTTCATTTTAATTGGCTTGTTAAAAAGGTTGGAAGTTTAAGGAAAAAAAGAGCTTTAGAATTGACAACTCCATATTCTTGTTTTACATTCTTGCATAATAAATTAAAGCTCCGTTTCTTACATGAAAAATAAATTATCAAGAAATATTTTCTTCATTTTTTGATAATTGGATTGCTATGAGAAACTAAGAATCTTATTATAGTCAATCTATATTTAAATTCGACAAAATGATATCATTTTCTAAAAATCAGAAATCATTATCCATGATACAAGTTGGTCTCCACATACGCAAATCCGTCTCAATTGCCTAGCAAATGGTCCCAATACCCCGGACCCAAACTAGAACCTCTAGATCTAAGACCCCAAAACTTGAATTTGGGTTTTTGAGAAGCCTTTGTTTCTTCTAACTATATATCTTAGTATCCAGTAACCAGTATCGCAAAATAACTTATATCTCTTATTTGCAAAGGACAACCACACTAGGAAGAATTGGACAACTTATCCGGAGAAATTCCTTTGAAAACGTCTTAAAAAAAATTACTTTTCATGAAATAAAGGAGCCTCCGTCCAATTTCCTTTTGATGGGGTCATTAGATACTTTGCAAGCTGGAAATTTTCTTTTATTTAGCCAATCTTAACGATTTTCATATGGTTGAATCTTATGAACTAATAAATTATCATGGTATATATGTCCAAGGTTGTGGTTGCTTTTTCCCCAGAGTCCAGATTGCCCTATACGGTTCTCTTTCTAGGGTTCCGAGCAATGATGCCTGCAACAGCCCCAGCATCCTCCCCAACTTTATTTACTTATTGTTGCACCGCCTTTTTTTTTCTTCTTACGTGGACAGCATCGAAAACTTATTTGGCCCACAATGTGTCGCTCTCATTACAATTCATATGGTAGACATAATCAGACATTTCCTCAGTGTGTTTGGCACCCTTTTTTACTCTTGAATTTTGTTGAAGGGAATATCATGTCAAGAAAATTTTAGGGTTTCTAGTTTAAGGAATGAAAATATACTTAGTGAATATAGAGGTCTAGTTAGATACGAATCCCTTCCTCATCTAACTTGGACTGTGGCTTCAACAACCAAATCTCGCTACGCATGTTTTACTTTCACCTCTATTATTAAGGACCTAGGCATTAGTAGCTTTATAGGGTCATTAATAACAACCAATGAGGCTAACAATATTGAAGCCGACAATATATAGAGATTGGTCCCACGTCTGGTGTAAACCCTGAAAGCAGCGGAACCCTAATCAACATTAATTTTGACAGATGCATTATTGAAGTAGAAAGAAGATGTTAGTGCCGAACAATGGACGGCTAAAGTTCTTTTTATGTCCATTGAGGTGTGAAAGTTGCCATACTAGAATGCTAATTCTTTGAAAACATGGCTAAGTGTGGTTTTTTGCATTGACATTTCACACATCTAAATTCATGTTAGGAACATTAATTACGCTGGTCGCGCTTTTTCTTGTAAAAATAGCTCGGATTGGGTGCCGTAACCCTTTTTAAAAAAATTGTATCTTCTTACGGGAACAAGCATGTGGGCCCTACTCTTTCTTAATGTGTGATTAGCTTAGCCTAATGAACCGTATACAGTACAATATATGCTTAGAACTAATATAAACGCATGTCAAGTGTAAAATTGCGGGCGCGCAAACTTGGCATTTGGAATTCATGTTTCACTTATTTGTTAATAATTTTCTTTAGCTTTACTCCTCATCAATAATCTTGACATGGATCATATTTATCACTAAATCATCAAAGGATTGTGCGCCTAGGTAAAACGATGTTATAAATCATCGGGAGTAAATCTTTGGTAAATGAAAATGATAAAAAAAAACCATCTGGAAGCTTTAGATCAGCATCTTTCGCACAGATTAGTATGCTACCTAACATGCATGCAAATAAATAACATGAACACGAGGAAGTAATTAGCATAGGGAAGCTAGAGACCAGCATTTTCGGAATGATCTTGTTTAAAGTGACCACGTGGTGTCGTCTTCTTAATGAAACAATGTTTCACTTTTCACAGCCCGGAGTGCAATAAAGCTGAAATCTCTGCTGTAATGCTCGCTATCTCACCCCCAGTACAAACACTCTAAGCAGAATCGATCCTTTGCATGCCATGCATGCCTTATTATTGTAAGTGATGGAAAGAGAATATATGTATATACATGTATGTGTCTCCAGTTTCCTCCTGCAAGCTCTTTTCCGAGGTGATTCTGATGGACTTCAGTAGTTTAGTACACCCCTGGATTGCGTATTTTATTACAACACCTAAATATCAAATCATTTATTCAACAAATTAAGGTTTTTAGTTTAACAGATTGTTGTCCCATGAAATTTAACATAGTACCAGACGTCTAGTGTTCGATTCTTTTCGATTGTCAATTTCCTCAGCTTTGCTTCTAAGCCGAATCCCAACCTATCCGCAAGGGGAATGTTACACGTATTTAAACTGGTTTTATTCTTTTTCTAAGTTGTAATGCATCAAAAATCTTGTTATTATTACTGCATGAAAATAGAAAATTATAAACAAATTAAGGTTTTTAGTTTAACTAACGGTCGTTCCATGAAATTTAACATAATACCAGAGGTTTAGTGTTCGATTCGTTTCGATTATCAATTTCTGCGACTTTGCTTCTAAGCCGAATCCCAACCTATCCGCAAGGGGAATGTTACAAGTATTTAAGCTGGTTTTATTCTTTTCCTAAGTTATAATACATAAAAAAAATCTTGTTATTATTACTGCATGACAATATAAAATTATACAGTGCAACCAAGAAGGATTAGTAATGAGCAGCATCGTCTTTCACTCATGCTAATTTTGGGGCCGCATCCATCACTCTCTAGGTGGAGTCTTACTTGAAACGCGTGATCGGATTGGTCTGCGTAACGTCGGCAAAAGCACTAGTGTCAAACATTTGATTGTCCCACTTTTGTCCACACATAGAGCTCAAGCTTTAGTAACTGATCAAATTGACCAAAAGCATATGTGTGTACGCATAGCGGGCTTATATGGAGGCAACATGATTAAAGACCCAAAAGGAAGTTGACCGAAAAACCTCTCACCATGATGGCTCGGAAGAAGCAGGACGATTAAGCATCTTCTGAATGTGACTGATGAGTCAAGAACCAACGAGAGAAGTTCTTTAAGGTTCTGATCTCATGGAAACCTTGAAAAAGATGAAATCATGCCATGCAATGTGAAAAGGGTTTTGGTTGTACTAAACATATCGAGATCGGTCTATTGAACTAGTATATCTAATGGTGTCATATATCATACTTGAGTCTTTAAAATAAGTGCTCCATATGGAACATTCGATATGATTTTACCATATCACTCAACATATCAATTTTGTACACTAGCTTTATTGTACTTAGGATTATTGACAAAAGCATGTATGGATAAACTCTTACTTTCTTTTTTTTTGCTTGATCTACTTGCCACAGACTTTTTTGAACCCTAAACAACTCAACTTTCATAATATACATATCCCCCGCATATAGATTAACATGTAAAGTTTCATAAATTTATGTACCGTTTTTTTTTCTTTTTGGAAGGTGATTCTACACAAGCAAGCCAGCTTCTGGTGTCAAGTCTAACGCCCCCATTATGTGGGCCGTGGGCTTTCAATTCATTCCTTCTATTGATGGGAATTTTGGGAGTTTGTAATGATGACATGGCTCCATATTTTGACTAAATTGGCTCCAAATCGTTGATTATTTGGTCAGCCGAATCGGTGGGCTTTCCACTCCCGAGAGTCAACATGCTTTATGTTTGGCATTGCTTTCTGATCCTTAGCCTGAGGAAGTGCCAGAAGATCTTTTCATTTATTCTTTCTAGACTTCTATTCACTTGACCGGAGGCAGATATAATTTATTTCCGCAAAAATATAGTTATCAATGACTAGTGATAAATGTGAAGTCAGCACAGTGGTAAACGGGCTACCCATCTTTCATGAGATTACGAATTCGATTCACTTTGTAAATGATGTGTTATCTTAGCTATGGCATGTCTCGTGTGTGGGGATTTCTGCTAACATTTTGATAGGGTTATGGTGATGAACTCATCAAATTATATCAAATCTTCACTTTCTTTCTTAATATTTATGTTTGTCATGTTATAAATTGTGCGCTCTTTTGCTAGTTGTTGGGAACACTTCTCGAGCCAAAGTCATCCCAAAGACTCATCTTGATAGCGTAAATTCTAAGTGACTAAACAATATCCCTTATCTAAAATCGAATACTTTTCCTAGGCTATAGCTCTTTGTGCTAAAATCTTGGGGAAATAGAAAACAAAAAAATCTAAATTTAATTTACCAAAAAGCATCTTGATACCTATTTGCATCTCCCTAGCAAAGGGAGCTTCAGGAACATATACAATTTGGATGGATGAGAAGCTCTCTTTTTTCTCCACCTTCTTTTTCTTGTCCTCCCCAATTTGATACAATAGCAAGCTCTCTTGATTTTCCAAAGTCAGAAACAAATCAAACCAACCATTAACCAAGCAATCCTAATTGACAAGACCAGAAAAGAATCTTCAAAAATAATTTTTAAAAGTTGGCACATTGCTAAAGCAAACATCCCCCACTAGTAGACAACCTCAAAAGAAGAGACCAGAATCATGAGAAAGAATGGTTGTTAATAATATATATATAAAAGAGAATTTAGAGCCACTGAAAACCATCTATCCCCTTTCCAAAGATACTGTTCACCCACACTCTCTCAAAGTTATAGTGTAATTTTTTATTTTAATTAATAAGTTCTTTATCTGGTGTTTATTTTAATATGTGAATAAGTCTTGAAAAGGGAAAAAGAGGGGTTTAAAGAACAGCTTTCTGAGCATGGAATGTCGGTCTAGAACAATGATTTTGTCCCAGCGGGCAAGTCAGCTTTCCTGGTTAAATCAATAGGAATAACTTCAGGAAATTCCATATGCTTTATCCAAAGCAAAATACGGGGGAAGTGGAGACCAGCCTAATTAATTAATTAATTGATTAATCAATTAATTAATAAATTTTTGGGATAGATAGACCAAACCTCATTGTGATTCAGAAGGGCCGCAGTTGTCGAAAATGGGAAAACGTCTTTTCTCTCGTTTTCTTTTTCCTTTTTTTTTTTTTCTTTTTCGGGATTTTTGAATTGGCATGCCATAGGCACATCATGATGATGCATGCATGATGATGTTGGTCCAACCAAGTACACAATTTGAAACATCAGTCTCTTCTCACCTCTGGTTGCAATTGGGGGAAGGACAGACATGGTGATGATGATTGTCAATTATTCAAGGCCTTTGGATGCACATGCCCTTTGATCATGTCAGTAGATTGAGACTTTATGATATTGTGGGACAGGAGGAGCATGATGTTGTGATGGTGCTGCTGATTCCATGCGTAAGTCAAGAATGTTTCAGTACTGATATTGTCACTGGTTCATGCATGCATGAGCCTGTGACAATCTGTGTACTTTTTAATCTAGGTCAGAAATGAGGAACAACAATAGAGGGTGCTTGAAAGATGTTGGAATTGGATGCACGATTGCACATGGCCTAAACAATGAATCTGGACTTATTTGTTGTTTAAATCTAAATCATATGAGATGTGCACCAAATAATCGATAGTGTCGTACGCATTGATGTCCCCTATTATATTTGATCGGTTACCAAACAAGCGAAAAAATAGAAGCAACATAATCTTGTCACTTCTATATGCTATGCCAAATAATTCGAAACACCAAATACAATCTATGAGTAAATTCCATTGATAGTCATTAGACAAGGGTGGAATTTTCAATTAGGTCATGAAATTGTGATTTTGAAGTAAAGCAATGTATGCTTATATTGGTAGAAGGCCGGTGACCTTTCATTGAATATGGCCGTGTCCTCATTGTCAATCTCTCTTCTCCCATTCTTTTTTAATAATTTAAGGCAAATGTGGGATATAGTTAGACATTACGTCAGTGCCATGTGGCTATCACATTAGTCTGTCATAGGGAAAATGAGAAATTGGCGAATCATATCACTTGGAAAAATTAAAATTTTAGTACATTAATTAAGTTTAGGGGTTGCATTCTAGATTTCACCAAAGTTTAGCAATTGAGAATGAGATTCACATATTCTTAAATTGTTCCTCATCGACTCTATAAAATATCTAGATTTCATTTAAAGGAATAATGATATAAATGGTTTCTGAATTTTTAATATGTTTAATGCAGTTCATGAACTATTAGTAATGCTTAATATAATTTTTCCATTTGCTCAAATGACAAATTAGACATTAGTTGATGATGTAGATTACTATATGCCAAATTAGATTTATAAAAATTATGAGTCAACATGTCCATCTACTTTTTGAAGAGAAAAAAGTTATGGTAAAATGCGTGTTCATCATTTTTTGATGATGATCATTATATCGTGATTTGTGACAAATATCTTAATTGGATAATCTACATGTAACTTTTTTTTATTGTCCACCTTTCAAACTTAATGAATTGGAAGTCACATTAGCAAATTCCAAATTCTGTAGACATAATTAATGGAAAAATGACATTGGCATATTTATGTAGTCTATGAATTATATTGAACATTTGCTAATAGTTCAAGAATTACATTGAACAAACTAAATTTCAAATGATGATATTGCACATTAGATTAAAGTTTAGAGATCATTTGTATTATTTTCTCCATCATTAAAAGATACGTGATGAAAAAAAAAAAAAACCAAATATAAGACAAAAATGAAATCACTTGAGCAAGCTCCTCGAAACTCGAGTCTTGTTTAGAAAAATACCTTCTTTATTTTTCAAAGTCAGTTGCACATTAGATCAAGCCTTTAACCTAAATTCATTTCCTAATCGTTTTCTTCATAATTTTTATCCCTATTTTCAAACATTATTGCAAGCATTAGATTTTCCTTTTTTTCCCTCACAATCAATCGTAGAGTTCTTGATAAAGAGGGTTAATCATCGTAGACTCTTGTTTTCACGACTTATATTTTTGTTCCACCCATTTTGAGTTACCGTAATCTGTAAGAAATCTGAAATAATTGTTGTATTTGGGGTAAAAGTATTGACCAAACGTATAGACTAATCGGGATAGGGTTTGGGCGGGTCTTCATACCTGGCTTCCTATGGGGGCCTGGGTTTGGCACCTCAATTGCGTCGAGAATCTCGCAGAATTTTGAGTAGGGTTTGGGATGTACACAGCACTTGCCGGACCCTGAGTTACGCATTTTGACTGGACTTTTAAAAGTCACTTTAGTAAAGACAATGATATGCCAAAAAAGAGAGAGAGAGAGAGAGAGAAAAAAAAAAGGAAAATGTTTGAGGCCCATTTAGAATTCTCTTAGGCCACCCATCAAAATGGGCCAACTCGATTTGTTAGCCTATGTTTAATTTGTGTTGGGTTACTCTAGGGTTCCGATTTTATTTTTATTTTTTAATAAATTTAACCTCGATGTTTTCAAACTCATAAGTGGTGTTTATCATTTAGCCCTTTACACCGTATATAATTTTATTTTATTTACTTTGCAGATTACATAATTACTCTTTTTATTTATTTCGTAAACTTTGTGTAAGTTATGGTTGTTGAAATTTTAAATCACATCGGAATTGAAGTCTTCATAGTTCATATTGTACATATTACAAATTTGACTTTTTGATTCTTATTTGTAACCACAGGAGTTGATACCTTTTGGAAATATTTATGTGATTACTATGCTTTCATTTCTTATTGATGTGCTCTAGAATTAGATCTTAAAATCTGCGATATCCACATTATTTAAATATAACTTTCTTAGCGTATGAATTAATTATATGATTGGAGCCGATGAGAATTTTGATGTGGAGATCTCGAGTACAACATCAATATTGAGAAATCCCATCGCTTATGGTTAAGTTACACGGTGATCATGGAGGTTTCTAGTCTTATATATTACCTAATGGTTTACAATAGTAAAAGGTTTCTCCATGTCAATCTCTTGATAACTCCGACAGACATGTAAGCTCCAATTAATTGGATGTGGAATCGGAGGGACTTGAGTAGCAAAAATATGCAATTTCGATACTTGATTAGAAAAATTTATAGTTCTAGGATTCGATTAAAAAAGTGTAAATTAAGGATTAAAAATTAAATTTTACCAAATTAGTTATGTCCTTCATTCTACTTATTCGTATAATTATCCACTTTATTAATTAGGTATAAGTATACCGGAGCTTTAAACTTGTAGCAAAGATGCAATTAAATTCTAAATTAATGCAGTCAAGTACTCAAATCTTGCACAATTTTGAGTAGGGTTTAGTAGGATGTGCATAGTGCTTGCCAAACCCAAATCCGGCTTGCTTCCACCCTAAGTTATGCAGTTTGACTGGACTTTCAAAAGTCACTTAGCAAAGATAATGACACACCAAAGAAAGAAAAAACAAAAAAAAGAAGAAGAAAATATTTTAGGCCATTTAGAATTCTCTTAGGCCACCCATCAAAGTGGGCCAACTCAATTTGTTGGCCTATGTTTGATTGTGTTGGGTTACTCTAGGGGTCGGAAACAAAAATTTATAAATCCATCTTTTCAAACTTATAAATGGTGTTTATCATTTAACTCCTTACATCGTATACATTTCGATTTTATTTACTTTGCAAATTACATAATTAATCTTCCTATTTATTCTGTAAACTTTTTGTAAGTTATGGTTACTGAAATTTTGAATTACATCGGAATTAAAGTCTTCATAATTCATGCTGTATAGATTTCGAATTTGACTTTCCGACTCTTATTCGTAATCACAAGAGTAGATAACTTTCGAAAATGATTTATATGATTACTATGTTTTTAATTCTTATTGACGTCCTTTTAATATCAGATCTTAAAATCTACGAACTCCAATATTTGTTAGTCAATACTGTGCGCAATATTTGTATTTCATCTATTAATTACTTAGTAATTTGCAGACGATTTTAAATTACGTGAATTTTTTTATCTTTTGCTAGTGTACTTTAACATTGGATAATTTTGTTTGCAGGACTACACACATCCCTAGTGACAAAGCAAGCTCATATCAAGTTGAAGAGAAGCTTGATGGTAAAATTTCACTTTTGGTCTCTGAATTTGTGATTTTTTCTTCAATGAATTCCTCCGACTTTAATTTATCTAGTCAAGTCTTCGAAGTTGCATAATTTGTCTATCAAATCCCTTTGGCTCACAAATTCAGCTAATTAGAGGTTACGTCTCATTGGAGCCAACGGGACTTTTGACGGGGAAATCTCAAATACAACATCAATCTTGAGAAATCTCATTACTCATGGTTAAATTAGGGGGTGACCGTGGAGTTTTCTAGTCCTACATATTACCTGAGTAAATAGTTTTCTATCATAGTAAAAAGTTTTTCCATGTCACTCTCTTGCTAACTTCAATGACGTGTTGGCTCCAATTAATTGAATGCAGAATCGGAGGGACTTGAGTAACTTATGCAATTCGGAGACTTGATTAGACAAATTTATAGTTCTAGGATTTGACGGAAGAAAAAGTGCAAATTAAGGACTAAAAATGGACTTCTACCAAATTAGTTACATCCTTCACTTCCCTTTATTTGTATGATTCTCCACTTCATTAATTAGGTATAAGTATTTGACAAAGAAGTTAGGTATATGCATGCCACAATTCTACACTTGTAGCACAAAAGCAATTAAATTCTAAAAATCAAATTTTCAAGACTTATACAAAAAGTTTGAATTCATTGCTATTTACCACCTATGTCCATTTTAAATGGTACAAAACTACGGTGTGACTTTATTCAATATTTTTAAGGACACTTGGTGTAGATATGAGGGCTAATAGGTGTCACGTCAACAAAATTGAAAGGGGTGGGGTGGGGTGGGGCCTATCAATGGCAAGGGTTAGAAGAAAAGCATAGCAGGTCTCAGGGTTTGCCGATTGCCCCTGCAAAGACCCTTGCAAGGGCAATCGACCATCGTCGTTGAAGGAGGGCTAGCGGCTAGCCCTCCTCCTCTCTCTAGTTTATATGTCTTTTACTCTATAGATGTTGGTGTTGGTGGAACACTCATTTGACGATATTTTAACGTCAAATGTCCTAAAATCATTAAAAAGAGTGACGTTAGATTTTTTAATAAAGAGAAATAACTTAATTGTACTTTTTAAGAAAACTCAAAATTTGAGTTTTCACATTTTTAAAGTTTTAGAATGTGATTGCATTTTAATTAATTTATACTGTGCTTATCCTTTTTTTTTTTTATTACCAAATACATGGGCATATTTGGTTCTAGGGTAACAATTTTGGACATGTCTTAACTTAATTTGTTGCCCAAATACACTGCCCAACATGAAAAATGAAATTCGACCTTTGACACAATAATATGTTTTATCCGTAGATCAAGATCAAATTTGATGCTCAAAAGGTCAATTACTGATTAAATATTTCTCGTCTGAAAGTTATCGTTGACTTGATTGAAAGTTTGAAGCCGACTAGCAACAAGTTATCGTTGACTTGATTGAAAGTTTGAAGCCGACCAACACAGAGCTACAAAAATGAAAGCTTTTTCATTCCTAAAAGGAAAAGCTTTTTAGGAGTAAAATTGTACGTAATCCAGCCTGTACTCTGCAATCCGCACCTAGATGATCTATGAAAGAAACTGAAGATATCGAGAAGATGGTGACGAAAGGAAGCTGTTTTCTATATTCTCTTCAATGAATTTGTAAATGTACAAATCTCTGTAGATATATACAAGGCTATACAATGAATGGAAGTAAATGATCCTATGTGTCAATCTAAATCTAAATCTTATCTTTGATTGATATGTACACAATCGCAATCGGCTCTAATTAGATCAAATCTCCCATCGGATATTCTAGGCAATCCCCGCATATCTTCCAACACTCCCCCTCAAGTTGGTGGCTTGTAGATGTCCAAGACGCCTAGCTTGCTCAATAGATATGCGTGCTGTCTTTGACATAAGGGTTTGGTAAAGATGTCTGTTGGCTGTTCTGTTGTTCCAATTCCCTTTGTTTTAATTACTCCTTCTTGGATTTTCTCCCGTGTGAAGTGACAATCCACTTCTATATGGTTGGTTCTCTCATGCACTATAGGTTTTGCTGCAAGTTTGAGAGCTGCATCATTGTCACAGTATAGCTTCATTGGTCCTTGCACTTGTACTCTGAGATCCTTAAGTAAGCCTCGTACCCACACTATTTGGTAGGTGGTTTTGGCCATAGCTCGATATTCTACTTCGGCTGAGGACAAAGACACAGTGGGTTGTTTCTTGGTCTTCCATGAGAGAAGTGATTCACCCAATTTGATGCAATATCCAGTGACTAATCTTCGACTTATGGGACATGTTGCATAGTCTGCATCATAGTATGCTGTCATTCTCATGTCATATTTCTTGGATAGGAGTATTCTAAGTCCTGGACATTTCTTTAAATATTTCACAATCTTCAAGGTAGCTTCCAAATGAGATTGCTTCGATTTGTGCATGAATTGACTAAGTATTTGTACTGCATAGGAGATATCGAGCCTTGTCATAATCAGATATATGAGTTTCCCAGCAAGCCTTTGATAACTTGATGGATCTCTGAGTATTGGATCATCATTTTTAGATATGCCATTATCATAATCTGCGGTAGTCAACTTAGTGTTCTGCTCAATGGGAATTACAGTTGCCTTGCATCTTGATGGACCTACTTCTGATATAATTTCCGATATGAACTTCCGTTGACTAAGGGAAATCCCTTGGTCAGATCGAGCAATTTCGATCCCAAGGAAATATTTGGGTGCTCCTAAGTCCTTAATGTGGAAAGTGGCATGCAAATATTCCCTGAATTTTTCTATGGTAGCTTTATCATTTCCCATAAAAAGAATGTCATCGACACATATCATTAAGTAGATAGATAACATACCTTTGTTCCGTGTGAATAAAGCATAGTCATGTTTGGACTGCTAGAAGCCTGCTGTTGTAAGAGCATTCGCAAATTTGGCGTACCATTGTTTGAAGGCTTGTTTTAACCCATAAAGGGATTTGCGAAGACAACATACTCTATTCTCCCCCTGTCTACGTAAGCCCCGAGGAATATCCATATAGATCTCTTTGTCTAAATCACCGTGGAGGAAGGCATTATGCACGTCCATTTGATGTAGATGCCAGTCATTAATAGTGGCAACCGTTAAGAATGAATGGACCGTTACATCTTTAGCGATTGGAGAGAATGTCTCGTGGTAGTCAAAACCTTCTCGTTGGGTGAACCCCTTAGCTATTAATCATGCCTTGTAGCATTCAATGGAGCCATCGGCATGATATTTTGTCTTGTAAACCCATTTGCAGCCAATCGGTTTACGATTAGGTGGCAATGGGACAAGATCCCATATGTGATTGTCAATCAGTGCCTTTAGTTCTGCCTTCATAGCCTGTTGCCATTTTGGATTAATAGATGCCTCATCATAACTAGATGGTTCTTTGTCTTTAGATAGGCGACTAATACAACATTTATGTTCCTGTGATAATCTATGAAAGGAAACATAAGATGAGATTGGATATTGAATACCTGGAGAATTGTGAGTGGCACAGATATAATCTTTGGTCCAGGTTGGAGGTCATGTAACCCGGCCAGAACGTCTTGGATGATCAACTGCCACAAGAGAAGGAATTGACTCATTGGAAGGTAATGACGAGATATCCCAGATTTTCTCATTAGTGGTGGAATCTTCAGCTGTATCCTCCAACAGTTTGTTTGAGGAGTTTGAAATCTCAGCTAAAGTTGTTGCTGGAGGGAGTGCAAGAATAGGGGAAATATCCCTCAGTTGTCCTAGTGATATGTAACCAGGATCTCGAGGTGATGCTTCATCAGATAAGAGTTTGTGGGGATTGGAGATTATCCCTGAATCTTCATCTGGATATGTCTTCTTTGAGAAGGGAAAGATGTTTTCATGAAAGATTACATCACGACTTATAAAGAATTCCTTTGTGGAAATCTCAAGGACTCGATATCCCTTTTGTAGATTGGGATATCCCATGAAAATGCATTGCCGAGCACGTGGACTTAACTTGTCTCGAGGGCCCACTATTGTGACATAGCATAGACATCCGAAAACCTTGAGGTGTTTCAGCTCATGTTTCTTCCCGAATAGGAGTTCAAATGGTGTTCGCCCATTAAGTATCCAAGTGGGCATGCGATTGATTAAATAAGCCACTGTAATGACACAATCTCCCCAATAATCTTCTAGAATTGAAGCTTGGAACTTCAAGGCACGTGTGACTTCCAATAGATGGCGATGCTTGCGTTCAACCACTCCATTTTGTTGTGGTGTATAAACGCATGAACTCTCGTGCTAGATGCCATGAGATGAAAAGAGCAAGGAGCAATTATGACTTAAGAATTCTCCTCTGTTATTAGTACGGATTCGCTGAATGGACTTTCCAAACTGATTTTTGGATAATGCGATGAATGTTTTTAAATGAGAATAAGCATGATCCTTAGACTGCATCAAAAAAATCCATGTTGCATAAGAATAATCATCTACTATGGTGAGGAAATAACGAGACCCATCATGATTAACTGTATGGTAAGGTCCCCAAATATCCACATGAATTAAGGAAAGAATTTCATTAGCACGGGAGCTACTGGATGGAAAGGGTGTATGAGATTGTTTAGCAAGTGGACATATATGACACTGAGGACAAGGAAAGAAGGCACTGTGACCCAATCTCAAATGCATAAGGGAATTCTTGTCATTCATGCTCAAATTATATAAGGAAGGTGATGGATTTATTGGAATTGGGCTTACGGCCCATCCGCTCTAGTTGGGCCCAAAAGGGCCCGGCCCACGGGAATAGGGCCCGTGGATGGGAGAGGTATAAAAGGGAGGAGAGAGAGAGAGAAGACAACCGTTGGAATCAACGTACGTACGTCCTCTTCTCTCCCACGCTCTCTCTCCCTCCAAAAGGAACAGTAAGTTCAAGGCACTGTTTTCTCCCCTTCAAGGCGTCATCGGATCAGAATTTCTTCCTCTTCTTCAGCGTTGGTGTCTAATCTGTGGCTAACAAGGTACGCTCGAATCCGTGGTGTGCTTTACGATCGGTGATGCGTGTTTTCCGGGCTTCGTCTTCCGCATTGATTTAGGGGTTCGATTTAGTGTCGAATCCGGTTTTCGGGATCGATTATTCCCAACATTGGTATCGAGCCCTAGTTCACGTTTTCCCGATCAATTTGATGTTTTTTGATTGATTTTTCGCAAAAGGAAGTTCGGCCGTACGGATCGGGCGACAAATCCCGACACCCGAGACTTCTTCGGCCATTTTTCTGAGTTTTCGTAAGTCAAAAACGAATTCTGAAGGCACTGGGTGAAGCGCGACGTCGAGACGAGTCCGACGATGTGTCGACCGCCGCCGGGAGCCACCGCACGCGCCACACGCGCGCGGGCGGAAGGCGCGCGCGTGGGCGCGACGCGCCCGGGAAGCGCCGGGCCGCCGGCCGCGTGCGCCACACGCGCCGGTGGCGAACCGGCACGTGCGCGCCCGGCGGCGGGGCGAACCGGCACGCGCCGGTCCGCGGACCGACGCGTGATGACGTCACTCGATGACGTCATCATGACGTCACCAACCGTCGATAACCGTCGGAGATGACGTCATTGATGACGTCAGCGCCGACGACGATTGCCGGCCGGTCACCGGCCGGCGACCCGACCCGACGGCGACCCGACCCGACCCGATCAGCCTGGCGGCGCGCGTGCCGCGCACGTGCGGCCGACGTCCGCGTGACGTCGCACGCTCACGCGCGAGGCACGTGCGGGGCCGACGCCGCGTGACGTCGCCCACCGCACGCGCGCGCACGTGCGGTCGGTTCGTCCGACCGGCGCGGCCGGTCCGACCGGTCCGACCGGTCCGACCCGCGCGCCCGTTGACCCGACCCGTTGACCGACCGTTGACCGTTGACCGACCGTTGACTTTGACCGTTGACCGTTGACTTTGACCGTTGACCGTTGACCCGAAAAAAAAAAAAAAAAAAAAAGGAATTTGTTTCTTTTTCGGTCATGCCTATGTGTATTATAAGTGATCCATTTTTTTAATTCTGCATTTGTTGCATGAATTTTGGAAAATTATGTATTTTCCCTTATGAAAATTATGGATTATTCGCATTTGTTGCGGGGACTATAATGAGTTATGCACGAATACCGCAAGCCCGAGAAGGGACGAGGGAAATGCAAGACTTAAAAGGCTGATGTCGATCTAGCTAATTATCGGTGGCATGACGGTGATTTAGTATCACATGTGATCAAGGTCAATCGATGATACGAAATCATCCGGAATGGTTATCTTATGCCGGATTTTCGAAGGTGCCGGCTTTGATAAACACTCTTCCACCCGAATGGCAAGCAGTGTTGGATCGGCTATGGGAGGTCAACGTGGTCGGATTATAGGAAGCTAGTGGAAGCTTTTGTAAGAGAGTACTTATAGGATTGAGTTGGCCAAAACTTCAACCCTTAGATTGAGCGCCACATGGCGCCGAGTGAATGCGCCTTGGTGGCGACATGAAAGCTCTCCAAAAGTTTTTCCTTGGTTGGTGAATGTGCCTTCAGTTTTCTCAGATGTTTTGAATGATAGATTAGAAGGGTCATTCCCTATTTATCCCTTGGATTAATTATGTAATGTTTACTACCTGATTGTTGTTGATGTAACAACTGATATGTTAGTCGTATCATGTGAAAGCATTTTTATTTTATTGGATATTAGATTTTATTTGCTTTCTGTTATTGCTGGTTGCTGTGGGTAATTAGCTGTGGGTAGTTTTAGAAGCTTTTGTAGCTTCATAGAATTGATTTTGTATATGACAATCATATTAATGATAGTTTTGAGTTAGGATTTTTGGAGGATGATTGGAAACATAGTGACCTTTTGATTCGAAGCCTTACTTGAAATTATTTATTAATATGATGGGTCTATGCAAATAGGGATGCATAAATGATAGGCATTAATTATTCGTGCATGGATGTACGATGTGTTGAACGATGGTTCAACAACTAAGAACGTGATTCTTTGATATGAACGGTAACAATTGTGAAATATTGAATAAGAATATTCAATATGTCTTTGGAAAAGCAAGAAGCACTAGAAGCTCTTGACCATGTTATGGAAGATCTTAAGGATGCCATGCGCCACCTTGAGCTAGTAGAGGACCGCCTAACGGTATTTGAGCCGAACAAAGATATTTGCAATCTTTGGTTCTAGCTTAGAAAGGGCTTTGTGCTCTAAGCGCAAGCGTATTGATTCGTTCAATATGTGGGCATACAAAGGATCAAGTCCTTACCTGCAAGAAATCAAGAGTTAACCAACACAAGAGAGGAAAACGTCCTCAAGTGAAGAAAATGTCAAAGGCGAGGTGTTACAATTGTGACAAGAAATGTCACTATGCTTGCAATTGTTGTGAGTCAAAAAAAAAAAGTAAACACCTCTTGTACATTTGAGAACTTTGCTTATGTGTCAAGTTCAATATTATTGGCTGAATCCAATCCTTTGTGGACTGTAGATTCGAAGTGACGGACCATGTAGAGAAGGATAGAGAATCCTTCATGGAATTCCGACAAGTACCAACTGGAACTAAGTGGATCCATATGGGAAACAACTCTAGAGCTGAAGTAAAGGGATTGGCACCTGCCAATTGAACATGAGTGGTGGACGCACCTTGATGTTCAATATGCTCTGGAGATTCGTCGAAATTTAATGTCTGTCTTAGCGTTGGTTAAGCTTGGTTTTAGTGTGAACTTCCATAATAGAAGATGTAGATTTGTTTTTAGATACAAACTACTATGGTTGTGATTATTTTCTGGATGGTTTTATTGTACTAGATGTTGACTATGGTGGTGTCAATTTGTTATTCCCTTGTTTCACGTCTTCTACCTTATATGATAATGATGTGAATATGGTGGCATGCTAGACTTGGTCATATGGGCCAACAACAAATGAATAGACTAGCCAAAAAGGGCTTGTTGGGCAATATTGAAAAAGTCGATTTGTCCATAAGTGAGCATTGCCTAGTAGGGAAAATAACAATGAAACCATTTAGAAAAAGATAAAAGAGCTGGATTTCCTCTGCATTTAATCTATTTGGACGTCTGTGGTTCAATGAATATGAGAGGAAGGCAAGGGGCTGTTTATTTCATCACTTTTATATATGATTATACTCGAGTCGGACATGTCTATTTGATTTCTCATGAATCTGAAGCATAAGTTGTTTCAGAAGGTTTATGAACCTGGCAGAAAATCAATTAGACAAGAAAATAAAAGCATTGAGATCCGATCGAGATTGAGAATATTTATCTGATGTGTTCAGAAAATTATGTGATGAAAAAGGAATATAAAGATAGTTGTCTATTCCATATACTCCTCAACAAAATGGTGTTGTGGAAAGAAGAAACAGAACCCTACTAGAAATGGTTAGGTCCATGATGGTGCATGCTAACTTACCTATCACTTTTCGGAGTGATGCGTTGTTAATCGCTACCTATATACTTAACCGGATGCCTTCCAAATCGTTGCTTCCACTCCATATGAGTTATGGACGGTTAGAAAACCGGACTTAAGTTTTCTTAAGCCATGGGGTTGTGCTGCCTATATTCATGAGTCCTCTCACAAGTTTGGGAAATTGGGTCCCAAAAGGAAATAAGAGTATTTTCATGAGATACTGCGAACACTCGAAAGGGTATGTGTTCATAGGTGAGCAGGAAAGTGGGAGTATAACTGAATTTGAATAACGAGATGTCACATCCTTAGTGGATGAATTTCCTAAGAATGGCGAAATAAGGGAAGATTGTTCCCTATTTGAAACCTTGGATCAAGATAATGATGTCAGTGGAGTTCGTCCAAGTGGGAGTAATATGAGATGTGATGAATTGAATTCAACTCATTCTCAATTACAACCACCGATGTGACAACATCATCATCACCTAATCCAAGTGGGAGCATGATGGGGAATGATGTGCTAAGTGTACAATCTCCCATACGGTGAATAAGTCGCCAAAGTATTTCCCGTCAATGTTTTGACATTGAAAGGGAAGCTTTTATGGTTGCTCCACAAGATGAGGATGAGCCAAGAAATATTAATAAGGCTCTAAATTGCCCTAATAAGGAAAAATGGATTCATGCAATGAAAGAGGAAATGGAGTCAATGAAGTCAAACCATGTTTAGGAACCGGTTGATCTTCCAAAAGGACGCTTGAGCTATTGGGAACAACTAGGTTCTCAAAATAAAGCGAAAGGCGATGGCTCGATAGAAAGGCATAAGGCTCGCCTTGTGGCGAAGGGGTATAATCAACAGGAAGAAATTGATTATGAAGGATATGGGTGAGGTTACATATATTCTTGGATTTAAGATTTCAAGATTGTAAACCCATAAACACTCCTATTGCAAAAGGTGAAGGATTGAGCCATAGACTGTGTCTAGGGACTCCACAAGAGAAGGAATAAAGGAAACATGTTCCTTATGCTAGTGCTGTTAGAAGCTTGATGTACATTATGATGTGTACAAGACTTGGCATATGTTTTGCAGTTGGAATGGTGAGTAGATACCAATTCAATCCAGTCCAAAGACAATGGAAAGCCGTTATGAGAATACCGAGGTATCTAAAGGGAACTGCTGATTAGACGATGAGTTATTAAGGAAAGGATCTGCGACTCTAAGGCTATCCTGATTCTGATTGGGGAGGAGGTTTAAATGAAAGGAAATCTACCTCTAGGTTTGTTTTCTTACCGAATAATGGCGCCATATGTTGGAGCAGTAAGAAACAAACGTGTATAGCCTTGTCCACGAAAGAAATTGAGTTTGTGGCATTATCAGCAGTAGTGTAAGAAGATGTTTGGCTTTAGAAATTTTTTAGATCATTTAGGTGTTATTGGAAGTGCTTTGCAGATTTGTTATTTGTTAACCTGTGATAGCCAAGCAAAGAAAAGCGTACACCAAAGATCCAAAATATCATGGCAAGACCAAACATATAGATACCAAGTATAATTTTGTAAAGGATATGGTTGCACGAATGGACGTGAACTTAGAGTACATACTACGCATAGAATGGTAGCGAGATCCTATGACAAAGCCAATACCCAGAGATGTGTTTTGTGGCCATATGAAATCTCTAGGGTTGCGTAGAAGCCGATGTACCGAATATTGTAATTTCCCTAAGTGTTCACAATTTGATGAATTTGTGTTTTCATCATTAATGCCTATGAATCTTTGTTTGATCTTTATGCATCTTAATGCTCAGTGCATTACTTTAATTTGAGAAGTATGTCAGACAGATATAAGATTAGCCCACTCACACGGGTAATCGCCTCTATTTACTGTGTGATAAATGGAGATGAGACTGTTTTTAAGCTTATTATCTAGGTGATAATCGAGAGCTCAAGCTTAAAACACGTATGTCGCCTTAACTGAGTGTTAAGATGAGGACATAATACTTACTATGTCTGAAAGTAAAATACCCCACATATTTTACCTTATCCGTCTAAGATGCCGATGTGAGTTCGATGAATTTTGTGAATGAGTAGATACGTGAACTCAAGTTAGACATTGGGTATGTCCGAACTATCATCCGTACGGTATTGAAAGTGTAGACATACGCTCCATGGGAAAGGAGTTAATACCGTAATACGTATTTCATACTACGTATGCATGAGACGACCAATAAGAGTGACAAAAGTTTGATCTCAACTTTTATGTCGTGTGAGACTCTTGAGGAAGAGAGTTCCTCAATTTCTTTGTCCCCTCATGACTCTTACTTATTCTCGAGATTTCTATTTAGTGTTTGCTATCTTAGGATGTTGCCAATGGTCATGAGTGATTCGATCTAATGGGGCATTTCTAGAAAAGCAAGCGGACTGAAATTGAGAGTTTGAAGGAAAGAGGAAGATCGATTATGGAGAATCACATTGTAGTTTTGTATTCACCGGTTAACCAATTATGACTGTCTTTGTGATAATCATAGTTGTGAATACAATATATATATCATTGTTTAAAAGAGATCAAGAGAGATATAAATGTGATCGATCGATCTAGGTACCGCATACTAAATCTACTCGGGATGTGATGCCCATTATGAGCCGCTATATATTCCTAACGGATGTATGGCAACGAGCTCTCAAAGTATCTTTGGTCGCACGGATTATTCACCGGTATGAATGTTGAAGAGAGGAAAAGAGGATTCATTCGGCCCATCATGTTAAGTGAGAGTTTATGCTGGATTTTCTCTAATGGGGCCGAGTAAGGCGTCCGCCCATGTTGGTTTTGTACCACCATGTGCGAGTGGGAGATGATGGATTTATTGGAATTGGGCTTACGGCCCATCCGCTCTAGTTGGGCCCAAAAGGGCCCGGCCCACGGGAATAGGGCCCGTGGATGGGAGAGGTATAAAAGGGAGGAGAGAGAGAGAGAAGACAACCGTTGGAATCAACGTACGTACGTCCTCTTCTCTCCCACGCTCTCTCTCCCTCCAAAAGGAACAGTAAGTTCAAGGCACTGTTTTCTCCCCTTCAAGGCGTCATCGGATCAGAATTTCTTCCTCTTCTTCAGCGTTGGTGTCTAATCTGTGGCTAACAAGGTACGCTCGAATCCGTGGTGTGCTTTACGATCGGTGATGCGTGTTTTCCCGGGCTTCGTCTTCCGCATTGATTTAGGGGTTCGATTTAGTGTCGAATCCGGTTTTCGGGGATCAGTTATTCCCAACAGAAGGTTTATTTAAGGGAAAGCAGGATAAATCAAAATTACTTGGGAAGCTTGGCCAAAAAAATAGTCCTCTAGAAAGACTACCCTAGCCATTAGTCTACCGGTCAAAAGGGCCTGAAGAAACATGTATCATCATTGAATAATACCCGACATGAATTTTCTCTGCAGACTTTTGACACAGAAATAAGATTAAATTGGAATTCTGGGACATAGAGGACATTTTGAAGAATAATATGAGGACTGAGATTGAGTGTTCCTGTCACATTAACATGACTAATATTTCCATTGGATAATTGTACGAAAATAGGAAAATTCAATTCCTCATTTATACTCGAGAAAAATCCTTTGTCACATATAATATGATCGCTTGCCCCTGAGTCAATAATCCATGCTTTCCTTGATATAAAATTAATCAAGCAATGTGTGATACCTGAAAAACTCCCTCCTTTGTCAGAATTATCCAATTTTTGCAATGCTTGCATCAGTTGTTGGTATTGTCTGTATGTAATAGAAGGATCAGCATTTGGGCCAATGGGTCCACTGAATTGGTAGGCTGCCGAAATTTTTTTGCCCTTTTCTCCTGATTTTCCATGCAATTTCCAACAGTTGTCAATCATATGGTTAGAACGTTTACAATATTCGCAAAACAATTTACCCTTTCCTTTGAGATTTTGCTTGAAATTTCTTGATGACGTGGTGAAAATCTGGCCGTCCATTCCTTTAACCGCAGATTCATCTCCATCGTTCGATCTGCTTAAAACATCAGGCCCTTGTAAGTCGTCGGATCCTCACGCTTAATCTGGGCCGTTTGATCCTTCCCTTTTAAGGGAATGCGTGTCTCCTCTGCCGAACCCTAGCGCACCTCTCTTCTCCCTCTCTCGCACTAGGGTTTTGTTGCCTTCGTCTTGCCGTTCTCCGCGAACTGTAAAGGCTATGCTTTCGCTATTCTTTGCATGTTTTGGCAACACGAGCCGCTGGCTCTCCTCCTGTATGGCCAGTTGATAGATTCGTCCGATTGGTGGCATGGGATCCATGGCAAGGATTTGCAAGCGAAAGGTGAGATATGTCTTGTTCAAAATAAGCAAAAAACATGTGGCTTTCTCCTTGTCTTTGATAGACTTGTACTGTTTGATTGTAGATTTTGGACCTTCAAGTTTTTCTTCAGCCGCTTCGAGGCTATTCCACAACGACGATAGCTTGTTGAAAAAAGTCGTGACAGTCATGTTCCCTTACTTTAACTCATCAAGTTCCTGCATTAGGGTAAAGATTTTCGCTTGATCCAGTTTACCGTACATCTCTTTGATGTTTTCCCACATGCTTTTAGCGTCCTCTGTTGGTGGAAGCTTGACTACGACCTTTGGAGAGATGCAATTTTCGATCCAAGTTCTGACGAGTCGATTGCTCTTCCTCCAAAGTCGGGCCAAGCGTTCATCGGGAGGAATTGGAATGGTTCCATCAAGGAAACTATCCTTGTCCTTCGTTGCTAGGGCGTGCTAGAACTCCTGTGACTACCTTGGATAATTTTGGGCCTGGTCAACTGTTGGCTGATCAGCCGCAGTTCTGGTCTGTTGGTGGTGGAAACAAACAGGTTGTCACCAGGTTCTGGTCGTTTGGTGAGGGCCACCGCTGGAAACAACAGAAAATTGGGTGTGAAGTTCGGGTAGGAATTCATCCCTGACCTAGTTTCGCTTGACCCGATTGGATAACCCACATTGAAATATCCCGGTAGAGATTTGTTCCCATACCCGGCTCACCCGACCCACTTGTCTGCTCCAATCTGTCGGTTGGGCTTGCCCCATTCATGGTTGGCAAGCCCCCATTGGTTTGGACGTGGCTCTAGTGGCCCACATATCTAGGCGATGATGAATTTGGGCTTGGCCCAATGTATAGCGGATAAGGAATAAGGTTGGCCCGTCATGGGTTGCCCCATATTGAGCTGAGCTTGTGTGGGCCGCCATTGCACGGGTTGGGCCTGGAACGGTTGTTGTTCTGTTGTTGGAAATGTCACAGGTGGGTTTTGAATATGAGAGATCTGAGGAGCGACTTCTCTAGTAGGCTGGTTGCTGGTAGTAGAGGCTTCATCTTGCGGGTTGGCCATGGTGAAAAAAAAAATTCTTCTTTGAGAGTGACTCTAATGCCGGATGGTAATCTGTTTTGTAGGTCAGAATGTTCCTAAAAAAAGGTCGAGGCAGAAGCTTGAATCAGAAGCCTAGAGGCTCTGATACCATGAAAGAAACTGAAGATATCGAGAAGATGGTGATTGAAGGAAGCTGTTTTCTATATTCTCTTCAATGAATTTGTAAATGTACAGATCTCTATAGATATAATACAAGGACTATACAATGAATGGAAGTAAATGATCCTATGTATCAATCTAAATCTAAATCTAATCTTTGATTGATATGTACACAATCACAATCGGCTCTAATTAGATCAAATCTCCCATCGGATATTCCGCGCAACCCCCGCATATCTTCCAACAATCTAGCATGTTCTTTGGCTTTGCCCTTGGACGTCGAAGTTATGGCCTCACCCAGTCCTAAATATCAACATAATAAATCCCTGTTTGTCTAGAATTAAGGAATGGCTTATTAACTTTTAAATATACCTCGGTTTCCTTTGAATTTCCCTCCATTTATTTTTGGTTAATTTGGAAGGAAAGGAACAATTTTATGTTTTGAGCACAAGTCCCAAACCCGGGGAAGCTACCGGAAGCTGCTCCAACCTTGTATGTTAGTATTGCTCACTAGTTAGCTAGATCGAAGAAAAAAAACTAAGTTCAGACAAGTTTCAGATCGAGTTTAGAAACCACAGAAACATGGTGCCTTAAATTTAAACATTGATGGAGCTTACATGGAAGGGAATAACGAAAGAGCCATAGCATGTGTGTGTCACGATAGCTCCAATCTTCTGGTGGATGGCTTTGCGCGAACTATCATGACATCATCTGTAGCTCCAGCTGAAGCCCTTACTCTGCTGGAAAATTTCTTAGATCACAAACCGAACTCAAATCAATTTGATATGATAAATAGCTTATCTGGCGAAGAAGAAGCGTCTTGGGAGCCCATGCTCAACTAAGCTTTTATTTAGATTTTAAAGTGGTCCATTGCATCTAAGAAGTAAATGAAGTGGCGGACTGAGTTGTCAAAATCCAACGTGAGAAAAGCCTTCTTTCTGACCCATCGTTATATACCCCAAACCGTTGTGCTTCAAACCCCCCCCCCCAAAAAAATCTTTGTGCTTCAATTTGTTCTGCATCTACATCTGTGTATGCGCATCCTTTATCTTAATAAACGAGAGCTATATTTTAAGGGAAAAAGAAACATAAGTTTTAGTGGGAGATAATTTTGGAGAATATGTATATCATCTTTCCATTGGAATACCATGGGAATACCATGGACACTTACTCCCTACCAGATTCCCCCAGTTTTGCAATACAAATGTGAGCACTACGATCCTTTATTCATTCAATAAAATAAATACCCACAATTTATGTCGTTGACTGAATCTTTGGCTTGTGATATTGGTTGTCTTTGTCTGGCAGGAAAATGGTGATATATGACAACTTGAATTAGTGGATATTAATTTAAGATTATGTTTTCTGATTCTTATGCACTTAGACAATGTTTGGTCTTTTGCTTATGTGATTGAGAGTATGAAAGAAATGTTTACATGGCCAATATCGAAGGTATGTCACGCGTATTCAAAATTGTTTACATAATGAACTCTTCCACTCGTCCATCTCAATAATAATAATTTTGTAAAATATTTAGGACCAAACAAAAATCGGCATCGGTACACTTTTTCATTGTTTAGATACGACGACTATTACAACACCATTATCATGCCGAATCGGGTGAGGTTTTGTCAATTCATAAAATGATTATGTTTCCCTCAAACCCCAACTGAAGGAAACTTCCGCGGGCCAATCTTTTGATTGGTTAGTTACAAAGGCAGACTTCATTTACATTCACATGTAGTCTAATTCACATATGTGTAATGTTTATAACTTGTAATCCTCCAATCTGAATTGGTGCATTTACGTCAAATTTGTCTCAAACAAATTTTTTTACCACAAAAAATTCCAAACTGTTATTCTTTTGATAAATTTATCAAAAAAAATTTTATCACAAAAAAACACCAAACCGATAAATTTATGACAAATTTACCTTCTATTAGTTTCCGTTAAATTGAATTAATACCATGAAAAATCATAAATCAGTATACCTATGACAAATAGATAGTAAAACCCCACAAATTGATACATTTGTTAATTGTCACGTGTCAATCAACTTAATAACTTGACGTTAAAATTTAACGGAAGTTAACAAAGGGTAAATTTGTTACAAGTTTATCACTTTGGATTTTTTTGTGGTATAAACCATTATAAAAAAAACCAAGTGTCATCACTAAGCATAGCACAACCTACCACTAAAAAGCATATCCAAGTGCGTTATCTCAAATCTCAAATCTCCTAGTTGCATAAAACATGGTACCAAACCTTCGTAAGAGAGATGCGACATTGATTTTTGCGCTCTCTTTTTTGCTGTTGAAGATTTCGGTTATAAAAGGGACGAAGCAAAGGCACTTTCACAACTGGTGCTTAAACAACAATGGAGAGATCGTCAAGCATATTGGCATTGTTCTTGTGTTTACTGACAATAATCCCTTCTGATCATGCAATCGAATCGCCTCAATACACAGTGGCGTTGTTGGCCAGCGATTTCGAGATCAGGCTCTACAGGAATTCCACCTGGATGTCTGCTCCTCTCCAAGGAACCTCCTTCGAGGAGTCCACAAAAGAAGGATTTCACAGGTTTTGGAGTTCGATTCTCTCTTTCATCCTATAGCATGTGAGATTGCATGGTGTAGTTAATGACCATGCAGTTATTATCCTTTTTAATGTTCGCAGGCTGTACCAATTCATTCATGGCGCGAACCTCGACTCCTCTGAAATCGATATGACCGCCCCTATCGTGACGAGCATTGCGCAATCTTCTCAAGGGTCCTTCAGCTCATACTGGGTCAACTTCTATTTACCGGCCAAGTTCCAAGGAGCTCCTCCAGAGCCTTATCCCGAGCTGAACTTGAAACTTGACGAGCGGAAAGCACAATGCGTGGCCGTGAGGAAGTTCTCCGGGTTCGCTAGGGATGATAACATCGATGAAGAAATGGAGGCTCTCGTGGCCAGCTTGGACAGCTACATGTCTGGCGGGATTGTTAAGGACGACACGAACGTGTTCGCAATCGCACAGTATAACGCTTCGTATCATCTCTCGGGACGCTTAAATGAAGTTTGGCTTAAGGTCGGTTTCCCCGGTTGTTGATAAATGTCAACCTTAAGCATGTTTGCATGTACTATATGAATTGATGTTTGAGACGAATGTTTGTGTGTATTATGAATGCTTGTTTGGCAATTGTAAACATGGAATTTGCAACAACTTAATCGATGTGATTTGTGTTATGTGATATCTCTCATAAGATGACTTCGATACGCAAAGTTCAAACCATCATGGATGGTTATTAGGCATTCATAGATCATCCGTATCGCATTTTCATGTGACTGAGTGGATATAAACTTACTACTGATAGAGAAAATATTTAGTGATTTGATATCACCATGTTGACATTCCATATGACCTATATTTTTTCACTCATATCAACTAATATATAGACACGCGTCCACCGATCCATGTCAACGGTTCACGTGGAATCTAAATAAAAAGTTAATATTCTTCTCTCTTTCACCTCTCGACACCTCTCTCTTCCCCTTCGTTCATCCACAGCCACTGGACCTCCGTTCCTCCCCTATCGTTGCCAGCGCTATCATTAGGTCGACCAACGCTGCGTCCAAGAGCATGGCCGGCTTCCTTTGTTTTCTCTGTTTCGTTGTTCTCCAAATCTCGAGTCTGACCGTCCATGGCAGAAATCGTCAGCCTCGCTCGTTGCCCATCCATGGCCACCTTCAAGCTCCGACATCTTCCCTAACATCTATTCCTCTGTTTTCCTCTGCCTTTTCTTTGGCCATTTGAGCTCGCCCATCCATGGCCGCATGTACTTTATGCGGACCATATGATGATACTTTCTATCACTTGTTATATATTTAATCTGTCTCGCATTTGAATTTTCTCTATATCGATATTTGCTTTTGCTATGCCGTCTCTTTTATACAAGCTATAGATACAGGGGAAAGAGTAATTCACAAGAAGATAACCAATGAGATCACATCTGAGGCCTTGCCTGGACAACATCGATTTTCCCATCCTTTTAGGACGCCTTCAACAAGGAGAATTACCAAAAAAATCATAAATATATTATAATTGTGCCATTTTAGTCTTAATTTTTTTTTTTGCCAATTCAGTCATAATTTTTTTTGCAATTATATCAATTCTGTCTATCCGGCCAATACTGACATGGACAATTTTTAATAATATTTTTGTTTCAATTTTTAATTAAAATTTTCCTTTTCTTTTTCCTTTTCTTTCTTCTTTGCTTTTTTCTCCTCCACAATGACTAGCGAGACTTGCCGGCCATTGGCTGAGGCCTTGGGGTCACGGGTGAGGCGGTTTTGTATAGATCTGGGCGAGGTTGGCTTCATCATGGCCGCCTTTGCCCATAGCCAGGGAGGCCATGGTGAGGTTGGCCTTGCTTATGGCCCTTAAGCCTTGCCCCAATTTGAGCGAGGCTAGGGGAGGGCTTCACACTGGCGAGCCTCGCCAACATTGTGGAAAAAGAAAAAAGGAAAAGAAGGAAGAAAAGAAAAAAAAAAAAAAAAGAAGGAAGAAAAGAAAAAAAAAGAAAGAAAAAAGATAAGATAAAAAAATTAATAAAAAATTTGAATAAAATAAAATATAATTAAAAATTGTCCACGTTAGTGTCGGTCGACCAAAATTGGTTGGATTGATTGAATCGGCACAATTGCAAAATGTTTGAAATTGAATTGGCAAAAAAAGAGTTTATAACTGAATTAACATAATTACAATATGTTTATGATTTTTTTTTTGGTAATTCTCCCAGAGCGCATATAATGTTCATGTTAGCTTGGTTTGGTCTATAAATCCATGTGTGAACCATGAGAGTGCTTAGAACTTGAATAAAAAACTGAGTCGATCCATATTGATTCATGGCTGGCCATTTATGGACCATTCGTGTGTAGGTTATTTTGAAAGGACAGTTTGATGTGTGTAGTTGGTCATTTTCCGATCTATTCGATTCATTCAAAATTTTATGTTACATACTTGCATATGGATCGAGTATATCTTCCTGTATCTCGTGCGTGTCATAATTACCGAGGCTTGAATCTGAATAGGCGACCTGTTTGCCCGACATAGGTTTAAACCAAGATTTGCAAAAACGGGTCAGACCGGTAACTTTGAGGTTAATATCAATCGTGTTGTTGTGTGTTTTAAGATCATATTTATAGTTAATTTTGTTCTATGCATGTTTTAGTGTAACCATGATACTTTTGCTTTGCTTAAGATCATCTATAGGTCGAGATTGAAGGCCATCAACATAGCTCAAGGTCATAATTTACATGTGGATCATCCCACATTATTTACGCAATTTACAGTATAAATATGTGTCGTCTTCGCGGAACCGTCAGCTCTTCTATTAAGATTTTAGCTTTTGCCTCCAAGGAATACTTGAATGTGCTCATCGTTTCTAGTGACGTTCAGCTTTTGCCTCTAAGGAATACTTGAATGCGCTCATTGTTTTTAGCGAAGTTCCGACGACCACGAGGAATACTTGAAGTTGCTCATGCTGAGGCCGAGAACTCTAGTTGTGGTTTATCTGAAAATGGTCTTCAATTGAGGATCTATTATTGATTTGAGCCTGCTTTGATGATGTTGTGATCGTATGGTTCCAAATCGCTGGCGTTGTTCTTGAGTTTTGATCACTAAACCGAAATGCCCGCCATACGTTTGTTGAAATGCTTGAATGAAATTATTGTGCAATTCTGAGAGGCATTCTTATGCTCAGTGACTGGATTGATTGCCGTCCAACATAGATGTTTAGATATCTCATTGCAACTTCGAATGATGACATTGTAGACCATGGCTAAGACCTTCACTTGCCCATTTTTATTTTACTTGATCTATTTTCCTGTACACGTTCTATTCTCATCAATCTCTGCCGTAAATAGATGTAAGTTAACTGATGGGGGTAAACCTTGTAAGAAGTTGAGTTTACAATGTAACGGTGTGCTTTGGAATGATGCGATTTGTAGTGCGAATAGATATCATTGTAATGAGCGAATTCTGAGAATATGCGTGAAAGAAATGGCCGTGGTTTCCACTAGGAACATTGTTATAGATGAAGCTGCTGCAGTTCATATTAGGCATAGCTTTTTGATGATGATAAATGCTTCTAAGTCCTTGAGATTAAAACAGCGACAAATTTGTTCATTGTGAATGTGTGGTCTGGCTGTGAATAAAAGGAGACGAAGTTTGCTCTGACAGTGGGCAAGGAAGGGACAAAGTTGATTCACTTTGACATGTAACTTGAATTTGTATCTGGACGTGAAAGAAAGATATAGAGAAGGTTCAAAAAGAAAGTATAAAAGAGATGCCAGATTGGTGTATTTCTCTGAAGAAATTTATCCATATGCAAATTACATTCCTATGTACTTTTTTGTGTGATGAAGTAATGAGTTTGAGTTATGGATGTTAATCATTCATTTGCTATGAAAATAATTATCTCAATGAAATTGTTCATCCTTTGTTGGATGAAATGTCCTAGAGAAGTACATTCGAGATAATGCCTCTTTTCATTAAATTGGAAGACAATTCAGTGTTGTTTGTATGTAACTGGTCGATTTTTTAGTCATCAAACATGATTCTGTGGGATTTTACCTATCGATTGTAAGTGACCCAAAATTGTTCAATTAAATTGTTTTGCTTGCCACTATGGTCCGAATATGCACATACACCATACAACGATATGCCTCTCAGGAACAGTTGCGAAATAGCTTCAGGAGTTACTCAATCTGGATATGTTTTGATATGTTTTGCATGATGGATGTTGATTTGCAAAGCTATCAGGCCTAGTCTTGATGTATAATCAATGGATTCCAATTTTCCTGTTTGACCTGTGTTTCTCTCTCCTATGGGTTATGTCCCTGTGGCGACCAATGGCAATTTCGGGCAAGAAATGTCCAACAGATATGTACTGGTTCTTGGTGATTGTCCGCATTCCTTCAATGCTATGCTTCTATTTTCATCATCGGTATGCTTGCTAAAACTTTGCTCATGTGTGAAATGTACTCCACGTAGGAGGATGGCGTTCTGACGTTGAAGTGTTGAAGTTGTCAGCGCGTTGAATCAAGTTTGCAGAATATATTTAACAAGTAAAACTGGTGTTGCTTTTTTAGTACATTAACTACGTTTAGGGACCCCATTATAAATTTCACCAAAGTTTAGCAACCATCATCAAGACTTATGTATTCTCTAACTGTTCCAGATAGACTTTGTGAAATAGCTAGATCTCAATTAAAGGGATAATGAAATAAATGGTTTCTAAACTTTTAATACGTTCAATGTAGTTCATGAATTATTGTTAAATGTTCAATGTAATCCTTACGTTTCTTCAAACAACAAATCAAACATTATTGGATGACGTAGATTATTATATACTAAGTTGAATTTTTAAAAAATGATGAGTTAACATGTCCATCTTTTGATCCATTTACATAGAAAAAAATTACGGTGTTAATATATGGATAATTATCATAATCTGAGACAAAAATATCTTGATTGGATAATCTATATGTAACTTTCTTTTTTATTTTATTTTATTTATTTTTTTTTTTTGGTGACCAGGGAACCCGCCGCACGGCCGGCAGCCGGGGAGTAAACCCTGGGGAGGCACGCAGGAAACCACCACCCACGCACCCCGGGCAAGGCACCACGCAGCGTTTCAGCCTCCTTGCTTCGCAGGGGCTTCGAAACCGGGACCTCCATCGTGGAGTCCAAAGAGCCCTACCATCCACGCCGCAACGATGGGTGGTAACTTTCTTTTTTATTGTCCATCATTCATACTTAAAAAACTAAAAAGTCACGTTAGCAAATTCCATTAATTTGAATTAATGGAAAGACAAAATTGAACAATTTCATGTAGTTTAGGAATTAGATTGAATATTTACTAATACTTTAGGAATCGCATTGAACAAATTAAAAATCTAAGGATGACATTGCAAATTGGACCAAAGTTAAAAAATAATTTGTGTTGTTTCCCCCTCAATTAAAAGATTGAATATAGGATAGAAATGGTATACCTTGAGCAAGCTCCTTGAAACTTGAATCTTATTTACAAAAATACCTTCTTCACTTTTCTGAGTCATTTGCACATTAGATCAAGTCTTTAACCTAAAATCATTTCCTTATCGATTTTCATACTTTTCCCCCATTTTCATACATTATTGGAAGCATTAGATTCTCTTGGTTTTTCTTTTTTCCCACAATCTATTAGTGTTCTTGATGGATTAATCACCGTAGACTCTTGTTTTGCAACTTCTATTTTAGTATTATCCATTTGAAGTTACCTTAATTAGAAATAAATGCTGTATTTTGCTCAAAAGTATTGATCAAATGTATAGACTGATCGGGACAGGATTTGGGGGGGTCTTCACGCCAGCTTCCTAAGGTGACCCTGGTTTGGGACCTCGGTATTGTTGAGAATCTCGCACAATTTGGGGTAGGGTTTGGGATGTACAAAGTGCTAGCCGGTTTTGCAACTTCCACCCTAAGTTACGCATTTTGATCGGACTTTTCGAAGTCACTTAGCAAAGATAATGATATGGGCAGGTCTTCACCGTAGACTCCGGTTTTGCAACTTCTATTTTAGTACCGTCCATTTGAAGTTACCTTAATACAAAATAAATGTTGTATTTCGCACATAAGAATTGATAAAATATATAGATTGATCGGGACAGGATTTGGCCGGGTCTTTATGCCGGCTTCCGAAGGTGACCCAGGTTTGGGACCTCAATATTGTTGAGACTCTCGCACAATTTTGGGTAGGGTTTGGAATGTACACAGCGCTTGCCGAACCCAAATCTTGCTTCCACCCTAAGTTTCGCGTTTGGACTGAATTTTCAAACTCACTTGGCAAAGATAATGATATGCCGTTTTTACCAAAAAAAAAAAAAAAAAAAAAAAGAAAAAGAAAAAGAAAGAAAGATAAAAAAGATTAAAAAAGAAAGAAAATGTTTGAGGCCCGTTAAGAACTTCTCTTAGAACACCCATCAAAATGGGCCAACTCAATTCGTTGGCCTATGTTTGATCTTGTTGGGTTACTCTAGGGTTCGGAAACAAAAATTTATAAATTCAACCTTGATGTTTTCTGACGCATAAGGGAGTGTTTATCGTTTAACTCTTTAAATAGCATACATATTTATTTTATTTACTTTGCAGATTACATAATTACTCTTTTTATTTATTTCGTAAACTTTTTGTAAGTTATGGTTATTGAAATTTTAAATTACATAAGAATTAAATTCTTCATAGTTCACAATGTATAGATCACGGATTTGACTTTTCAACTCTTATTCATAACCATAGGAATAGATACCTTTTGGAAATTAATTATGTGATTACTATGCTTTCATTTCTTATTGATGTGCTCATAGTATCAAATCTTAAAATTTGCGATATGCACATTGTTTGACTATGGCATTCCTAGCATATGAATTAATTATATCTTCAAAGATTATTCTGTACGCAATATTTGTATTTCATGCATTAATTATGTAGTGATTTGCCAAAGAATTTTAACTATGTAAAATTTTTATCCTTTTTTTTTTTAAAAATATTGAAGCATTGGAGATTTTTATTCAAGTTAATACGAAAATTGATGGTAAAATTTTACTTTGGGTACTTGAATTTGTGGGGTTTTTTTTTTTTTTTACAATGAAGTCCTTAGACTTTTAATTCACCCAATCAAGTCTTCGGACTTGCATAACTTGTCAAATCAAATCCCTTTGGCTCACAAATTTGGTCAATTGGAGATTACGTCTCATTGGAGCTAACGGGACTTTCTAATGTGGAAATATTGAATGCAACATCAATCTTGACAAATCTCATTGCTCATGGTTAAGTTACGGCTTGATCTTTGAGATTTCTAGTCCTGCATATCACTTTAGTAAAAAGTTTCTACGATAGTAAACAGCTTTTCCATGTCAATTACTTGCTAACTCCAATGGACACGTCGGCTCCAATTAATTAGATGTGAAACTAGATAGACTTGAGTAGCAAAATTATGCAATTTTGAGACTTGATTAGACAAATTTATAGTTCCAAATTAAAAAGGTGTAAATTAAGGATTGAAGATATACTTTTATCAAATTAGTTACGTCCTTCATTTTATTCGTATAATTATCCACTTTATTGATTAGGTATAAGTATACCATAATTCTAAAGTTGTAGCGAAAATGTAGTTGATTCTATAATTTAAAATAATGCAATTAAGTCCTCAAAATTTGTAAAAAAAGTTGAACTAATTTTTTTTTTTGCCAGCTTCGTCCATTCTAAGATTTGCAAAACTCCAATGTGACTTTATTCCGTGTCTTTGAGGACACTTAGCACTGATATGATGCCTAATAAGTGTTACGTCGACAAGGCTTATTGGTCGCCCTTACAAAGACCATGGAGAGTGTCGTGGACCGTCGTCGTCGAAGGAGGGCTAGTGGCACCTCACTCTCCCTTCTCTCTCTGGTTTATATAGCTTTTACTATATAAGTTGGTGAGAAACCCATTTGAGAATATTTTATCACCAAATGTCCTTGAAAGCATTGAAAAGAGTCGCATTAGATTAAAACGACAAAAAATGACTTGATCACTAGAGGATTCCGGCTCGCTTTCCATTGGAGGATAGGGGATGGCCAGTCAGTCTCATTCTGGTTTGATCACTGGCACTTGAGAGGCCCCTTGAATCTTATTTTCTCGAACTCAATGATTTATAGCTCGGGTTTATCCAAGCACGCTACGGTGGCTGATCTTTTTTCACCATCTAGTCAAGACTTGAAGACAGTGTTAGATTCCTAGGAGCAGCCCCTCCCTATCCTTTCCCGGGTACCAGATCATTTTACTTGGTTTAATAGCTCTTCTGGTCTTTTCTTGGTTGTCTCGGCGTGGCATGCTATCAGGAGGAAAAAGGCTAGGGTTGATTGGGCTTCCTTCGTATGGAACAAAGTTATCACTCTGAGATATCAATTCAATCTCTGGCTTATTATCAATAACCGTCTTCCACCCAAGCCTTGCTTATGTTGTACGGCAGGATTGGGCACGCGGTGTGTGCTTTTTGCAAGTTGATGCCGGATTCCATCGATTATCTCTTCTTTGAGTGTTGTATCACGGTAAGCCTTGCCTTCTTTTGGGTGGCTATATGCAACCATCCTTGGCGCAATGGGACATGGTTTGACAACCTTCAGTGGGCGATGAAGTTGCTTTCCGGTAAGGATTTCTATCATTCCATTGCCTGTTATTCCTTTGGTGCTCTTTACCACCTCATTTGGAAGAATAGGAATGACATCCTCTTCAGAGACCATATTTTGGCAGTTCCTATCGTTAAAAATCATCTCATTAAGGTGGTTAAGGATAAAGCCTTAACGTTTAGAAACGTTGTTGATAACCCAAGAAACAAAAGACTGCAACATAACTGGGGAAAAGATCCTTGCATTTTCGCTTCTACTCCTGCGAATCCTTAGACTTCCTTGGAGTGGGATTAAGACTGCTTTTGGAGGGCTCAAAGCCTCTGACTTCTTCGGCTTGATTGTCTGCTAGCTCCGTTCTCTTCGTTGCTGACTGCGGATCGCTAGGATAGCTGATCGTCTACAGACGGTGTCTTACCTAGGGGTTCTTCGGTTGTTTCTTTTGTTGTTTTGGGTAGTGCTGCTTTTGCCTGCCTTTCCTTTGCCGCTGTTTTGTTTTGCGGCCGTCTTTTGCATTCGGCTCCCTTCCACTCACTATGACTTGTTGTCTTGTTGAGTGCAAGTTTTGTGGCGCCGAATTTTGTGTAAATTGTTGGTTCAAAGCTCAATATATTATTATCATTCACCAAAAAAAAAAAAAAAAAAAAAAAAGACTTGATTACACTTTTTTTGACAAATTTAGAATTTGAATTTTCACTTTTTAAAGTTTCAAAATGTAACTGCATTTTAACTGATTCTACTGCACTTATCCCTTATTTTTTTACCAAAATGGGCATGTTTTGTTTTACGGTAACAATTTTGGACACGTCCTAACCTAATTTGCTGCCCAAATGCACTGCCCAAAATGAAAAATGAAATTCGACCTTTGACATGATGATATGTTTTATCCGTAGATCAACATCAAATTTGATGCTTAAAGTAAATTACTGATTAAATGTTTCTCGTCTGAAAATTATCGTTGACTTGATTGAAAGTTAGAAGACAAGCCAGCAGAGAACTACAGGATGAAAGCTTTTCATTCATAAAAGAAAAAGCTTTTTCGGAGGAAAATTGTACCTAATCCAGTGTGTACTCTCCACAATCTGCACCCAGAGACGATCGAGCATGTTCTTTTGCTTTGCCCGTGGACGTCGAAGTTATGGCTCGCCCGGTCCTAAATATCAACATATCACATCCAGGTTTGTCTAGAATTGAGGAATGGCTTATTAACTTTCAAAGAAACCTTGGTGTCTTTCGAATTTCTCTATGTTGTGTTTTGGTTAATTTGGAAGGAAAGGAACAATTTTATGTTTCGAGCACAAGTCCGAGACCTTGGGAAGCTACTGGAATCTACTCCGACCTTGTATGATAGTATTGCTCGCTAGATATAAGAAAAGAACTAAGCCCAAACAAGCTTTTGAATTGAGTTTGGAATCCACAGAAACGGGGCGCATTGAAATTAAACATCGACGGAGCTTACATGAAAAGAACTAACGAAGGAGCCATAGCAAGTATGAGTCGCGATTACTCTGGTCTTCTCATGGATGGCTTTCCGCAAACCATCCTGACATCATTTGGAGCTCAAACTGAGGCCCTAACTCTGTTGGACAATTTTTCGGATCACGCTCAAGTACTTCTTGCGAACTGAACTCAGAAATGATAAATTGCTTACCAGAGAAGAAGTTTCTTGAGAGCCCATGCCTAACATAGCTTTTATTTAGATTTTAAGCGGCTGATTGCAACCAAAAAGCAACTAAAATGGCGGACTGGGTTGTCAAAATCTAACATAAGAAAAACCTTCTTGCTAACTGAACCTTATATTATCCGCAAACACTCTGTACCCTAATTCGTTCTGCATCTACATTTGCTTATGCTCGTCCTTTATCTTAATAAATGAGAACCATATTTTAGGGAAAAATTCGGCAAACTTAGTGGAAGATTATTTTGGAGAATATATATAAATTATCTTTTCACTGGAATACCATGCGCGCTTACTCCGTACTAGATACCCCAGATTTGCAACATCAAAAGTGAGCACTTCGATTCTTTATCCATTTATAAAAGAATATAACACCCACAGTTTTTGTTATTGACTGAATCTTAAAGTTGTGATAGTGGTTGCCTTTGTTTGGCAGGAAAAAGGTGATGTATGACGCCTTGACTTAGTGGATATTAGTTTAGGATTTATGTTTTCTGATTCTCATGCACTTAGACAATGTTTGGGCACCATAGCCTTTTGCTTATGTGATTTGAGGGTGTGAAAGAAATGTTTACTGGCAAATATTGAAGGGACATCACGTGTATTCAGACTTATTCACATAACCGGCTCTTCCACATGTCAATCTCAATAATAATAATTTTATAAAATATTTCGGACCGAATGAAAATCGGCATCGGGACATGCTTTACCGTTGTTTAGATACAAGGACCATTGCAACGCCAATATCATGCTATAATCGGGTGAGGTTTTCAATTCATTAAAGGATGATGCTTCCCTCTAACCCGGAGTGGAGGCAACTTCTGCCGACCAATCTTTCAATTAGTTAGTTACAAAGGCGGATCTCAATCACATTCACATATTGTTAAATTCGCATGTAAGTGATATTTATAATTTGTGATCCTCCAATTCAGGATGGAGGAAACTATAAGCCCCTTAAAAAGACCACGCTCCAAAGAATATATTTGCAAAACAAATCAAATGTGTCATCACTAAGCATAGTACGACCGACCACCAAAAGGCAAATACAAGTGTGATCTCTTGTATCTAGTATTTAAATAAAACTGGTACGAAACTTTCAAAAAAGAGATGTAATATTGATTTTAGTGCTCTTTTGCTGTTGAAGAATCCCGCTTATAAATGGGACCACGCAAAGGCACTTTTGCAACTCGTGCTAAAACAACAATGAAGAGCTCGTCAAGCATATTGGCATTGTTCTTGTGTTCACTGATGATACTCCCTTCTGATCATGCCATCGAATCGCCTCAATACGTAGTGGCGTTGTTGGCCACTGATTTCGAAATCAGGGTCTACAAAAATTCCACCTGGATGTCTGCTCCTGTCCGAGGAACCTCCTTCGAGAAGTCCACAAAAGAAGGATTTCACAGGTTTTTGGAGTTCGATTTTTTCTTTGATCATGTAGGATGAGAGGTTGCTGAATGATCATGCATTTATTGAATCAGGTTGTACCAATTCATTCACGGCGCAAACCTTGACTCCTCCGAAATCGATATGACCTCTCTTGTCATGACGAGCATCGCACAATCTTCTCAAGGGTGAGATAGCTAGTATAAGCACCTAGAGGGGGTGAATAGGTGTAAAAATAGTTTCTCGTGATAAGTGAGCAATACTAAATAGACAATAGAAAGGAAGTTCGCCTTTTGTTAACAAAACGAATTATGATCAAAGTAAAAGAGAGTAAGGAAGAGAAAATGAACACAAAAATCATAGTGGTTCGGCTTATTCCAAGCCTACATCCACTCTTCTCGCACCGACATGACCCACCAACCTGGATTTCACTATGAACAAAAGAGTTGTTACAGCAAAGCTCTCCCTTGATTCCACAGTGTAGATACTCTACCACACTTCCTCAAGGTTTCTCAAAGATATAGACTCTCTTTTGCGTATAAGATTTCGCTCAACAAATGAATTGACTAAGAACAAAGAGCTTCAGACTTTGGAATTCTTCTATCGCGCACACACTCAAACAACTGGAACGTCTTCCTTATATACTCCTTTATGCCATCATACCCGTTGACACTTACCAAATGAATTCCTCCAATCTACCCGTTGGACAGAATCAATTATGAAGATCTTCGAGCTATTTAAGGAACATGACGATAGCCCATCAATCTTGCTCGTCCATACAATTAGGATCTTGGTTTCCATAAGTAGAACCTTCCAAGTATACTTCGCCAATCAATGGATCCACAATCCCTAAATCAATCTTGATTTGAATAATGGATTCCGACATGCTATATCCAGCCAAGAGATCTTCTCCAGTCGATAAAGTTAAATCCTTAATGAAACATCTAGTTCTGGATAAGTCTTCTTCGACGGACTAAAAACTATCAATGAAGATAGACTTTGAGTCTTGAGTCTGGCAGTCCGGAGGTCTTCAGACTTTGATGAAAGAGTTTACAAGTCTTTAGACTAGACTGATGGAAACGTTTTATCAGCTTCAAAACACTCAAGGAAGATTTCTCCAACAATCTCCCCCTTTTTGACAAAAATTTCCTACAGATTTGGATATCTTTGACCTGCAAAACATTACTCAAGCAAATATGGATATCTCACATAGATAAATGGCTTAATAACACTAGAATCTACATCCACAGAAGGTAGATTAGTTCTTTAAATAAGCAAAGCCATGAGCCATGAGATATCAATAGTGCTTAAGATAAACAAACATTCAAACAGTCAAACTCAAATCTAGTCCAAATCCAAACAGCTAAACATAAAAGTAAAGTCAAAACATCATAAAAGTCAGGAGTTCAAAAATTCTAATCAAATCTACACCACATCTCTCCCCCTTTTTGTCATCATTAAAAAAGTAGAGATGAAAAGAGAATGTAATTTAAGATTGCTTGGGAACACGAACAAGCTGGAAATCTCTCATTGACTGGACAATGCCTTCCAGCTTTTTCAAGTCCTCCTTCAGTTGCACCACATCTTCACCCTTAGCATTTGCTTAAACTTGAAGAGAAATGACTTGAATTTGATCATTCAAAGAAACTAAAGAAGCTTGACCTGCAGTCTGCAAGTTCTGTACTTCGCATCCTAGAGCATATATTTGACCCCACATCTCTAAGAGAACATTAAGAATTCTCGAAAATCTGCTGAATTATCAGTCTGAGTACTGGCTTTTGCACGATCAGACGGTGTAAAGGCAGATGATGGTAAATCAACATAGTCACGCAGATTAGGCGATGAAACATCATGTCCCTCCTCAGGAAATTAAGATGCATAGATGTCCTCTGGATATGCTGGAGAGCGGCTTACTCCTTCACTGGTAGCAGGGTATGAGGACATTCCTCTTTTTTCAGGATCTCCCCCTATTTCCATGCTTTTAGGTGGAGAAGAGTGTTCCTCATGCGCTGCTTCCGCTTGATCTCCTCTCTCCTCTTCTTCTTCTTCAATTCTTTCCTCCTCTTCATCTCCTTCTTCTGCTTCTCTCTCCTCTGCTTGTCTTTCCTCTGACTCCAAATTTTCTCTTTCTCTAGTCCTCTGTTCTGTCTCATCCATGTCTTTTTCTTGTCTCTCCGTTGATTCTGGAACAGAACGACTCAAGTTTTTCAATGCCATTGCAGAAATGGTGATATCATCCTCATTCTCTTCATCCTCAATGATGAGAGCTCTTCTTTGCTTGGATGAAGCAACCATGGGCTCCTTCTCTTGTTTCTTTGCAGCCGAAGAGATTTGATGAGTCTTGACAGGGGTTTTCTCCTTGAATTTCTACAACGCCTTGTTGAGTTCTTTCAGACGCATTTTGGAGACCATTTTCAGTCCCACCACCATTTGATTGCACGTTCGAACACAAAGAATTCGGGGGGCCTGAACGTTCAAATGTTTGAATAACTTGATCACAAGAGCTGGATAAGGAAGTTGACCATTGTCCTTCACCACTACCCTGTACATGTGGACCATAATAGTGTGTGGAAGAGAGAACTTTTTCTCAGCATTAATGGCATACATCAGCTTTGCCTCCGAGTTTAAAACGTCAGTCTTTGAAGTAGATTTTGGTTTGAGGCAATTAATCACAATCTTGTAAAGCAGAACGTTGGTCACATTCATTCTCATATAGGAAATCTTTTCATCTGTCATTCTATCCTAAACAAGCTCTAATGTTACACGAGCAATAGACACACTAATAGGTTGATATATCCCTCTTTCAACACCAATCGCATCAGCCAATGTATTCATGTCAACCATATAATCCTGATCTCGAACACTAAAAGAGAATCTATTCGCATCCAAGAAACTGATATTCGAATAGAAATAAGCAGTAAGTTCAGCATACGCTTCGGTAGATTTAGAACAAAACTGTTCAAGTTGAAGAAGACTGAATTTCTCTCGCAGATTGACATTCATAGAGTCAAGAAAATCAAAATCTACACTTCTAGGGTTTATTACCTCACGCTTCAGCAACTTAGAGTACAATTACTTGTGTTCCTCCGATCGAAACAAGTCTATCCTTTTGCTCCGAATTTTTGCCGTAACACCCATTCTCGGTTTAAACTGACTGTATATCCCATCATCATCGTTCCCATTTGGTTGATTAAATCCTCAAACCCGTGGATCACTTGGGATATTAGTAAAGGCTTCTTCCGCCGACCTAGCAGGGGCAATTCCCAAACGTTCCAATGTGCGTAAAAAGAAAGTTTCATTTCTATACCCTTTGTCTTTCAGAAATTCATCGATGTGGTTCAAAGGAGTACCACCCTTCTTCAAAGCACAATAAAGCTTGTAGGTAAAAGAGGGCTTATGAATTCTTACAGGTTCTGCATCTTCGATTATTTCTTCCTCTTCTCGATGTACAACATCCTGAGGTCTAGAGGGAGGAGATGGACGCTGCTGAGAATGTTGATGGCTCTGTTGCTGATTAGGAGATTCTTCTTCTTCGATTAGATCGAAGTGTGTAGGCCCCTCACGCATTTGCTGTGGTCCCCTGTTCGCGATCCTTAAAGACTTTCTTTGGAAAGACATTTTTCACAGTCTTTGAGAGATTCCAAACTTGTTTTCCCAAGAAAGATGACAACTTTTCGAGAATTAAATAAGAGAAGAAGACAGAAATGGAAGATCGGTGCTCTCTTAGGATTTTTGAGAGTAAAGCGAAGAGGAACCAACAGTATATAAGACAGTCGAAGAGAGGCATACGGAACGTCATAAAAGAAAGTATAAAGATGCATTTTAAAAATAACTGCCTTTTTCAAAAAAATTGTCATTTCAAAAATAACCCATTTTTCGAAAAGGAAAGATTGCAATAATCACGTAAATTAAAGATAGCAATAATTAATCACGGGTTGATGATCGTATCTTTTCGAGATGTGATTCAAGAGATAATAAAATAAAATAATTTAAGAAAGAAAAATTTGATCGTTTGAGTCTGAGTATCTTTAGACTTTCAGTCCTAGGTTTGAACTTCCTCAGACTTCAAGATTTTGAGTCTGGAATGAATAGCTTCAAATTGATTTTTCTCTAAAGGCTTTGTAAAAATATCCGCCAGTTGATTCTTTGAGTCAACAAATTGAATTGAAACTTCTCCATTTTGGACATGATCTCTAATGAAGTGACGTCGAATCTCTATATGTTTTGCTCTTGAGTGAAGAATTGGATTCTTGGCGAGATTGATTGCGTTAGTGTTGTCACACTTAATCTCCGTGCATGAATCTTCAATTCCAAAGTCTCTTAGCTGTTGTTTTATCCACAGAATTTGTGAATGACAACTCCCAAGAGCTACATATTCTGCTTCGGCTGTAGAAAGAGCTACTGTGCTTTACTTCCTTAAAAATCAAGACATTGTCCTGCTTTCAAGTAGTTGACAGGTACCCGAGGTATTCTTTTTATCAACTCTGCATTCGGCTAGGTTTGCGTCTGAGTATCCAAGAAGAGTAAAGTCTCCCTTTTTAGGATACCAAAGACCAAAGTCTGAAGTTAATGCAATGTATTTGATAATACGCTTTGCAGCACTTAGATGAGATTCTTTAGGGTCTGTTTGAAATTTGGCACAAATGCAAACACTAAACAAAATGTCAGGTCTAGAAGCAGTAAGATAAAGAAGTAAACCAATGATACTCTTGTATAACTTCTGGTCAACTTTCTTTCCTCTTTCATCTTTGTCTATCTTCAAGGAACTTAACATTGGTATATCAGTCTTTTTGCAATTTTCCAGTCCAAACTTTTTGACAAGATCATTAGCATATTTTTCTTGATGAATAAAAGTTCATTCCTTCAGTTGTTTCACTTGAAGCCCGAGAAAGAAAGTTAGTTCACCCATCATGCTCATTTTAAATTCATCCTGCATAGACTTAGAGAATCGCTTGCACAGACTTTCATTAGAGGATCCTAAAATAATATCATCAACATATATTTGAACAAGCAGAAAATTTTTACTTTCTCTTTTGATAAATAGTGTAGTGTCTACTTTACCTTTGATAAAGCCGTTTTGAATTAAAAACTTACTCAGCCTGTCGTACCAAGTTCGAGGTGCTTGCTTTAAACCATATAAAGCCTTTTTCAATCTGAATACAGAGTCTGGTTTCCTTGGGTCTTCAAAACCGGGTGGTTGTTCCACATAGACTTTCTCTTGGATAAATCCATTTAGGAAAGCACTTTTGACGTCCATTTGGAATAACTTGAAATTCTTATGACAAGCAAAAGCAAGTAATAATCTAATTGCTTTTCACCTCACTACTGGTGCGTAAGTCTCATCATAGTCTATCCCTTTTTCTTGCTTATATCCCTTGGCCACGAGTCTTGCTTTGTTTCTTATGACTTTTCCTTTCTCGTTCATCTTGTTCCTGAAAACCCATTTAGCTCCAATAATAGATTTACTTTTCGGTTTACGAGTCAATTCCCAGACATCATTAATACTGAATTGCCTGAGTTCTTCTTGAATAACTTCAATCCAGTTTTCATCAGATAAAGCTTCTTCTATGCTTTTGGGTTCTATTTTAGAAATAAGAGCCACACCACTAGACTCTTCGTGCTTTTTGGATCTTGTGCGAATTCCTTCATTAATGTCGCCAATAATGAGATCTTTGGGATGACTGGACTTATGCTTCCAGTTGCTGGTTGATTTGTCAGATTGTTGATCTTTTTCTTCATTTGAATTTTCAACAATCATTTGTTGCTGGTCTTTTGAAGTTTGAGCTGCTTCTGAAGATTTAGACTTTGTAGAGTTTGGAGTAGGTTCAGATCCTTCAAGATGAGTCTGAATAGATTCATTTTGCATAGAATCTTAGAATTTGACATTCATTGATTCTTCCACAGATTGAGTCTTCTTGTTGTAGACTCTATAAGCTTTGCTTGTAGTTGAATATCCAAGGAAGATGCTTTCGTCTGATTTTTCTTCAAACTTGCCAACTCGATCATTTGCATTTTTCAATATAAAGCATTTACATCCAAACACATGGAAATATGAAACAATAGGCTTCTTTTCTTTGAATAACTCATAGGGGGTTTTCTCCAGAATAGGCCTTAGAAAAACTCTATTAATGATATAACATGCTGTAGAAACTGCTTCATCCCAAAAATGTGAAGAGATATTATTTTCAATTAAAAGAGTTCTAGCCATTTCCTGAAGCGATCTATTCTTTCTTTCCACGACTCCATTTTGCTTTGGAGTATATGGAGAAGAGAACACATGCTGAAAACCATATTCATCACAAAATCTTGTAAAGTCTAGATTTTCAAATTCGCCTCTATGGTCAGTTCGTATATTTGAAATAACATACCCTTTTTCATTTTGGACCTTTTTAGCAAACTTTTTAAAGTAAGAAAATGTTTCAGACTTACTTACAAGGAAATATACCCAAGTGAATCGTGAGTAGTCATCCACAATTACTAGGCAATATTTCTTACCTCCAATGCTCTGAGTTTTGGTTGGTCCAAAGAGATCCATATGCAGAAGCTGCAGTACACGGTTAGTGGAAACTTGGTTTATTGGTTTAAATGAGTTTCTTACCTGTTTTCCCAACACGCATGGTGTGCATAGATCAGTCTTTTGGTATGACAGATTGGGTAGACCCCGAACAAGCTTCTTTGCTGAAATTTTGGCTATTTGTTTCATGTTGATGTGCCCGAGTTTTCTATGCCATAAGTTTGCTTCGTCTTGTATTGAGATTAGACATTGGGTTTCATCTGGTTTGACATCCAAGAGGTAGATATTTCCATGTCTTCGACCCATGAATGACTGAATGGAATCTTTCTTGGTTCTGAACATATTCCTTCTTGAAAGTTGATTTTGGCGGTGTCGCACGGTGATCGATACTAAGCAAATTGTAGTTGAGTCCTTCCACTAAGGAAACATTACTGATTGTGAGGCTTCCAATCTTTATAGTTTCGAATCCCACAATTCTTCCTTTGCTGTTTCCTCCAAATGAAACTTTTCCACCATTTACTTGAACGAGCTTTATGAAGCAATTTGAATCTCCTGTCATATATCTTGAGCATCCACTATCCAGACACCATTTAACCTTTTTCTTGATAGTGACCTGCATTTAGAAAAGAGACTCAAGCTTTCTTTGGTACCCATATTTTCTTGGGTCCATTGGTGTTAGTATAATATACGATCTTTGCCCATACTTTCTTAACGGGTTTCCAAACCATAGGACTTTTTTTTTTTTTTTTTTTTTAATTTCAAAATGGTCTGAGCTATTGCATTTAGAACATTTAAGAGCATTGCGACCTACTGGTTTTACAAAAACTCTTTGGAAATGATTTTTGTAAGCATCTCTTGTAGGTCTTTGCTTAATTCTTTCCTTTACTTTAGGAAAATCAATTAGAGGAATGGTTTCCGCAGTCATTCCCAAACCAGATTGATTGAAATAAGGTCTTTGAGCAGAAAGAATTTTTTCCAGTTTTTCAGATTCTATAGAAAATCTTTTAGAAAATATTTGAGATGTCATTTTTCAAGAATGCATTTTTTTTTTTTAAAGATTGCCTTCATTTTCTTTCAAGGTAGAAACACTTTTGTCTAAACTTTTGACATTTTCTTGTTGTTTTAGTGCAGAATTTTTTCTTTTAAGTTCGGAAATCCTTTTAAGAGAAGTTTTGAGACTAAGACACAATTCATCGATGTATCTCGAGACTTTAGTAGGGATTTTCAAATTACTTACCTCGATTTCATTGTCTGAATCTGAGTCTGTCTCGGAGTCCGAATTTGAGTCGATTGTGCCATGAGACAAATGTTGGCATAATCATCATCACTTTCTTCACATTCTGTATCACTCCAAGTTTCTGCTTTGAGTGCCTTCCGATATTTCTCAGCTTTTCCTTTCTTTTTCCTCAGAAGGGGACAGTTGGGTCTGATGTGTCCCTTTTTCTTACATTCAAAGCAGACTACATCTTTATTGGATTCATCATCCTCAACAGACTTACTCTGTTGCTTTTGAAAACTCTGTTTCTTTGGATTGAATCTTCTTCCTTTTCTGTTAAGCTTTCTGATTCTTCTTATCATGAGAGCAAGCTCTTCGTCATCCATATCGTCTTTAGAATTTGTGACATCAGAATCATCATTAATTTTAATGCAATGGATTTCTTACCTTTAGGATCTTCGTCTTCATTGATTCGCTCCACTTCATAAGACTGAAGAGTCCCAACCAATTCATCAATCGAAAGTGGCATAATTCTTTGTGTCTCCCTTATTGAGGTCTTTATGTGATTCCAATCCTTGAAGAGTCCACGTAGTAGCTTGTTTACTTTCATGAGATCAGAAATTGGTTGACCTTGATTTTCAAGACCATTCACTATTTCTGTAAAACGACTAAACATGTCAGTAATAGATTTTCTTAATTTCATTTTGAAGGCTTCGTATTGACTGAGGAGAATGTTGATTCGGGTTTCCTTCACTCGATCAGTTCCTTCATAGGTGATGTGTAATCTATCCCAAACTTTTTTGGCTGTAACACAAGAAGATATTCTGTTATATTCAGTAGGTGATAAAGCGCAATATAAAGAATAAATTACTTTTGCATCAAGAGCTTATCTCTTGGTTATCTCTTCCTAAGTCATTTCACTAGACTCAATAGCTTATTTTCCTCTTTCTGAGACAGGTGCAGCTTTAGGAATGATTCCTCTGTCTACCACGTCCCATTCCAGAGGATCCCTTGATCTTAGGAATGCCTTCATCTTGTTTTTTCATATGTTGTATTCCTTTCTATCAAAGTAAGGCGGTCTGGTATTACTTTGCCATTCTACCAGCCTTGGAGCCAACATACTAGCCATGGATCTTTAACTCTGAAGTAAAACACTTCAAATTAAGTGAGTACACAGGCTCTGATACCAATCGAGATAGCTAGTATAAGCACCTAGAGGGGGGTGAATAGGTGTAAAAATAGTTTCTCGTGATAAGTGAGCAATACTAAATAGACAATAGAAAGGAAGTTCACCTTTTGTTAACAAAATGAATTCTGATCAAAGTAAAAGAGAGTAAGGAAGAGAAAATGAACACAAAAATTATAGTGGTTCGGCTTATTCTAAGCCTACGTCCACTCTTCCGGACTGACAGCCCACTGGCTGAATTTCACTATGAATAAAAGAGTTGTTACAGCAAAGCTCTCCCTTGATTCCACAGTGTAGATACTCTACCACACTTTCTCAAGGTTTCTCAAAGATATAGACTCTCTTTTGCGTACAAGATTTTGCTCAACAAATAAATTGACTAAGAACAAAGAGCTTCAGACTTTGGAATTCTTCTATCGCGCACACACTCAAATAACTGGAACATCTTCCTTATATACTCCTTTATGCCACATACCCGTTGGCACTTACCAAATTAATTCCTCCAATCTATCCGTTGGACAGAATCAATTAGGAAGATTTTCGAGCTATTTAAGGAACATGACGATAGCCCATCAATCCTGCTCGCCCATACAATCAGGATCTTGGTTTCCATAAGTGGAACCTTCCAAGTATACTTCGCCAATCAACGGATCCACAATCCCTAAATCAATCTTGATTTGAATAATGGATTCCAACATGCTATATCCAGCCAAGAGATCTTCTCCAGTCGATAAAGTTAAATCCTTAATGAAACATCTAGTTCTGGATAAGTCTTCTTCGACGGACTAAAAACTGTCAATGAAGATAGACTTTGAGTCTTGAGTCTGGCAGTCCGGAGGTCTTCAGACTTTGATGAAAGAGTCTACAAGTCTTTAGACTAGACTGATGGAAACGTTTTGTCAGCTTCAAAACACTCAAGGAAGATTTCTCCAACAAAGGGTCCTTCAGATCATACTGTGTCAGCTTCTATTTGCCAGCCAAGTTCCAAGGAGCCCCCCCGCAACCTAATCCCGAGCTGAACTTGAAACTCGATGAGTAGAGAGCAGAGTGCGTGGCCGTGAGGAAGTTCTCCGGGTTCGCTAGGGATGATAACATCGACCAAGAAATGGAGGCTCTTGTGGCAAGCTTGGACAATTACACCTCCAGCAGGATTATTAAGAACAAGAAAACGTTTGCAGTCGTGCAGTATAACGCTTCGTATCATCTGTCAAGACGCTTAAATGAAGTTTGGCTTAAGGTTGGCTTCCCTGGTTGCAAATAAATGTCAACTTTAAGCAGGGCGGGCAGATAAATGTCACTCTTAAGCATGTTTGTATGTATTATATGAATAAATGTATGTGACCAATGCCTCTGTGCATTGTGAATGCTTGTTTGGGAATTGCAAATGATGGAATCTCATAGTAACTTGTTTGATGTAGTCGATATGTGACATCTCTTGTTAAACTGTTTTAGAATGCAAAATTCAAAACATCATGTGAACGGTAATTAGTCATTCACAAATCATTTTTATCGCGTCTTCATGTGACGAAGCGGACATAGACTAACTATCCACATTGTCACATTCAATTTCCATAAAAAAAAAGGGTCACTTGCACCAGCGTTGTCCAAGGGGATGGAGAATCCATTCTTCTTTGGATACTATGATCATATTAGGGCTCTTCATCCCCTGGATCGACATATACACTATAGGAAATCATGCGATAAATAAAACTTAGCAAAGATAATGATATGCTGTTTTCTTTTTTTGGAGGGGGGATTGAGAGAGAGAGAGAGGAAAAGGAGTAAATAAAATGTTTGAGGCTCTTTTTGGAACTTCAGTTGGCCCACCCATCAAAATGGGCTAACTCAATTTGTTGCCTTACGTTTGATTGTGTTTGATCGCGTTGGGTTTCTCTAGGGTTTGGAAACAATTTTTATAAATTCAACCTCAATATTTTCAAACTTATAAGTCATGTTTACCATTTATGGACTTGAGCAGGTCCTTAAACTGCTCATGAGGGAAACGGAGGGAGAACCTCCCCAGGGAGAGTGACCCCTTACGCCCCTCCCAGGCTAGGATCTGGGCCTGGATAAAGATTCCGACCCCATTGGCTGACCCAGCCACTCCCTTACGGGAAAGGGGGGCAGCCACATCTGATCCCCGCGATGCCTTCCCCAAGGAAACTTGGGGCGTGGTACAGGTAAATGATTTCAACCTCGATATTTTCAAACTTATAAGTCATGTTTACCATTTAACTCTGAAGATCACACATATTTATATTTCTTTTACTTTGCAGATTACATAATTACTCTTTTTTATTTATTTTATAAACTTTTTATAAGTTATGGTTGCGGAAATTTTAAGTTCCATAAGAATTAAATTTGGCTTTTCAACTTTTATTTGTAACCATAAGAGTTGATACTTTTTGGAAATTATCTATGCAATTACTATGTTTTGATTTTTAATTGTTGTGCTCATAGATATATTAAATTCTGCGAAATCCACATTGATTAGACATAGCTTTCTTAGCTTTTGAAATGACTATTTATTAATAGATCTGTTTATGCCTATTATTTGTCAGTACTGTACGTGATATCTGTATAATTTTTTAGTCATTTGCAGAAGAATTTGAACTCGTGAACTTTTTAGCTTTTGCTATAGTATCGTGACATCGGAGATTTCTATGGGAGGGCCACACTCATCCCTCATAACAAAAGCAGCTCATATCGAGTTAATAAGGAAATTGATGGTAAAATTTCACTTTGGGTCTCTGAATTTGTGGATTTTTTTTTTCCATGAAGTCCTTAGATTTTTTGTTTACCTAATCAAGTTGTTGGACTTGCATAAACTATCAAATTAAATTTCTTTGGCTTACAAATCTAGTTATTTGGATACTACAACATCAATTTGACGTGGAAATCTTGATGAAAACATCAATTTCAAGAAATTTCATTGCTCCTGGTTAAGTTACAAGGTTATCTTCGAGGTTTTATTATCTGTTAATTTATGATAATAAAAGGTTTTTTCATGTTAATGTCTTGCTAACTTTAACTGACACATCAGCTGTAATTAATTGGGCATGGAATGGATAACTTGAATGGCAAAATTATGCAGTTTCTAGACTTGATGAGGCAAATTTATGGTTCCAAGATTTGATTAAAGAAGGTTGAATTAAGGATTAAAAATGGATTTTTACCAAATTAGTTACGTTCTTCACTTTATTTATTTGTATAATTCTCCACTTTACCAATTAGGTATAAGTATATAATAGTTCTAAACCTGTAGAAAAAATGCAAGTGAACTCTAAAAATCTAAAATAACGCAATCAAGTAATCAAAATTTGTACAAAATGATTGAACTAACCTTTTTTACCACCCTTGTCCATTCTAAGTGGCACAAAACTCCAATGTGACTTCATTCGATATTTTAAGAACATTTGGTGCCGATAGAGTGCCTAATAGGTGTCACGTCAACAAAATAGAGCGGGGCGGGTGGGGGCAGGTGGGGGCTATCGATGATAAAGGCTAAAGGAAAGGCATAGAAGGTCTCTAACTCACGACAAAGGCTTGGAGGTTGCCCTAATAGAGACCCTAGTGAGGGTCATTGAAGGAGGGCTAGCGGCACCTCACCGTCCATTCTCTCTTTGGTTTATATAGCTTTTACTCTACATATTGTTGTGACACCCATTTGACGACATTTTAACACCAAATGTCTTGAAAGCATTAAAAAGGGTCACATTAGATTTTTTTAATCATCACAACAAAAATAAATAACTTAATTGATTGTACTTTTCAATACAAATTTAGGATTTGAGTTTTCACTCTTTTGATGTTTTGTAATTTGATTGTATACTCATAACCGAACTTAATTTGCCGCCCAAATACACTGCCCAAAATGTAAAAAATGAAATTCAACCTTTGACACAATGACAAAATCAATTTCTTATTAATGTTTCTCGTCTGAAAGTTATCATTAACTTGATTGAAAGTTAGAAGACAGGCAGTAGAGAACTACAGAGTGAAAGCTTTTCTTTCATAAAAGGATTATGTTGTAAAATCTCACTAATGGAAGCTTTTCATCCATAAAAGGAAAAATTTTTCGAAGGAAAATTGCACCTGATCCAGTGTATACTCTCTGCAATCTGCACCTAGAGATGATCAAGCATGTTCTTTTGCTTTGCCCTTGGATGTCGAAGTTACGGTCTCACTTGGCCATTTTTAACACCCCAAAGTGCCTAATATTTAGTTATTATCGATATGCGATGATCAATTAGAAGCATCAAAAGTGGACTCGACAACATTATGTGCAACCGTCAAAATTAATGAAAAAAAAGGAAAGAGTGAAGAATATATTATCTGGGCATATTTAATCATCTGTGGAGGAAGCCAATTTAATGGATTAAAGATTAGTCAATATCATATGCAAATGATCGATTCAGAAGATTGCATCTAAGGCTTAGGCACCTATAAATCCATTAAGGAGATCATGGAGAATAGTTAAGTGAAAATGGAGATTGAATTGCTACTTTAGAGGGATTTGGCAACATGGGAAATGAACAACCCCTTGGAGATAAGGTTGCTATTTTGAAGGGATTTGGCAACATGGGAAATGAACAACCTTTATTTTGAAACGAACAATCCCTTGAAGATAAGGCTGCTATTTTGAAGAGAATTAATGAGGTGGGAATATGGGACCATTAATTTCGGAAATTCAACCACGAAGAAACTACTCCCAGATGATTATGATAGCAAGTTTATAAATACCAACTTCTATCAATTGGAAGAGGATCCCATTGTGTTGACACCTAAATTTTGGTGATGATTATGATAGCCCGTCTTCTGCCTATGACCCAGCTTCCGTGCTGCACCACCGCGCTCGCATCTTCGGGCCGCATCACCGCCGCGCGAGCCCTCGCACTAGCCTGCGCCTATCCCTCCACTAGCAACCCGCGAAGCCGCCGTTGCTTGGCCATCCATCTGCCTCGCCACCGCTGTAACCCGACGCCAGAGACTGCCGCTCCCATGCCTGAGTGACCACCAACCACCACCGCTCGTCGCTCCGCCAGCAACCGTCGCGCGCCGCCTCGCTTGCAGCCCGCGCTGACCCACCGCGACCCGACGCCCCTGCAGCGCCTCCACTCGCGAGCACTTGCAGCAACTTGCCTCCTTGCCATTGCCTGTTGTCGACACCGTAGCAGCTCCCCTCACCTGCAAGCTCGCATCGTCGCTCCACTGCTCTGCCAACGACCCGCAAGCCCAACGCCTGTAGCCGCGCCACCGCTTGCCTATCCGTGACCATCTGGTGCCCGTCCCTTGTAGCTTTGAACCTCTGCCCGACGCCACAGCAACTCGCCGCGCTGGTAGCCGCCCTGTCGCACCTTGCTGCAGCCCCTGCGACACCGGACTTCCCTGCTTGCTGCTCACTGTCTTTGCCCGGAGTCCGAACACCTGCAGCATCGAACCGCTGCCCGCTGCTGGTCTGCGCTGCCGCCCCCTTGCCGGAGCTCGGAACTAGTTGCAGCCAACCCCCTCCCCCTCGAAAGCCACATGGCAGCCCCTTCGTTAAGCCATGTTGAGCCTCGTCACGATCGACGAGTTGTCGTTCGTTAAATCTTGTTTGGAAGCTAAAATTTCAAATTAGGTAGTTTATTTTATTTTATATTTTGTTTCTTTATTTGAAATATTACTTAGTGCATGATTGATTGAAATTCCTAAGTTACCGCCCAATTCACAACCGCACACGAATTTTTTATTCCATCTATAAGGCTTTAGATAGAATAATTAATCATGCGGGAATAAAATTGATATTTTGATCTTTAATGTTTAAGATCAATTTATCGATTTTATTAGCGAAATAATCAAGTTTGATTAAATATCACTTCCAAATTCGAACGATGGATAATATCCTTGGTGATTGTGAATGATTTGGTGCTTATCCTTTAATTGCTTTATTTATACCAAAAATACAAAAAAAAAAAAAATAAATTCATTTGCATATCATGTAGATTAGAATTGATTTCCTAGATAGAATTGTATAATTAGCTTCCTTTTCTAATTATATTAAAATGCATGTTTAGAGGATATCTATGTTAGGTAATATCTTTTGAATTGAATTGCATGTTGAGATAAATTTCTAAGTTAAGATAGGATTCAGATTAGTTTAGTTTCTAACTTAAAATAGATAATATCTCAATTTTGTTATATTTTTATTATTAGCAATTTTTAATTATGAAATGCATGTCATTTAATGATTGTTGCTAAGTCTATCTAATTAAAAATTGCCCGTCATTAGAATTAGGTCATTTGGTTATATTGCATTGCATATATATTAGATTTTTTATTTAATAAGAGAAAATCCTAAAAAAAAGATTGAGTGATTGCGCATCATATCTAAAGCTTCTGATGTGAACTTTGAGCTAACATTGCAGATACTTTCGTTACTACGAGGTAAGTCCTGTAAATTATTCATTGCTTTCTTGAGTGTTCAATTGGTAGTTTGCACACCCACATGATCGTCTTACATGTTAGGGAAGTAAATTAAAATCAATTCAAGCTGTCTGCAAAACATTTTCTTTTTCAAAATAAAAGAAAAATGTATCGACAGGGCGTTAGAGAAATCTAACGTAATTAAAGTCCCCGAACTCACAATCTCTGGTTCATAGGAGTAAAGTAAATCTCCCGTTACTTTACTTGGGTTTCTAATCGACTCATCGAAAATATAATAGTGGCAACTCTTAATTAAAAATTTGCATGTTAAGAACTTGAACCTAAGTCGCGAATTGATATGGGCTTGAGAGAGCTCGAGCGAAGTTTAGGCTTAGTAATCCATTAGCCAAATGTTAGGTAGTGCACCCGAGGTTAGGTTGCAACAGCTTGACGACTCCGTTGGGGATTTAAGTTGACACTCTTAGTGGACTTAGGCCAATTTTCTTTTTGATTTTTTTTTTGTTTGGCAGCGAGGATCACGTTTAAGGTGTTAAATGTTCTTACAAGAGGGGAGGTATAAGGGGAGTAGTCTTTGCTAATCATTGTCTTGTAGAATGGAGTTAGGGATGAATGTTTTAAATTCAAACTATTGAAGTGTTGTTTGATCTAAACTGTTGTGCATGCCTTGCATTTAGCACTACACTATTGCACACACAACCTGCCGTCGGACCTAGGTCGCGCTAGGATACTTAGGATGATATTGAGTTGGATACGACTTTGATCATGAGGTCACATAGTAGAGGTTACCCAACTCAATCTCGAAAGTTTTTTTTTCTTGGTGTCAAGAATGTTTACCTCTGCCCGCGAGACTGCGCTGTATTGGGGTATCATTCTTGACTGAGCTAGAGTTAAGAAGACTTGACTTAGTACGTGAGGCTGCGACTAGTCATCCCACCCTTTTAACTCCACTTTGCTTAGCCTTCTTAGATAGAAATCGAATCCCACATTTCATGTGCTTGTCTATGTGGTTGCTGTCAATTTTTCTTGGTGAAGTAAGTTTTCTATCCTTATATCATGCAATTTATTTTGTCGTACTTTTGGTCCGTCCATGACAATCTAGGTTAGTCACTGATTTAATTTCTTTGTTAATTAGGAATGAAATGAGGAAATTGTCATGCAATGGATCATTTGGAAAATAACAAAAAACTTTGGATAATTTGTTTTTAACTCATGTTTTTATTGTTCTTATTAGGGAGATTCAAATTTCGACCTTTCCTAGTTCATGTTTAGGAAACTTCATCCTTGCTAGGGCGTTCCATGTCTTTATTTTCCTAGTCCATTTTTAGGAAATTCCCTTCATGTGTAGACTTTTCGTGACTAAAAAAGAATAAAAAAGAGATTGTTGTCATGGACTGGTTCCCTATTTACACCTCATGCTTACGTGTTCTCGTTCATTTGAATTGGGTGATTATGGAGCGATCCCACTAACCTATCTGTACACGATCGAGCACTAAAATGATTGATCAAAATGAGGTGCTGAGTCATATTGTTGATATTGACAATGACATGAACAAGCGAATTGCATGTCTCCAAAGTCAAGTCGATGAACTATTTGCTACTGTAACTTATCTTGTCAAACAAAAGTGCTGTGATGACAAAGATACTCCATCTTTAGTGGGAAATTGCGACTCGAAGAAGAGAGCCAAGAGGACTTTTGAACCTATCTCATTTTCTTGAGGTAGCCAAATTTGATGCCATCATGAAGAGACTAGTGACATATCTAGAAGGAAGAATATCTTACCTGGAGGGTTCACATCACAAGACCAAGGAGGGTGAAGAACTCAAGCACACATGATTCATGGTCCTAAGTAGTTTGCTTTCTTTATTTAATTAGGGGCATGTTTAGTTGCAACTTCCCCTACGTGGGAATTTTTATCGCTTTTTCAAGGATTGGTTTCAATTTCTTCTGTTTTACTTTCTTTTAGTGCTTGAATATCACATTTTTCATTCCAATAAATGTAATTCGATTAATGAATATCAATAAAATTACAAGTTTTGTTTTGAGGACATGATGGGGTACACCAAACCAGCTTGGTGACGATATCCAATAATGAAAAGAAAATATTATTCAAGGGGAATTATGACGATTGGGCTTCTTCATGCTTTCTCATCCATAAAAATCCCAAAAAAAAAAAAAGAATAGAAAAAATCATTTTTGAAGTCATTTCCAAAAGTATGCATTAGGTTAGCCTTGTTTAATTTTCTAACTCATTTACTTCATATTTCAGAGCATTACTTTCTTGGCCTGATGAGAAAGCATATGAAAAAGGCACATCAGGTTACAATGATAGATTAATTGTCTCAACTGGTACTCAACAAGTTTGAGAACACATTTCTAAAGAGTCAATATGACAAATTGGGGCATGGCAGATTTTGGTAGTGACCCGACCGAGATAAAATCTCGACCCAAGCCAAAATGGATATTCCATTTACATTAATGTTGCATAGTATTCTATTCATGCACGTTCTCTTGTGTAGGGACAAAAGCGGATTTTCAAGGACAATCCAAGAACACCAATTGCTGAGACAATCCTCTCGTGGGACAATTCCTTGAATGAACGCTCAAAATCATGTTTTTCATACTTAGGAAATCATTTTCTTTTAGTGTGGTAAATTGTTTGTTCTGAAGTTTTGCAATTTTTCATGCTTAAAGTTGATGAGCTCCTTTAAAAGGGATTTTGCATGGTGACTCTTACATGTTTAGTCCACCAATTCCACTAAAGAACATCAAGATGGACTAATTTAATGAATGATGTGGAATGGATAAAACATGCTAAATGAGACATGTCAGGATGATGAAAGGCAAGCCTTATCCTATACATAGTCCCCTACCTATACACTTGTGAGATGAGTGTAAAAAGTTCCATATCTTCAAAGTAAAGAGTTCTCTCGCAAAATGTACGATGACCAAAATGATGAGAGGCAATTCATTTTTCTATCTTAAACACTACAGGTGATCTATTGCTCAACCACTTTGAGCCTTATACACTTGTGAAGATTTCTTTCAAATTACTCTTGTTAGGAACCACTCCACATCGGGGCAAATTGGAGGCAAGACAGCACTATAAGGTGAAGAAAATGGAAAGAAATTTTATTGTTCTCACTTGCATTAATCTTCAAGTCGTGCTATTACATTAAATTCATGTGGTAATTTAAGTTCCTTAAGATGACGAAGAGCATTTCTTTCTCATTTGAGCCTACAATTTCTTTTTTTCAAATCCAGTTGATGATCATCCCTACATTGGGGCAAGGTAAAAGGTAGATGAATACCCTTGAAAGTTTGTGTGTCATTCAAAGTGTAATTGCTTGATGTATGCATTGTGCGTAAGAATCGAAATCAAAATAGAACTAAGGGGCATGAAAAAGTAGTGTACTTGGTAAAAGTAAGGCCTGTGCTCATTGAAAAAAGAAGTGAAGAAAAAATGAATGAAAACTAGGGGCAAAAAGCAGTGTGCCTGGTAAAAGCAAGGCCAATGCCTATAGAAATAAATGAAAAAGTGTCAAATAGATGACTATCAATTGCAAAAATTACATCCCATTGGAGCAATACTCAAAGAGTCAAGATCAGTAGTGCATTTATAATGACAATACCTGGTGAAGAAGAAAGACCGGCGACAATGCCTAGATGATCATCAACTTTGACCCCTATACACATCTTTGAGCCCAATAGTCTTTCTTTTCTCAACCCATGAACCTAGCTTACGTTACGTCCCTTACAAAGTCTCTTCTAATTAAGGCACTTGAATTAACGTAGGGGTTTAGATGTTTATAAACATCGCTCGAAGAAGTGCAAGCAAGATTATTTTTTTCTCATTTTGCAGGGTTCTTGACTTATAAACGCAGAGATGATTATAGAATTATTATTTCAATTGCCTTGACTCGAAGAGTCCCTTTGTTAAGCCGTTGACCAAGCCCACATTACAGTCCCTATTAAAGACCTCTTAGTTTGGTAAGGTCGTATTGCTTGCGAGAATACTTGGACCCTTGTTAGTATGATGATAGTGAGATGGAGTAATTCTCCTAAAATAGCCCTTCTAAATGAGAGTGGGTGAAAGTCATTTTCTAATTGAAAGTCTCTCATTTAGCATTCTTAAGAAATCCATGTCATTGTCTTGAACGACAATTCTCTCCTGTGGAAATTTGGGTGATGCAAATATGGTAAAGTCATTATGCATAAACCTTGATTGAATTGATGAAAACCTCACTGAATTTTGAAATGTGCATTTTAAAGTAGTTCAGATTGTCTACCTCTTTGATGAATGCAAATAAGTTTTTGCTCTAATCGTGTTTGACGGATAATATTTCCTTGAAGATCGAGTAATACTTGACGTTCAAGTTGCTCCTCGAAGCTCTTTATCGACCCGGCATGCTTCCATAACCTGGTGTCCCTTTATATTGATTTGGCATGCTTTCGTAGCCTAGGGTTATTTTTATCGACTCGGCGTGCTTTTATAGCCCAATGTCCCTCTTTATTGACTTGGTGTACTTTCGTAGCCCAGAGTCCCTTTTATTGACCTGGTGTGCTTTTGTAGCTTAAAGTTCTTTTTATCAACTTGGCGTGCTTTTGTAACCCGATGTCTCTCATGATTGACAAGGCATGCTTCCGTAGCCCAGTGTCTCTTTTTATTGACCTAGTGTGCTTTTGTAGCCTGGAGTCATTTTCATTGACTCGACGTGCTTTCATAGCCTGATATCTCTCCTAATTGACACGGTGTGCTCTTGTAGCCCAGAGTTCCTAACCTGGCGTGCTTCCGTAACTCGAAGTCTTTTTTATTGATATAGCGTGCTTCTATAGCCCAGAGTCCCCTTATTAAATCGGCATGCTTAGGAGGTATTCTCTCTCAAGTGTACTGACACTCGACTTGGTTGAGCTGTCCCCCAAAGGTTTTACTCCAGACGCAGTCTAATTATAGAGACCGAAAAAAGGTTTAGGTCATGGTCAGATGATTCATGCCACAATGCTAAGCGACTAAAGAAAGGTTTGGAGCCAAGCAAAACCTCAGTTTAGGCGACCATAGAAAGGTATGGGTCTTAGACAATATTTCTTGCTTTAATAGGCAATCGTAGAAAGGTACAGGTCCTAGACAATATTTCTTGCTCTAACAGGCGACCGAAGAAAGGTTCGAGTCCTAGATAACCAAATACTGCCATGCTAGGTAACCGTAGAAAGGTATGGGTCCTAGAAAATCAGTCTCCTTACAAAGCCTCGTTATTATTCTTGGCGACCGTAGAAAGGTACGGGTCCTGGATATACAACACCAACTATCTTGAATTACTGTGCTCTTTTTGAAGGTAAGTCATTCCAGGTAGGTTCCCTTATCGTTTGCATTAGCATTTCCATGCATCATATAAACTGCATTTCAAAATGGGATTCATTTTCCGACAAAAATTATTCAGTGCATGTGCATGATCAAAATTTAGGTTTCAATTTGTCTTTGAAATTCCTCTATGAGCTCACCTTCAAAGAGGGGCAGCTGTTGACACTTAAATTTTAGCGACCCGATCATTTATTTATTGCATAAAAATTGGGGATTAATTTTTTTACCCCTAAAAAAAATATTAGATTTAAATGGCATAGCATATAGTTTTAGGAGCATTTTTTTTTATTTGCATCGGACTGGTGACATATGGGTTTGAATTAGTGGTTCTGAACTTTAAATTGACAAGTTGGACTAAGCCTACGAAGAGAGCAAATTGGCCCAAGCCCGTATCCTCGAGGAGATATTACAAGCTCATCTTTGCAAGATTTGAAATTTGAGAAAAATCCTATTGCAATTTTGAATCTTTGGCAATATGTGATAAAATCGGTGAAGAATATTCATTTTTGCAAAGGAAATCTAGAAGAGATGAGGAAAATAAAAAGATATTGCGTGGATGTTGATTTGAAGAAGGAAATAAAACCCAAATCCTTGGCCTATAAAAGGGTTGCTCATGTATGGAGTTTTGGGGGAGCTTTTTCTCAATTTCTAGGTCAAAAATTCAACAAAAAAGAAAAAAGTTCTCGTTCTTTGGGGAGGGAAAAAGTTAGCAAAAGCTTGGTATTTCTGCTAAAAAGTGTAGTAGCGGGGAAAGAAGTGACGTGCACCAGCAGGAGAAAAAGAAGAAAAAAAAGAAAAGCTGAGCACTATTCATCTTCTTCTTCGTGCAGTCACTCCGCCCATCTTTTGTCCGCAACCTAGCTTTTGCGCCGCACCACCGTGCCCACATCTCTGCATCTCATCACCGCTATGCGAGTCCCCGCACCAGCCTGTGCCTATCCCTCCGCTAGCAGCCCGCGAAGCCACCACTGCTTCGCCAACCATCCGCCTCACCACCGTTGCAACCCGATGCCAGAGACTGCTGCTCCCGCGCCTAAGTGACCACTAGCCACCGCTGCTCGTCACTCTACCAGCAACTATCGCGCGCTGCCTCGCCTGGAGCTTGCGCTGGCCTGCGGCGACCCAACGCCCCTACAGCACCTCCGCTCGCAAGCACTTGCAGCAACCTGCTCCTCTGCCACAGCCCATTGTTGATGCCGTAGCAGCTCCCCTCACCTGCGAGCTTGTTTCGCCGCTCCACTGCTTCACTAGCGACCTGTGAGCCCAACGCCTGTAGCCACGCCATCGCTCGCCCTTCCGTGACTGTCTGGCACTCGTCCCTTGCAGCTCTAAACCTCTACCTAACGCCATAGCAACTCATTGCGTCGGTAGCCGCCCCATCACGCCTTACTGCAGCCCTTGCAATGCCGGACTTCCTTGCTCGCTGCTCACTGTCTCAGCCTGGAGTTCGAACACTATCCCTTGCAGCACCGAACCGCTGCCTGCTACTAGTCTGCCCACCACCCCCTCGTTGGAGCTCCGAACCAGCTATAGCCAGCCTTCCTGAAAGCCGCACACCAGCCCCTTCGTTAAGCCACACCGAGCCTTGTTGCAATCCACAAGCCGTCATTCGTCAAATCTCGTTTGGAAGCTGAAATTCAAATTAGGTAGTTTAGTTTATCTTTTTTTTTTTTTTTGTATTTTGTTTCTTTATTTTGAAATATTACTTGGTGCATGATTGATTGAAATTCCTGAGGTATCGCCCAATTTGCAACCGCACACGAATTTTTTATTCCATCTATAAGGCTTTAAATGGAATAATTAATCAAACGGGAATAAATTGATATCTTGATCTTTAAGGCTTAAGATCAATTTATTGATTTTATCAGTGAAATAATCAAGTTTGATTAAATATCACTTCCAAATTCGAATGATGGATAATATCCTTGGTGATCATGAATGATTTGGTGCTTATCCTTTAATTGCTTTATTTATTCCAAAATATATATATATATATATATATATATATATATATATAATTGCATTTGCATATCATGTAGATTAGAATTGATTTCCTATATATAATTGGATAGTTAGCTTCCTTTTCTAATTATATTAAAATGCATGTTTAGAGGATATCTAGGTTAGGTAATATCTTTTGAATTAGATTGCTTGTTGAGATAAATTTCTAAGTTAAGATAGGATTTAGATTAGTCTATTTCTTAACTTAAAATAGATAATATCTCACTTTAGTTAGATTTTTATTATTAGCAATTTTTAATCACGAATTTTTATTAAAAAAATACAAAAATATCATGCGCATGTCATATAGAATTAGGTTCATGAAATGCATGTCATTTAGTGATTGTTGCTAGATCTATTTAATTAAAATTGCCCGTCATTAGAATTATGTCATTTGGTTAGATTGCATTGCATATATATTAGATTTTTTATTAAACAAGAGAAAATCCTAAAAAAAGATTGAGTGATTGCGAATCATATCTAAGGCTTTTTATGTGAACTTTGAGCTAACATTGGAGATGATTTCGTTGCTACAAGGTAAGTCTCGTAATTTATTCATTGCTTTCTTCGGTGTTCAATTGGTGGTTTGCGTACCCACATGATCGCCTCATATGTTAGGGAAGTAAATTAAAATCAATTCAAATTGCCTGCAAAATATATATATTTTTTTCAAAATAAAAGAGAAAGGTACCAAAAGGGTGTTAGAGAAATCTAACGTAATCAAGTCCCAAAACTCACAATCTCTAGTTCGTAAGAGTAAAGTAAGTCTCCCGTTACTTTACTTAGGTTTCTAATCGACCCATCGAAAATAAATTAGTGGCAACTCCTAATTAAAAATTTGCATGTTAAGAATTTGAACCTAAGTTGCGAATTCGTATGGGCTTGGGAGAAACGGAGCTAAGTTTAGACTTAGTAATCCACTAGCCAAATGCTAAGTGGTGCACCCGAGGTTAGGTCGCGACACCTCGACAATCAAAATGTAATATTTTATTATCTTTACTTTCCTACACTTTATTTTTCTTAGTTATAGCTTTTCGATTCGTGTCCTTGATTAAATTCTGACACATATCTTTATTCCGATGCTTCATTGTCGATTCAATTCCAGCATGCATCTCTATCATGGGTGTCACACCGTTGATTAAATTCCGGTGTTACATCTTTCCACATTCTCGAGCTTTGTCGTTGATTAAATTTTGACATAGTTTGTGCATGTGTATTGCTGTGGAAATGGTTGCATTTTCAAGCCTTGTTGTTGATTATTTCCACTACGGTTTGTATGTACAATTTGGTCTGAAGTTCAAAATAAAGGTTTGGCATTATTTCTTATCCGCGTGGATATTTCCTATCCGAAGTCGCCATAGAACCCATCTCCTCTCATTGAAAGCTGAAGAACAACTTTCGAAAAAAGATGTTTTGTTGTCAATTAGATTCTGACAAAACAAATGGCATGCCTAGTGAGACCATTGTGGTCGATTTGAGGAGATACAACGGTGAGAACAAGGCGGAGATGTCGATATCCCAGATTAACTCATCGATTAGTAGAGAAGGCAATTAGAGCCAAATCCTATGATGTTGGGTGCCATGAGATGATTATTGGAGGAGCACAAGAATGAATTGATTAACCACGTGATGAGATATCTCTTCAACATATGATTGAGCCAATTATCGCCAATACCTTCCATGAAGTTATGAAGGGGCCAAGAACATTGAAACATTGAATTCGAGTGTAGGCAAGTCCTAATTATCTTTCATTTTTTCTTTTTAGAGGTTGTGCTTGTTAGTAGAGGCATTGCGCTTAATCTCATTCAAGTTAACTCTAGTGGTATCAATTATGGCAATGGCAGGGAGGCACGTGATGACTTTTGGGTTTCCTAATTTAAAAGAATCGAATGATTAACGAATCTTTCAATTCTTTTAAAAGGGGGCATACATTGACACCCAAAAGTGCCCGATATTTACTTATTATCCATATGTGATGATCATTTGAAAGCAATAGAATTGGACTAGACAATCTCATGTGCAACTATCAAAATCGACAAAAAAAAGGGGAAAAGAGTGAAGAGTATATTATCTGGGCATATTTGATCATCTATGGAGGAAGCCAATTAAATGGATTGAAGATTGGTCGATATCATATGCAAATGATTGATTAAGAAGATTGCATCTAAGGCTAAAGCACCTGTAAATCCATTAAGGAGATCGTGGAGAATAATTAGGTGAAATTGGAGATTGAGGTTGCTATTTTGAAGGGATTTGGCAATGTGGGAAATGAATAATCCCTTGGAGATAAGGTTCCTATTTTGAAGGGATTTTGCAACATGGGAAATGAACAACCCCTATTTCGAAGGGAATTGACAACGTGGGAAAAGAACAACTCCTTAAAGATAAGGTTGCTATTTTGAAGGGAATTGAAAACACAGGAATATGGGACCATTATTTTTGGAAGCATCAAACTACAATTCAACCATGAAGAAACTGCTCTCAATTATGATAGAAGGTCTATAAATATCAAGTTCTATCAAGTGAAAGAGGATCCCTCGACAATCAAAATGTAATCTTTTATTATCTTTACTTTTCTACACTTTATTTTTTTTAGTTGTAGCTTTTTGATTCGTGTCGTTGATTAAATTCCAATATGCATTTTTATGCCGATACTTTGTCATTGATTAATTCTGGTGTGTATCTCTATCATGAGTGTCGTGCCGTCGATTAAATTCCAATGTTACATCTTTGCACGATCTCAAGCTTTGTCTTCAATTAAATACCAACACGTTCGTGTACGTGTATTGCTATGGAAATAGCTATATTTTCAAGCTTTGTTGGTGATTGAATTCTAGCACAATTTGTATGTATAATTTGGTTCGAAGTTTGAAATGAAAATTTGCCATTATTTCTTGTCCGCCTAGATATTTCCTATCAAGAGTCGCCATAGAACCTATCTCCTCTCATCAAAAGCCGAAGAGCGACTTTCGGAAAAGATGTTTCGTCGTCAATTAGGTTCCAGCGAAACAGCCCTAAATGTCAACATAACAATTCCAAGTTTGTCTAGAATTGAGGAATGACTAATTAACTTTCAAACATACATCAGTGCCTTTCTAATTTTTCTCTGTTGTTCTTTGGTTAATTTGGAAGGAAAGGAACAATTTTATGTTTTGAGCATAAGATCCAAACTCGGGGAAAATTTTGGAAATTGCTTTGACCTTGTATGATAGTATTACTAGATGGATAGCTAGATCTAAGAAAATAACCGAGCTTCCATAAGCTTTGGATTGAGTTTAAGCAAACCGCCTTGGGGGAAAAATTACACAAAAAGAAAAGCCATAAACCCATTGTAATTATACCAATTGAGTCATAAACCTTTTGCATTTATGTCAATTCAATTAATCCAATCAATTTTAGTAGGAAATCTTGACACGGATGTTGGCCGTCCTATGTGGCATGGCTTATGTGACATGGCCAGCTCCGACAAGGACAATTTTAAATAATACTTCAATATTTTTGTTCAACTTTTTAAATTATTTTCTTTCTTTCTTTTTCCTTCCTTCTTTTGTTTAACAATTGTGAGCGAGGAGAGCCTCGTCGACCAGGGGGGAAAGCAATCTCACTCGTAGCCCGTGAGGCCATGGCCACCTTCACTAATGGTTAGTGAGACCCTGGGGTTGTTGCCCTCTCCCAAATCTAGGTGAGGCTAGATGAGGATTGTCACGTCCCGATCCTCGGGTACGCACACATCCTTCTCACTTGGTCGATTTTATAATGCGATATCCCAGGACAAAGTATCGCCGACCCTTTCGTTTATTAAGCACATGCGGAAGTAGTTAAAATCCTCAGACAATAAAACGATGGGATAGAAAAGCAGGGCCATATTTTTCCTATTGAAATTTATAACCAAACTTTTATACAAAACACAAACCAATTCATAACTATTCACTTCAAAAGAAATTCTCAAAAGAAGATAGACTCTCAGCCCATCCAGGCCATACTCAAGGCCCCTCTCAGGATTATCTTCTTCTTCCAAAAATCCTTCTCTTTAAGTTTCACCTCCGAGTTCTCCTTCTTAGACTCCTCCTCAGCTCCTCATCGGGGTCCTGAAATGTTTTTTTTCCCAAACTGGGATGAGACTACGTCTCAGCGAGTTCTACCCCACTAAGCCCAATTAGTAAACCATTATACTATAGGCTGCCTATACACGCATAGGGCAGAAGACGTACCTTGGCCTCATATCCCACCTGCAAGTCAGTACAATTCATAATAGGCACCCAAGCAATCATATCACTGATCGAAGCGTTGATCTAATCGACTTAATCGATTACACGCCAACAAGACCACTCACGGTCATCTCCATTATTCCAACCAATTTACAACATCAATTCAAGGCAAAAATCAATCGACTTAGTCGATTACGTGTCAATCAACCATCCACCGATCAATCCATTCGATCAATCAATCCACAACATCATATTAAAGCAATGAATCACATCTAATCACACTCAGATCGAATCGTCGATCAATCAACCTTGTCGATTACATATCGACATGACCACTTCCGGTCATTTCAACTATTCCAATTTAATTCCCAATTATGAATCATTGTCCTTAGGACACAACTTAGTTATAAGTGGTAATCACGGCCCCACCGAGCAATTTTCTTAGATTTAGTGGTATCACGGCCCCACTCGGCAATATTGTATGTAGTGGCATCACGGCCCCACTCGGCATGTTATATGTAGCGACATCAAGGCCCCACTCGGCATGTTATATGTAGTGGTATCACGGCCCCACTCGGCATGTAGTGGCATCACGGCCCCACTCGGCAATGCTATATGTAGTGGCATCACGGCCCCACTCGGCAATGTTATATGTAGTGGCATCACGGCCCCACTCGGCAACTTTTTCAATATATTGGCATTATCAACCGATGCCCGGTTATTCTTCAAGTAATAACCAAAGATTATTCAATTTAGGAATAAATCCTAAAATCACTAATAAATCAATTTCTCACAAATTAAGCCTTGAATAAATAAACGAACCACACCATGACAATCGCCATGAAATTCCGGTCATCGGCCATCTCAAACTTAATTTTCGAAAAATAATTAATTAATTAATTAATTTCGACAATTAATTATTTAATATTAAAAATTCTGTTTAGCTCAAAATAAGGTCCAATTAAATAAACGGACTTCACCACCATGGTCATCAGCATAATTTTCCGGTCACGGGCCATCCCAGTTGAATTTTCAGGAAATAAATAATTATTTAATTAATTTCGAAAATTAATTAATATTAAAAATTCAATTTAGCTTAAAATAAAGTCCGATTAAATAAACGGACTTCGCCACGATCATCAGCATAATATTCCGGTTCCAGACCATCTCCCTTGAATTTTCGGAACATAAATAATTATTTAATTTAATTCCGATAATTAATATTTAAATGCCAAAAATCTCACTTAGGCCCGAATCATCCAATTGAAGCTCAATTTGGGGTCCGAAAATTCCCGAGACAGTCCCAATAAATAGTAGACCACGTCTACTTGTTAATTGCACAATCAATTTATCTAAATCGCATCACAATTGACTAATAATTGCTAATTAATTCTAATCTAACAACCTAAACATAATTAATTAAAACTAAACCAACCTAAAGCATAATTAGCCAACTAATCCAGGATTAGTGAGATTACTCACCAAATCGTGCGCAAATCGGATCGATCTGACGGCGGCGACGCGAGGAACGATTATCCCCAAAGCACGGCTCGGGTTCGGGGCCGGGAAACGGCCCAAAACGGCCCACGAACAGCTGGATACCCACTCTGTGGGTTTGCTGGTTCGGCCGCAAAACAGCAAGAAAGAGAGAGGGTTGGGGGCGGCAAGAGGTCGGGAGAGCGGGTGGTGGCTTGGCGAGGTCGAGCGGTGGCCCACGGTGGTCGGATCGTGGCCGGTGCTGGCCAAGACGGAGCTGAACAGAGGCGGCACGGGAGCTGGACGACGCACGGCGGGGACGGCAAACGCGAAGGGGCGGTGGCGGAGCGCACGGCGTGCGCGGGTGGTGCGGACGGCGGCCCGGCGGCATGCGGTGACGAGGCGGCGTGCGGCGCGATTGCAGCTCCTTCAAGCAACACTGATCGTTGCTTCTGCTCCTGCTGGTCGGTTCTGTTCGAACCAGAGGAAGGAGAGAGAGCGGAGATGCGCGGACAACCGTGGAGCAGCGGCGGCGGCTCCGGCTTCGGTGGGCAACAACGGCGGCGAGAAGCGGCGACGAGCGGAGTTTCTGTTCTGCTTCAGCTTCTTCGGCTTCCATGGTGTCAAGCGGTCGAAGAGGGGGATGGGGGAGGATCCGTCGAAGGAGGAGGAGAGAGGGGAGGAAGAAAAACCAAATTTCCCTTTCTTTTCTCTCACTCTCTCTCTCTCTTATGTCAGCCACACATGGTCACCAATAGCTGTCTCCCACTCTTCAATTTTTGACACTTATGTCCCCTTCTAGAAGCATTTATGTAGTTCAAAGAGTTGGGTTTATGGGCATACGAATTTTGCTAACTTTTCTTCCCAAATTGAACCTTAATCCCACTTGAATCAAATCAATTTGATCCCCATAATTTCATTCAATATTTCATCGATCAAATTGGTACCTTTTCTTATCAGTATAGCCCACTTGCATCCCAATTTCACAATCCCTGGTTTCAACTGAACAAAAACAGTCCTATTTATCTAGTCAAATTAAAACCCGAAAATCCGGATGTCACAAGGATTGCCACCCTTGCCGGTGGCTAGTGAGATCTTTGTAGCCCTTTCCTAATGGACAGGAGCTTTGGTGACCCTTGTTGGTCACAAATAGAAACAAACAAAGGAAGGAAAAGAAGAGAAAAATATAAAAAATTCGAAAAATATTTAAAAATTTGTCCATGTCAATACTAGTCACGTCACATAGGACGGCCACTATCAATGTCAACGATTTTTAATCAAAATTGACTGGATAAACTGAAATGACATAAATACAAAAAGGTTTAAGACTCAATTGGTAAAAAAAAAAGAACACAATTTTGAGATTTAATCGGCACAATTGTAATAGCTTAATGACTTTTTTGGTAATTCTCTCGGTGTCTTGAAGTTAAACATCATGGAGCTTACATAGAAGGGACTAACAAGGGAGCTATAACATGTGTGTCACGATAGTTGTGGTCTTCTTGTGGATGAGTTTGCTTTAACTGTCATGACGTGTCTGCAACTCAAACCAAGGCCCTGTGTCACAATCCCAACTCCATCTCTATGGTCATGAGTGACAAGGGTTATTTTGTTGACATCCTAAGCTTGTCGTTGTCCCGATTCTTTTTATCTTGTTATCATGCACATGCGAAAATATGAACAAATAACTCACTAGACAAATAATAGCTGGAAGATTGGGATATACATCACACAAAACACACTAATTTATATTATAACAGTACTTTTACAAGCCATTTCTCTATGGGCCATTTTTTCTTTTTGCACCACACTACAAGTTTTCCACATAAGTTAAGGGAATTCCTATATCCTCTAGCGTGACTGTAACTTCCAAAATTGACGTGAGACTTCTATGTCCATAAGACTGAAAGATAAATGAGTGAGTTTTGGGGAAACATAGTAAGTAAAATTCCTAATTATCTACTAGGAAAGTATCTCATCATCGAGGCCTAACAAATACAACACTCGCAAATAGTGTCGATGACAGATCAATAGTAAACTTATTGCTAAATCTCGAATACATGCAAATATCTATGATAACATGTTTCAATGCAGGCTTACCTTTAGCTTAACAATGGACATATCAACATATCATGCTTATGCATAACTAGCACTTATGCAAATTCATTTAGTTTTGTTTTGGCTCGACCAAACCCTTTTAGCTCGACCGGGGCTTCTAACTCCTTGCTGGGCTTTCTAACTCGACCAAGGTATCTTGGCTCGACCGAGACTTCTCGGGGCTAAGACCTAGGCATTTTGGCTCAATTAGGCCATCCCGTTCAATGAATGATATCGCCACCACGCTATGTGACGATAGGCGCTTTTTTTTCCTTTTTATGTGCACACACAAGTGCATCACACAAGTTGGTTCTCATCTTTTCTTCTTAGCCAACTCATACATGGCCTATAAGTGTGATCATTCATATGTGTGTGCCATGAATCCTAATATTGCACTATACAACATGTTCGGAACGACCCTTGGTCTATGACTTGAACCGAACATGTAGCATTGATCCCCGCATCGAACAAGGCTCAGAAACGACACGTCTCAATATCGATCCAAGACCTTGAGGCTTGGGTACACCTCACTTTTGTGTAGATCCTAAGCTCGACGGACCTCGGCTTCAACCCGGCCTGAACATGCTTCATGCCATAAATGGCCTATGAGTCGTGGCTTGATTTAAATGCCAAGCACAAAGTCCCCGCACCAACCAAGGCATAAAACTGGCACACTTTAGTGCCTTATCAAGACCTCTTGGGGTTGGGCGATCTTTGTACTGATCAAGACTTCGAACCAACATACCTCAATGCTGATTTAAGAGCTTACGGCCTTAGGCAATCCCCGCATCGAATGAGACTTAGATTTGGCATGCTTGAATGCTGATCCAATGCCTTGTGGCCTTAAGCGACTTTGCCTTGCCTTGTGAACAACTCAAGCACACATTCAAGCACAAACATGAGCAAAAGCACACAAAAGATCCAACATCTTATCCACAGTTTGATGGGTGAGCACCTAACTAGACTCAACAATGGAGTCTATTGTCCTAGAGGAGAAATAAGGATCTTACTTGCCTGGATGAGCTTTGAGAACTAGCTTGAATGGCTTGATGAGGGGTGATGGTGCGAGGTTGAGAGAAATAGAAGAATGGCGTCTAAAGGGCAAGAAAAGAGAAGAGGGCTCAAGGTGAGAATGTATGGGTGGTTCCCCTATTTATAGGTTCAAACCTCATCATTACCTTTTCAAGTGGCCAATAGTCTTTCTTGAAGTGTCATGGCTATAACATTGAGGTGGCAAGCCTAGTTTGCAAGGTAGCACGCTTAGGGTCTTAGGAAAACACTTGTCATCTTCTTATTGGACCACTTACTCGATGCCATCATGCCTTAGCCTATTTGTTTTCTAAGGAGAATCTTATAGTAATGATGACTATATCGTCTATGAACACCTAAGTCAATAAGTCACAAACTTCTTCTACAAGGTAAATCTTTTGGCCATCATTACAAAATCTTCAAGTGGACATCTAAGCCAATGACTAATCTTTCTCGTTAAATGCTTAGATTTGGTTAATCATGAGGTTAAATTAAAGAACTTTCTTTCTAAGTTTTGGTTTTCTAGAATATTCCACCAAGTTTTCTTCTAATTGGTCTACTTAAATCCTTGACTCCTTTGCTTCTTCCCTAAGGAAAATCTTGAGCCATCATTATCAAATCTTCAAGGGACATCTAAGCAAGGTGACACATCCTTGTATTTAATGAGGCATTCTAGAATATTTTATTATGTCTTCTCTTGATTGGTCCATTTGTCTAAGAGTCTCTTACTTAATTCCTAAGGCGAATATTTGGTAATCATTATCAAATCTAGAAATATCTATCTAAAGTGGTGAGTTATCATTCTTCAAAAAGAACCTAGGATATTTCAGAATTTTTTTATCTTGTCCATTTCCATAGAATATGGCAACCATGTGAAATAGGCCATTGAAAGTGCAATCAGAACAAGGCAATGATTTTTTTTATACATCCCCTCAAGACCATTTCGATATACCCGAGGTTTGTGGCAAAGCCACCCTTGGTGTGGTTGTCGTAGGCAAAATTGCCTACTTCGACTAAGTCGGTGACCTAAGGCATGGGCTCAATGGCCGGCCCTAGGGTTGACTCTAGCCGAGCATACCAGGCCCGTGGTTGACTCAGAGCTTGGGATAGGCCTGGGCACAAAAACTTAGCACACAACAGGGTTCCTAGTCGGATCCAAGATCCATCATAAGGGGTCCATGGCCAGTCCATGACTAGTCCATGGCTAAGCATACCTGGTCCATGGTCGGCTCTTGATTGTTATGTTGCTATGTGGGTGTGGTCGATCCGTGATCAACGCAAGTCCGTACCGGATCGACTCATGGTCATCCATGGTCGGTATATGACAAAGTGGAATCACCCATGACCAGAACATGACCGCTCTGGATCAATCCATGATCATCCATCGATCCACGGTGATACATGACCATCCAACGACCAACCTTTATGGTCGAGCAAATGTTTTTTGGTCAAATGGCTCAAGTCCACTTACATGGTCAGTGGATTAGTTCACAGCTAATCCATTGATCAATCCATGGCCAATCCTTTGCCTCCCTTCTAGTCGGGCTAATTGGTCCAGGGTCGATCCTCAAAATGATCCATGACCAATTCTAATCATTGGCACACCGAACTTATAGCCATTTCTCATGGGTCAGAAACCGGAATGTTACACCCTGACTTTGTTGGGCATTGTCGCGACCTAATTTTTGGGTGCACCATCTAAAATTAGGCTAATGCATTGTTAAGCCTAGACTTAACTCGGACTCTCTCAAGCCCATACCAATTCACGACTTATGTTCAAATTCTTAACATGCATATAGATTTTATCTAGGAGTCGCCACTAATCTATTTTTTGGTGGGTCGATTAGAAACCCAAGTAAAGTAATGGGAGTTTACTTTACTCCTACGAGCCAAAGACTATGGATACGGGGATTTGGTTACACTAAATTTCTCTAATGTCCTTTCGGTACCATTATTTTATTTTCAAAAATATTTTTTGCAGGCAGCTTAAATTGATTTCAAATCTATTTCCCTAATGAGTGAGGCGATCATGCGGGTATGTAAAGCACAAATTTAACACCCAGATAAACAATGAATAAATTGCAAAAACTTACCTCAAAGCAACGAAATCATCTGTAATGTTAAATTAGAATCCACATCAACAACCCTATATATGATTTCTAATTAACATGCAATTTCTTTTTTTGTTTTCATTTGACTAATGGAAATCATGCAATATGCAATGCAATATTAACTAAATGACCTAATTCTAATGACATGCAATTTCTAATTAAATGGACCTAGCAACAATCATTAATTGGCATGCATCTAATTCTAAATGACATGCAATGACATTTTTATTTTCTTTTTTCTTTTTAAAGAATGTAATCTATCTTAGAGATTGAAACTAACTTATTCTAAGACATTTTTTGTATTTTTATGAAATTCGAAATTAGAAAAATGTAAAAATTTATATAACTAAATTAAGATTCTATCTAACTTATATTAAGGATTAGGTCAGGCTAAACCCTAATTAAAACTAAGATATTATCGTAACTTAGCAATCCCTAACCTAAGATGCAGTCTATCTAAATCAATCTAAACTTAAAATGAAATGTGCAATTTTATTCTAATGTGCAATGACGTGCAAAGGATGCCCTAATTCTACATGACATATGCATGATGATTTTTGTTGTTTTTTTAATTAATTTAAAATGTCAAATAATTAAACATGCAATTTAAGCTAATGAAACAAAAAATCTAACATCCTAGATTTATGTTTTTATTTATTTATTTATTTATTTCGACAATTCATGATAAATAAAATGCTTGACCTAAGTATGCAAACAACCCTAAAGCATGCGATATTCTAATATGGACCTAACAAGCACCAAGCCATTTAGAATCATCAAAGATATCATACATCGCTTGAATCAGGGAACAATATCTAAACCAAACTTAATTATTTTGCTAATAAAATCGATAAATTGATCTTAAGCCTTAAAGATCAAGATATCAATTTTATTTTCGCTTGATTAATTATTCCATCTATCTCGCTTGATTAATTATTCTATCTAAAGCCTTATAGACGGAATAAAAAATCGGAGTGCAGTTGTGAATTAGGCAAATAACCCTAATCGGGAAATATGTCCATCACTTATAAACGTGCACGTTATATACCAATAGACGTATATTAGGCAGTGAATAAATTAGGCGTGAATATTTTACCTAAATTTGAAGTTAATTTCCAAATCCGGGCCTAATGCAATCGGGGTCGCGATGACTTGCGCTCGAAACTCCGGCAATGGGAACGATGAAGGAGCTCGGGCTGCCGGTGTTGTGACCTTACTGCAGGTGCAGCGGCTGTGGACAGAGGGCAGCAGCTACGAAGTCAGCGGTGGAGCTGCAGTAACGTCGTCGGTGAAGGAGCTGCGGTGACGTCGAGGGATGCTCGAAGAGGACGACCTCCTCTCTCCTTCTGTCGATTTATTGACCGGTGGACCCAGACCACTTTTTCCTACTCTCGTCTCCTCTGTATGATGGCTTTCCTCCAATGATGGCCGTCTGTGGTGGGAGAACTAGCAAAACAGAAACTTGATAGACAACGCAAGCAAAACTCGCAAACCGAGGCACTGGGTCAGTGTTCTTCGTTGAAAATTCAGCAAAAACCCATGCAACGCAAGGAGGACCTACCAAGAACAAAACACTGGAATGTACAGCAAGAGTTACTTCTTGTTGAGACCAAGAGCAAGTATTTGGATTAACGCCAGTGCTGGCTCGGCATTAGAGAGAACTTGGACGGCCACATGTGGAGCGATCGATGATGACGATGGCAGGTCATCGGTTTGGGCAACGCGGTTGGGAATAACTTGTCGGAGAACCATAATGCAATAGCTCGAGCGCTCGCTGGATCGTTGTCGAGATTGGGACTTCAACTTCGTGGTTTTGCCGGTAGCCTGCGGGCGATGGTAGCGTTGCGGGAAAGCCTAACGCTCTGTGGATTCAGCCGAAAAATACAGTGGAAAATTGTCGGAATTTTCGCCAGTGCAGGTTGGTGTCGAAGCAAGGCGAAGCCGGAACGGGATATCTCAGCCAGGCCCTGGTCGCTCTCTCTTTCTTTTCTCGCGTGTATGTGTTCTTTCAGAATTGTGTATAATGGCCATGTAAGGAATTGTGTGGCTTTTTTTTTTTTTTTTTTTTTCTGTCTGCGTGTACTCCACTAAATAGCCGATCTCCTATGCTTCTCTTAGAAACTTGATCTCCAAAATATATTCTCCGGATCATGTAGGTATTCAATGGAGCCCCAGCTTGCCAAGATAGATGTCTTTTCCTTTTTCACGAAAGCCCCCACAAGATATCATCACCGTTGCTGCCTCTCTCTTATTTCCTTCCCCAAATAGCTGGGCATGTATAATATATTGGGAATGAGAAGATGATGATAAAGATGAAGATGAAATGAATCTAGTTACTGAAGAATCCATGAATGGAAAACTCGAATCACTTTTATTTCAGTAAGACTATATTGACAATCCTCTGTTCTTCCTCCCCTGTTTCTATCTTTCTATCTCAGCTAGACTCAGCAATTCAGTGCAGAGCATCCATGGCCGACTGCTCTCACTCCCTCTTTCTCTCTCTCTATCTTCCCCTTTCTTTCTCTACTTTACCTCAATGAATTAGAAGACTACTTAAGGAGAACGGAGAAAACAGAATACAGCAGAAAACAGAATACAGCTCATAACAGAATCTAACTAACTGTTTTTCACATTTGTTTTCTTCCTTTCAGCTGAATAACAGTACATGAGTTAGTTTAGATCTATTATGACTTGGCGATCCGTGTCACTCTTCATCTCAGGCTTCTTCTTCATTGATGTTGATCCGTTTGTCTTTATCACGAATTCTTCATTGTTGATCATCTCACCGTTGATCATCAGCTCATTGTTGCTTTTCTGTCTTTGTGTTCTTTCTTTTCCTTTAGCAATATTAACTACTGAACTTGTAGTCCTTCTATATTTAACAGGGAATACCGTGGCCACTTCCTCCGTATCGGATTCCACCAGTTGTGCAACATCGAAAGTGGGCACTTCGATCCTTTATTCATTTAATATGCATAACACCCAGATTTATGTTGACTGAATCTTTGAGTGATGATATTGGTTGTCTTCGTCTGGCATGAAAAAGGTGATATATGACAATTTGAATGAGTGGATATTAGTTTACGATTATATTTCCGATTCTCACGCACATGGACAATATTTAGGCAAACCGGCCTTTTGCTTATGTGATTGAGGGTGGGAAAGACATGTTTGCATGGTCAATATTGAAGCGATGTCACGTGTATCAAGACGAATTTACGTAATCGAGTTCTTTCACACGTTAATATCAATAATAATTATTTTGATAACTAGTTTAGAGCTAACGAAAATTGGCGTCGTCACACACTTTATTATACTCTAGATACAAGAGCTGTTACAACGCCATTATTATGCTAAATTGGGGGAGGTTTTTCAATTCATAAAAAGATTATGATTCCCTCTATTTCTGAGAGTGGAGGAGACTTCTTTCAACCAAACTTTTAATTGGTTAGTTACGAAGGCAAACCTCATTTATATTTATACGTAGTTAAATTTGCATGTGAGTGATGTCATTAACTAGTGATCCTCCAATCATAAGTATAATTAGAGGCAGTTTCCACCAATCAGGGATGCAGAAAAATATAGCCCTACAAAGAAAATACTGGCCATGCATAAGCATCGCATGACCAACCACCAGGAGGCAAATAGAAGTGTGTGATCTCTCGTATCTAGTATTTAAACAAAACCTGGTACAAAACTTTCGAAAAAGATATGTAATATTGATTTTTGGGCTCTCATTTTGGTGTTGAAGATTTCGGTTATAAGAGGGACCAAGCAAAGGCACTTTCGCAACTCGTACTAAAACAACAATGAAGAGATCCTCAAGCATGTTGGCTTTATTCTTGTGTTCACCGACAATAATCCCTTCTGATCATGCAATCAAATTGCCTCAATACGCAGTGGCGTTGTTGGCCTCTGATTTCGAGATCAAACTCTAGAGGAATTCCACCTGGATGTCTGCTTCTCTCCAAGGAACCTCCTTCGAGAAGTCCTCAAAAGAAGGATTTCACAGTTTTTGAAGCTCGATTTTTTATTTAATCATGTAGGATGTGAGATTGCTCGGTGTACTTAATGACCATGCAGTTATAATCCTTCTTAATATTCGTAGGCTGAACCAATTCATTCGCAGAGCAAACCTAGAATACTCCCATATCGATAACAAATCAAATAGAGTATAAATTAGAAGGGAAAAAAAAAATAGAATATTTGCAGGGCAGAATCTTTTACAAATCAGTATGAAGATAATTCTGCCCTGCAGATATTCTGATTTTTTCCCTATTCTATTTATTATCTTCATACTGATTTGTAGAAAATTCTGCCCTATAGATATTCTGATTTTTTTTCCCTGATATGACCGCTCTTGTCGTGACGAGCATCGCGCAATCTTCTTAAGGCTCTTTCAGATCATACTGGGTCGACTTCTATTTAGCAGCCAAGTTCCAAGGAGCCCCTCCAAAGCCTAATCCCGAGCTGAACTTGAAACTCGACGAGCGGAAAGCACACTGCGTGGCCGTGAGGAAGTTTTCTGGGTTTGTTAGTGATGATAACATCGACGAAGAAATGGAGGCTCGTGTCAAACCGCTTTTCAAGTCAACAAATTCTCTCCACATGCATCGCAAAAATTGGAAATTTGTCTTGGGGCACCGTTTGAGGAAAATTAAACAAATCTTTTTTAATTTTTTATCGTCTCAAGGTGAGACTAATCATGGTTGTTCCCCGAGACGTGCTTCTTCATGGATGATTCGCTGGCCCCATGCCATAATCACATTTGGCATTTTCATATATACTTGGATTTGTAATTTGCTCATAACATTTTCTACGGTCCCCTCGAAGTTGGCTAAATTAAACAGTTTGATTTTTTTTCCCATTTGAATTTCGTCGTTTTACATGCCCGCTATGTATTTTTAAGGATTCTTTGTGTAGTTTTTTTTCCCTTATGTATTGAGGAAACATTCACAAATCGTACAGAAAAAAGACCCACACAAAACAAAGATTTATTCATTACTTTATTTTCCAAGTACACATCATCAGCCCCTTAAAGGTGATGTAACTAGATGACTCGTTAATTGAAATATCGCAATTTTAAGATAAAGAAAAGACCCATTCAAATAGCCGAAATTATTCACCTTTTTTTATTCCCTCTTTCTTCCTTTGTTTTACCCACAACCCCAACTTGTTAGGGACACGTCCCAGACCTTCCGGGTCCTCCATAGAAGAAAGAGGACCCCCAATTTGGATTGTTCCCTACTTCGAGGTCGTAGCAATCTGGGTTACTCACCAAGGTCTCGGCGTTTTGCACAGGGAGGAGTTCGTTGCTCCCATTCACCACTTGCAATTGCTGAAAATAGGCGGCTTTTCTGTACCCTTCATCGGCGAAATGCCCGCTCCCCATCTGGGTGCTCGTATGGCTGCCCATGGGGACCGTGTTCACGATCTCCCCGCCGAAATCCACCCCACTCGCGTGGTCATCGAGGTGAGTGAACAGGACCGATGGCCAGTACCCGAGAAAGATGTTTGGTTCCAATAAGAGCCACCAATTCCCGGTATCCAGATCCTATGCAAGGTGAGAATGGAGGACCATATGAGTACTTGATGTCTAAGGCAATCAAGCTCACGCTCACCAAACTCTCTTTTCATGGAGATATTTCAATGGATCGGATGAGGATGTCGTTATATTAAGTGGGTCTCATCAACTTTTTCAAACCCATTAAATTTAACAATTACAAAGAATTTTAGTATATGCACTGGATTTGCCTAATAATTTCTTCATTTCAAGTGCCTTGTTGCATACAAATGAATCAATGCTCAGAAACGGAAGTCCACGTGCATTGTGGTCCATCAAATCAACTTAAAACAATTTAGAAATGCCTTTATTACTTCCCTATCAAAACAAAGAGATCATTCTTTTGTTTTTCAAGACGAAACTATAGAAAAAATCACACATTACTTCAAATGACTTTAAATATTTGAAATTTTTATTTCTAAAGATCAGAGATGTGTTTATTAAACAAAATCAAGAGTAAACAAGAAGAACATAATAAAAGCAAAAGATCATTGCAATCACCTAAAAATAAATCAACCTTTTCCTATCCTCGTATCCATTAGGTGAATGACATTACGGTATCCAATTTTTAAGAAACTGTTCAAAACCTTGAACTTGTTGAATAAGTTGTGATAATTTCATTTGCTGATACTCCATCACAAGTTAGAGAATAAAGTTGCATTTTCCTCAAAATTGGTATCAAAGCAAGCCAAAGTGATTAAAAAAAGAAAAAAAGAAAAAAAGAGGAAAAAGTGGGGAGAAATCTTGGAGCACAAAGCAACAAGGCAATCAGAGTCATTGTTCCATATTTCCAGTGTACGCGTGAACATATATTTCAAGCTGTAGCTATAAGCCTTTGTTGGGTGACCATCAATCTTATTTTATTTTATTTTTAATTTTAGAGGGTAATTTTTACTCTTTTTTCCCACCTAAATTCAACACCTTTTGGAGCCTCTACAACTATTTCTTTTCACGTTTGATTGAGGCAAATGGCGTTGACATCAGATGGTCCAAGTTTTTGTTAGCTTCTAAGACCGACTACTTCTGTCCATTGTCATTCGCAAAGGTGGGCCCCCTCTAAATCTCTGCCGTCAGCTCATGGGGGGTTCGATGTCACGTTTAAGGATGAAGACCCTCTTAGGTTGCCTTTTTGTTACAGCCAAGTGATGCAAGCACCGCCAGATAACGGCAAAAACTGCCAGTAGGCCTGACAGATAAAGCACTCCCTGGTGTTTCCCTCTGAAAAAGCGTAGCCCTCACCCACTCTATACTTAGTAATTCTTGGCTGTTTGTACACTTCCATTTTAAGTTTATTGCCACAAAAGCAAAGAATATTGCCCTCAATATTAGTATATTCCAACAATTAGTATTTTAGTGCCTAATTAACATCCGAAGTGTGATTTTACATAAATCACGTACACAAGCTACTTAATTCGAGGATCGCATGACATCAAAGATGCCAGTCTCGAGATCATTTTATATCAATTTGAGCATTATGACAATTCTAATTTGGTAATTTATCGCGAAGCGGAAAGTAGTTTTTTTTTTTCTGTTATGAGCAGGGTTATTTTTATTCTACTTTTTGGCAACAAGAATTACATCCTTTTCATTCAATTTTGAGTAGGTTTTGGATGATGGGTGATTCATTAAGAAAAAAAAAACAACAAATGTGAACATGTATGCATAGGCATGGACTTTGAATCATAATATCTTTTTTTTTTCCCTAATTAAGCAGAAAAAGTAGGGCTCTAAATTAATTATTACCTTCCAAACTAGCAAGGTTATATCACTTTGAGCGCCACCGTAGGAGGACATGGGCTCAAGTTGTGCCCCAATTGCAATCCCATTGTTGGTCTGGACAAATCCCGGGCACAGCAAGTCGTAACATCCTGTTTCTTTGTAGGCATCAGTCTGCATGCAATCAAAGTTGCAAAAAACATTAATCTCATGATTTTAAAAATCTATATCTAGAAAAATTATTTTATTTTATTTTGTTACTTACAGTCCAATAAATGAAGAGCCTCGTAGTGTTGTCCCCATACATCCATGGATAAACCTGAAGAAAATAAAAATGAATTTATTCTCTAATTAGTAATCCCGTTCCACACATACTGTAAACATGGCTGAAAAGACTTGGCAACATTGTCAACTAACTATTAATGCAATAAGTTGGGAAACTAAATTTGATCTTTAATGTGTTTATGTTATATAGTCAGTGACTTGCCAACTACACGATAATTGCATCCCACAATAAATTGACCCAAGAAACATAGGATTTTCAATGATTTTGCTGAACATAGACATAAATTTTTTGCTTCTTGGATTGGACAATCCAATTATGACAACCCTTTGCTTTCCTTAATTTCCCCAACCTTGACAGAGGCAGATAATATTGTAGTTTCTATTTCAAGCTTTTGGCACTTTGTTATAAAAACACATTAGTATATATTTTAGATTGGCTAAGTATATTTGAATTTGGCACTATCCCCTACCAAAGAAAGAAAGAAAGACAATGACTTGATTAAAAAACCCAACTTCTGGTGGAAAAAAATTCAAAATCTGTCAACTCAAAATTAGCCAAACATTAAGGATAAATTTCCATTTAAGAAAAGAAAAATAATTTCAACCCTAAATTTATTTTGAAGCCAAAAAAAGGGGACGAGACCAAGAGGGCTGGTCAAAGCTAATTATCTGTTAGGAAATGCATAAAAAATTAAAACTTTTATTGGGGAAAAAGGAAGAGAAGAAAAAAGATGAAACAGTACCTGCCAGCCAACTTCAATGGTGTTAAGGTCAACGCCCTGAGTGCCGGCGCTGATCCACAACTGGGCGATGCTAAATTCATTTTGTGCAGCCACATTTGGTTGCCACACATTTATGGTTGCTTGGGTTCCATAGTATTGATCTCCATCCACATACGCTACCGCATACTGCATGAAAAAATATATATAATAAATAAATTAAATCAACCATTACACAAGAAAAAAACAATTTATAATATAAATTAAAAGAATAAAAGGAGGCAACTTTTTTATGATCTCACATTGAAATTGAATACCGGTAATGTCTTATGGTGAAATTGTGTAAGATTCCTGCTACACTTGCCACTGTGGAAAATTGGCACATATGCATAATAGAGAACAATCTACCGAGGAATTTCTAAATTTAATAAACATTGAGTTGGTAAATCCACTTTCGCTTGATTGAGTTCAAAACTAGCATGTACCATATGTTTTTTTCTTTTTTTTTATTAAATGAAAAACAGGGAAAGATGTTTTTGGTACAAAGTGAATGAATATGTTTCGCTTGTAATGGCAAAACTAAAAACCAGTCTGAACGGTACAAGCCGAAAAAAAAAAAAAAAAAAAACAGTTTCCTGTCTTCATGCTATGACTTTTTCTTGAAGCTAAATTTGACCAACTAAAAATATTAAAAAAAAAAAAAAAAAAAAAGGGAAAGAAGCAGCGAGACTGAACACCAACATAAGGAAGAAGGGAACAAAGAGATAATTATGTCTGAATTTTCTCCTCTACTTTTGAGACAAAAATAGGCGGAGAGACTTATTTTCAAATATAAAATTTAGGAATAAATACATTGGAAATCCTAAAACTTTTCAACAAAGTGCATTTTAGGCCTAAAACTTTCAAAAAGTGCAATTAAATCTTAAAACTTGTCACGAAAGTATAATCGAGTTCTAAAACTTTTAAAAAGTGCAATATAACTCTGAATCTTATCAAATTGTTCAAATCAAGTCCTTTTATCAATGACACTTTTTGAATATTCTGGGATTCGATTGCACTCTCTTAACAAGTTTCAAAACTCGATTATATATATTTTTAAAGTTTTAGGACTTAATTGCATTTTCTTAACAAGTTTTAGGACTTTTAGTACACTTATTCCTAAAATTTATTTAAACTTAGATAATAATAATTTTTCAATTTGAAATGAATTGTTATGATTTCTTTTAAATTACTCAGAAAATAAAGAAAATGCTTAAGATGTACTAATCTTTGCTCAACTTCAATAGCAAGGTCTTTTCTCTTTACCTCATGAGCAGCTTGTGAAGTATCTGTGAGGGCATGACTTCTCACTTTCTTCCCAAATGTTTGAACTGAAGAAGCCCTCAATACGTCTGCTTCGCTCGTCCTCCGTATCGGCACTGTCCCTTCTGGGCACGCCTCGCCTGACATTCTCCACGGTTGAAGAATCTCCATGGCCACAGTAGTCGAACTATACCATTTTGGCATCTTTGGCGGATCCTGCGAATTTCGTGAAAAAAAAAATTAGAAAAAGAAAGAAGAAAGGTAAAAATTAAGGGCTTCAAAAGTCATAGAATTGATTTTCTTGTCATAGGTCAAAGAAACTGGGTGATACCAATGGCTTTTGTCCCTTTAATAGAGGATGATCAAAGGCTGGTTGCTCTTGAGATAGAATGCAGTCTATTATATCTCCATCAGGGCTCTGCAAATAAGGGGCAAAAAAAAAAAAAGAGAGAGCCAAGAATGAGGGGAAATCAAGGTCGGTTGGCAAATAAAATGTAGTTTAGTAGATGAAATTAGTTATATTATTAGTGCAGCATGCGATTGATGGATTCAGGAGCGCTGGTCCAAGTTATTTTTCTTTTCTCATGATGATGTTGACAGTTTCATGTCCAAGTTCTCTTAAACACAGCAAATTCAAGGAAATAAAAAGGCAACATTCTCTTTTCTCAAAAGCAAAAGCAAAAAGAGACAAGTGGGTATGATACTAAGCATAGAAATTTAATTAGAAAGGTAAATAAGGTGTGGTAAGATTTGAATAAAAGATCTTCAACTCTAATACCATGTCAGATTTTGTGGGACTACTAACAAGTATTCTAATTTAAACTGTTAAATGAATGTGTTGTTTGTTGTTTAAATATTCTAAAATGGGGTTTTGCCTGAATTGTTTTGAGGGGAGGCTTATTGATGTCCTTGAGATGAGCCCTTATCATCTTCAGCTTCTGTAGCTCATCCCCGGGCTGGAAAGTCTGATTCGTGGCACGGAAGGTGGCGGTTTCCAACGAACGAGCCTGACAAAAGAAGGGAGAAGGGACAAGGAGGAAAAGCACAAAAATGGGAATGATTGGCGACCGGGAGAGGGAGATCTTGAAGGAGGAGGAACGCCAACGACAACAGATACAAAAAGAGCTGCTCGTGCCACAATCCATGATGGCCTTTGAGAAGCTTCCTGCGAGGGCCTGTCGTTTCTCTCTTCAGCTACACCGGATCGCCCGCTCCTCTGCGCGTAGAAACATTGGCCTTGCTCTCTTGCGCCCGCACCGATTTCCGCTGAGAGATTGCACGCCCCGCACCACTTTTTATAGTCTAACACGCCTTGAACATCTAGGCACAAGAGGAGCTGCTAATTTCACTTATTATATTTCAAAAAAGTCAACAAGGAATGAACGACAGGGATAGAAAAGAAAATTAAGCTTTTCGCCTTCTAAACATGCTTATCTTTTTAATTAGGATTAGCACCGTGAAAAATTTCAACTTGGTGCATTTGTGACAAATTTACCTCAAACTAATTTTTGGGTCATCAAAAACCTCAAAGTGATAAAAACGTGATAAATTTATCTCAAACTAATATGAATTTTCACCTAGACTTGCCATATTAATTGAGGTATTGCTAGATGAGCTATAAAATTTGATGAAAGTTGGATATATATGTCACAAGTATACCGGTTTAAGATTTTTAGTGAGCTCACAAATTAGTTTGTGGTGAATTTGTCACATGTGTGTCAATATGGGATTTTTGATGACCAAAGATTAGTTTGAGGAAAAATTTATCATTGATGCATCAATTTGGGATTTTCCGTGGTATAAACTCTTTTAATTACATGTCCATTACCAAAAAAAAAAACACTTTTAATTACATGTAAAAAGAAGTGTTGTATGACCAATCTACATTGTCACGCCCCGATCCACCAAGAACGTGCCCATCCCTGCTTGGTCAATATAATAGCGATGTCCTAAGACGCATTGCCGACCTATTCATTTAATACACATGCGGAAGCGGATAAATAGATCCCCAAATAACAACAAGATAGAATAGAAAAATAGGGCCAATTTTTCACAAAATACATTTTTATAAACACACAGGTTTATACACAGAAGCCTACAAAAAGGGATCAGCTTTCAATGAAAGAGAATTGTCCTATGACTAACTAGTCGGACAAGTTCGCCGATTCTTCGGACTTCATGTCCTAAATTCCGAGCTTCGGGTCCTCCACCGCTATCAACTAGGGTCCTGAATATGTTATGCCACCACAGGGTGAGACTACGTCTCAGCAAGTTCAACCACATAAGTCCCGACTAGGAAGAAAATACGCCTTAAGGGCCGCCTGAGCATAACAACAGTTTAGAGGACTTACTTGACCACAATCTCTTCTATGCAATACATTGAATCCATCAACAAATCAATTCCTCACAACATATCGAATCATCGAATCATCGAATCACGTCATCACATCAAATCAAGAATTCAGATCGAAACATAATCACTCGACCTAGTCAATTCCAAGATAATAAGACCATCACACGGTCATTTCAATTAGCCAACCCCAACGCTGAATTATGGCTCAGCGGGCACGGCCTACTAAATCTTCAGCGATAATGTTGAATTACGGCTCAGCAGGCACAACCAATTCCAAGTTCAGTGGTACCACTGAATTACGGCTCAGCGGACACAACCGATTCCAAGTTTGGTGATAGATTACGGTCCAATGGACACGACCATACTTGGTGGTGGATTACGGCCATACTTCGGCGGTATTCTTGATCTAACTCACAACATATCACGGTTCTTGACCCACGATCAACAACATTGCACTTCAAAAATAGATTCCTGAATTATCAAAACATCTTGGCCTATTTTCCCCAGATTAAAGGTACTCGATAAAAATAATCGTGAGTGGGTACACGGTCGGTCTCAGCCAAAAATAAAATATCTTTACTTTCAAAATCCCCACTATTTATAGAGTCAATAAAAACATTTTTGGCGTTGTAAACCGACGTCCTGTAATTTTCTAACTAAATACTGAAAATAATAAATTTTGGGATAAATACCCCAAAATTGCTAATCACACTCAATTTGTATTAAATAACAGCCAAACAAATAAACAGACCACACCATTGAAATCAGCACGAAATTCCCGTCACCGGCTATCCCGGTGTAATTTTCGGAAATTAATTATTAAATGCAAATAATGCAACTTAGGCCCGCAAAGCCTAATTCAAAGCTGAGACGAGCTCGGAAAATTTCCAAACTACTCTAGATAAATACTAAAACTTGTCTAGGCCCTAACTACACTACTCGAAGCACCTAACATGCAATAACCATTAATTAAATTGCTAATCTACTCTAACTATCCACCTAATACATACTTAACCTAAACTAAACAACCCTTAAACATCATTAACTTACTAAGCAATGATTAGTGAGTTAAACTCACCTGATTTGCGATCTGCTCGGACCAAAACGACAAGGACGCAACGAGGATCAACAAGTTCCAAAATGGCGACGCCATTGGGGCACGGATTGGGCCTGAAAATTTGCCAAAGCTCACGAGTCAGCTGAAACTCTCGGGGCTAAGGGGCTGAGGACGTGGGACTTGGGAATCGGCTACAGCAGCTTCGGTCACTGCTTGGATTCCCGCGGTTGCTGGCATTGAAGATTCCCGGTCAACAAACGGCAAGAAGACAAAGGCTGGCGGAGAATTGGGGCTGTTGACGATGGAGGCTTCTTTCGGTGGGACGGGTGGGGCTACGGGCATGAAGCGGTGAGGCTACGAGAGAAAGAGAGTCAACGTGGGCTGCTGGAGTCTTCGATGTTGAGGGGTGTTGACCAAAGGAGCTTGGCTCACGGACAAGTGGCGTGCAGAGGGGAAATGGGCAGAGATTGAGCGGTTTGCTTCGGTTTTGAGGGACAATTGAAAGAAAACAAAGTTGCAAGCGTGAGGGATGAGAAAAGATGATCGAACAGCAAAGCAGAAAAAGGAGCTGCAAAGGAGACGGAGGGGGCGTGCATGAGAAGCTGCTGATGGGGGGAAGAAAGTCAACAAACTTATCCTTTTAATTAAAGGCTTGTCCCCCCCTAGAGTCCTCAAAATTATCCCTTGGTCCCCCTTGATTATTTCTTGCAATTAAATCCACAAATAATCCAATTTGAAGTAAAAAATTGCTGCCCTCTTCTAGTTCCGAATTTACTCATTTTTGGACTTCAATTTCTTTGACAAATTTCCAAATTGATGTCCAATTTTGATGTAGAAAAAACCCACATAATTTCTACAAGTCCCTTTCACCGAGTAGCTCAGTTTGCAAGTCGAAAATCTCTTCAATTGGGCCAATCCGAATTTCCATTCGTTTCTCGAAACGTCCAAATCGAATTTCCGTAAAAATCCCAGAATTGCCAAAAATTCTTCGAAGGATAGGTACACGTTCCTAAAATAAGCCGTGACATGACAAAACTTCCAATTTCTGAAATCGGGTTTAAATTCGCGGTTAATTTCGATCTGACACGATTTTAGTGTGACCTAACCTATCGGGTAGCTTTTAGGAATTTTTAGTGCAATTAACCCATAGTTAATTCTTTTCGAACCACAACATACATCTTCAACACATTGGCGATTCTCGGTTGTCATGAAAATCTCGATATTTCAATTACGGACACAGGTTACTCAAAAAGATAGAAAATCGGTCTAGTGTCGATTAGTGAGAATTTTGCAATAAGGTGGAATCACGCACACTTAATCACACACCTCTATTGAGTCAACCTATTTCCGGTCTCTGATCAGTTTTTAATTATGCCTTAATGACTCTTGTAAATTAGCACGGTCGAGTAGTCGATTCCTGGTCGAATTCTCAAGTTCATTGCATTAAAATCCCTTAATGACTTCCCCAGAGAGTCTAGTTATCTCATGAGTGATCGGCTAAAAAAATAGCACTATAGTCGCGTCGATGAAAGGCCCGATTTATTCAATTAAAAACAAGATTGAAAATTCGGGATGTCACATACATACGTATGGAAATAGAGAAAATAATTTCATTTGCTAAAATACGAATTAAATGATTTTTCAGTTGATATGTCCATGAAACAAAACAGAGTAAGTAATTTAGAATTATCAAGAATTGACAGGGGAAGAATAGTCTTTCCTTAATGAGAAATTCAAGTAGTTGGCTAGAAGAGGGGTGTTTTAGGTTGGATTCCCTAGCCTTGACATAGTTTTAATTAGTGAGTCTTTTGAATCTATAACAATAAGTTGCGAAGGCTCAAGGTTCGTGGGGCAACAACCCCTTTGTACTCCTTTTTGGCTCCATGGCTAATTTTTAGTGGTACTAATTTTTTTTACCATATGAATTTCAAAAATCAAACCTTCCTTTGCTAAATATGGTTGATATTACCACTGAGGCACTCGACACTCGTAAAATTGACCATAGAAAATATTAATCATTTATTTTTCGACTATATTGTCCTTGTGGAAAGTTTTAGAATACTTTGCTCAATTATTTTATCATTTTACCAATCTTTTTGTTATGGTTCCATAAGCAAGTAAATTGCATATGATCAAGGCTTACAGGTTGATGCATGTGCAATGATTAAATATGGGGGAGGCGCATATGCTCATGTCCAAATCCCTCCCCCTCCCCCTCCTCAAAGTGATAAAAGCGTGATAAATTTATCTGAAACTAATATGAATTTTCACCTGCACTTGCCATATAAATTGAGGTATTGCTAGATGAGCTATAAAATTTGATGAAAGTTGGATATATATGTCACGAGTATACCGGTTTAAGATTTTTAGTGAGCTCACAAATTAGTTTGTGGCGAATTTGCCACGTGTGTCAATATGAGATTTTTGATGACCAAAGATTAGTTTGAGGAAAAATTTATCATTGATGCATCAATTTGGGATTTTCCGTGGTATAAACTCTTTTAATTACATGTCCGTTACCAAAAAAAAAAAAACTCCTTTAATTACATGTAGAAAGATGTGTTGTATGACCAATCTACATTGTCACGCTCCGATCCTCCAAGAACGTGCCCATCCCTGCTTGGTCAATATAATAGCGATGTCCTAGGACGCCTTGCCGACCTATTCATTTAATACACATGCGGAAGCGGATAAATAGATCCCCAGATAACAACAAGATGGAATAGAAAAATAGGGCCAATTTTTCACAACATACATTTTTATAAACACACAGGTTTATACACAGAAGCCTACAAAAAAGGATCGGCTTTCAATGAAAGAGAATTGTCCTATGACTAACTAGTCGGACAAGTTCGCCGATTCTTCGGACTTCATGTCCTAAATTCCGGGCTTCGGGTCCTCCACCGCTATCAACTAGGGACCTGAAAATGTTATGCCACAACAGGGTGAGACTATGTCTCAGCAAGTTCAACCCCATAAGTCCCGACTAGGAAGAAAATACGCCTTAAGGGCCGCCTGAGCATAACAAGAGTTTAGAGGACTTACTTGACCTCAATCTCTTCTATGCAATACATTGAATCCATCAACAAATCAATTCCTCACAACATATCGAATCATCGAATCATCGAATCACGTCATCACATCAAATCAAGAATTCAGATCGAAACATAATCACTCGACCTAGTCAATTCCAAGATAATAAGACCATCACACGGTCATTTCAAGTAGTCAACCCCAACGCTCAATTATGGCTCAGCGGGCATGGCGTACTAAATCTTCAGCGATAATGTTGAATTACGGCTCAGCAGGCACAACCAATTCCAAGTTCAGTGGTAACACTGAATTACGGCTCAGCGGACACAACCAATTCCAAGTTCGGTGATAGATTACGGTCCAATGGACACGACCATACTTGGTGGTGGATTACGGCCATACTTCGGCGGTATTCTTGATCTAACTCACAACATATCACGGTTCTTGACCCACGATCAACAACATTGCACTTCGAAAATAGATTCCTGAATTATCAAAACATCTTGGCCTATTTTCCCCAGATTAAAGGTACCCGATAAAAATAATCGTGCGTGGGTACACGATCGGTCTCAGCCAAAAATAAAATATCTTTACTTTCAAAATCCCCACTATTTATATAGTCAATAAAAACATTTTTGGCGCTGTAAACCGACGTCCTGTAATTTTCTAACTAAATACTGAAAATAATAAATTTTGGAATAAATACCCCAAATTTGCTAATCACACTCAATTTGTATTAAATAACAGCCAAACAAATAAACAGATCACACCATTGAAATCAGCACGAAATTCCGGTCACCGCCTATCACGGTGTAATTTTCGGAAATTAATTATTAAATGCAAATAATGCAACTTAGGCCCGCAAAGCCTAATTCAAAGCTGAGACGGGCCCGGAAAATTTCCAAACTACTCTAGATAAATACTAGAACTTGTCTAGGCCCTAACTACACTACTCGAAGCACCTAACATGCAATAACAATTAACTAAATTGCTAATCTACTCTAACTATCCACCTAATACATACTTAACCCAAACTAAACAACCCTTAAACATCATTAACTTACTAAGCAATGATTAGTGAGTTAAACTCACCTGATTTGCGATCTGCTCGAACCAAAACGACGAGGACGCAACGAGGATCAACAAGTTCCAAAATAGCGACGCCATTGGGGCACGGATTGGGCCTGAAAATTGGCCAAAGCTCACGAGTCTGTTGAAACTCGCGGGGCTGAGGGGCTGAGGACGTGGGGATTGGGCGTCGGCTATAGCAGCTTCGGTCAATGCTTAGATTCCCGTGGTTGCTGGCATTGAAGATTCTCGGTCAACAAACGGCAAGAAGACAAAGGCTGGCGGGGAATTGAGGCTGTTGATGATGGAGGCTTCTTTTGGTGGGACGGGTGGGGCTAAGGGCATGAAGCGGTGAGGCTACGAGAGAAAGAGAGTCAACGTGGGCTGCTAGAGTCTTCGATGCTGAGGGGTGTTGACCAAAGGAGCTTGGCTCACGGACAAGTGGCGTGCGAGAGGGAAATGGGCGAGAGATTGAGCGGTTTGCTTCGGTTTTGAGGGACAATTGAAAGAAAACAAAGTTGCAAGCGTGAGGGATGAGAAAAGATGATCGAACAGCAAAGTAGAAAAAGGAGCTGCGAAGGAGACAGAGGGGGCGTGCTTGAGAAGCTGCTGATAGTTGGAAGAAAGTCAACAAACTTATCCTTTTAATTAAAGGCTTGTCCCCCCTAGAGTCCTCAAAATTATCCCTTGGTCCCCCATGATTATTTCTTGCAATTAAATCCACAAATAATCCAATTTGAAGTAAAAAATTGCTGCCCTCTTCTAGTTCCGAATTTACTCATTTTTGGACTTCAATTTCTTTGACAAATTTCCAAATTGATGTCCAATTTTGATGTAGAAAAAACCCACATAATTTATACAAGTCCCTTTCATCGAGTAGCTCGGTTTGCAAGTCGAAAATCTCTTCAATTGGGCCAATCCCAATTTACATTCGTTTCTCGAAACGTCCAAATCGAATTTCCGTAAAAATCCCGGAATTGCCAAAAATTCTTTGAAGGATAAGTAGACGTTCCTAAAATAAGCCGTGACATGACAAAACTTCCAATTTCTGAAATCGGGTTTAAATTCGCGTTTAATTTCGATCTGACACGATTTTAGTGTGACCTAACCTATCGGGTAGCTTTTAGGAATTTTTAGTTCAATTAACACATGCTTAATTCTTTTCGAACCACAACATACATCTTCAACACATTGGCGACTCTCGGTTGTCATGAAAATCTCGATATTTCAATTACGGACACTGGGTACTCAAAAAGATAGAAAATCGGTCTAGTGTCGATTAATGAGAATTTTGCAATAAGGTGGAATCACGCATACTTAATCACACACCTCTATTGAGTCGACCTATTTCCGGTCTCTGATTAGTTTTTAATTGTGCCTTAATGACTCTTGTAAATTAGCAAGGTCGAGCAGTCGATTCCTGGTCGAATTCTCAAGTTCATTGCATTAAAATCCCTTAATGACTTCCCCAGATAGTCTAGTTATCTCATGAGTGATCGGCTAAAAAAATAGCACTATAGTCGCATCGATAAAAGCCCCGATTTATTCAATTAAAAACAAGATTGAAAATTCGGGATGTCACATACATATGTATGGAAATAGAGAAAATAATTTCATTTGTTAAAAGACGAATTAAATGATTTTTCAGTTGATATGTCCATGAAACAAAAAACAGTAAGTAATTTAGAATTATCAACAAGTGACAGGGGAAGAATAGTCTTTCCTTAATGAGAAATTCAAGTAGTTGGCTAGAAGAGGGGTGTTTTAGGTTGGATTCCCTAGCCTTGACATAATTTTAATTAGTGAGTCTTTTGAATCTATTATAATAAGTTGCGAAGGCTCAAGGTTCGTGGCGCAACAACCCCTTTGTACTCCTTTTTGGCTCCATGGCTAATTTTTAGTGGTACTAATTTTTTTTACCATATGAATTTCAAAAATCAAACCTTCCTTTGCTAAATATGGTTGATATTACCACTTTGAGGCACTCGACACTCGTAAAATTGACCATAGAAAATATTAATCATTTATTTTTCGACTATATTGTCCTTGTCGAAAATTTTAGAATACTTTGCTCAATTATTTTATCATTTTACCAATCTTTTTGTTATGGTTCCATAAGCAAGTAAATTGCATATGATCAAGGCTTACAGGTTGATGCATGTGCAATGATTAAATATGGGGGAGGCACATATGCTCATGTCCAAATCCCTCCCCCGCTCCCCCCTCCTCAAAGTGATAAAAGCGTGATAAATTTATCTGAAACTAATATGAATTTTCACCTGAACTTGCCATATAAATTGAGGTATTGCTAGATGAGCTATAAAATTTGATGAAAGTTGGATATATATGCCACGAGTATACCAGTTTAAGATTTTTAGTGAGCTCACAAATTAGTTTGTGGTGAATTTGTCACGTGTGTCAATATGGGATTTTTGATGACCAAAGATTAGTTTGAGGAAAAATTTATCATTGATGCATCAATTTGGGATTTTCCGTGGTATAAACTCTTTTAATTACATGTCCGTTACCAAAAAAAAAAAACTCCTTTAATTACATGTAGAAAGATGTGTTGTATGACCAATCTACATTGTCACGCCCCGATCCTCCAAGAACGTGCCCATCCCTGCTTGGTCAATATAATAGTGATGTCCTAGGACGCATTGCCGACCTATTCATTTAATACACATGCGGAAGCGGATAAATAGATCCCCAGATAACAACAAGATGGAATAGAAAAATAGAGCAAATTTTTCACAAAATACATTTTTATAAACACACAGGTTTATACACAGAAGCCTACAAAAAGGGATCAGCTTTCAATGAAAGAGAATTGTCCTATGACTACCTGGTCGGACAAGTTCGCCGGTTCTTCGGACTTCATGTCCTAAATTCCGGGCTTCGGGTCCTCCACCGCTATCAACTAGGGACCTGAAAATGTTATGCCACAACAGGGTGAGACTACGTCTCAGCAAGTTCAACCCCATAAGTCCCGACTAGGAAGAAAATACGCCTTAAGGGCCGCCTGAGCATAACAAGAGTTTAGAGGACTTACTTGACCTCAATCTCTTCTATGCAATACATTGAATCCATCAACAAATCAATTCCTCACAACATATCGAATCATCGAATCATCGAATCACGTCATCACATCAAATCAAGAATTCAGGTCGAAACATAATCACTCGACCTAGTCAATTCCAAGATAATAAGACCATCACACGGTCATTTCAATTAGTCAACCCCAACGCTCAATTATGGCTCAGCGGGCACGGCCTACTGAATCTTCAGCGATAATGTTGAATTACGGCTCAGTAGGCACAACCAATTCCAAGTTCAGTGGTAACACTGAATTACGGCTCAGCGAACACAACCGATTCCAAGTTCGGTGATAGATTACGGTCCAATGGACACGACCATACTTGGTGGTGGATTACGGCCATACTTCGGCGGTATTCTTGATCTAACTCACAACATCTCACGGTTCTTGACCCACGATCAACAACATTGCAATTCAAAAATAGATTCCTCAATTATCAAAACATCTTGGCCTATTTTCCCCAGATTAAAGGTACCCGATAAAAATAATCGTGCGTGGGTACACGATTGGTCTCAGCCAAAAATAAAATATCTTTACTTTCAAAATCCCCACTATTTATATAGTCAATAAAAACGTTTTTGGCGCTGTAAACCGACGTCCTGTAATTTTCTAACTAAATACTGAAAATAATAAATTTTGGGATAAATACCCCAAATTTGCTAATCACACTCAATTTGTATTAAATAACAGCCAAACAAATAAGCAGATCACACCATTGAAATCAGCATGAAATTCCGGTCACCGGCTCTCACGGTGTAATTTTCGGAAATTAATTATTAAATGCAAATAATGCAACTTAGGCCCGCAAAGCCTAATTCAAAGCTGAGACGGGCCCGGAAAATTTCCGAATTACTCTAGATAAATACTAGAACTTGTCTAGGCCCTAACTACACTACTCGAAGGACCTAACACGCAATAACAATTAATTAAATTGCTAATCTACTCTAACTATCCACATAATCCATACTTAACCTAAACTAAACAACCCTTAAACATCATTAACTTACTAAGCAATGATTAGTGAGTTAAACTCACCTGATTTGCGATCTGCTCGGACCAAAACGACGAGGACGCAACGAGGATCAACAAGTTCCAAAATAGCGACGCCATTGGGGACGGATTGGGCCTGAAAATTGGCCAAAGCTCACGAGTCTGTTGAAACTCGCGGGGCTGAGGGGTTGAGGACGTGGGGCTTGGGCGTCGGCTACAGCAGCTTCGGTCAATGCTTGGATTCCCGTGGTTGCTGGCATTGAAGATTCCCGGTCAACAAACGGCAAGAAGACAAAGGCTGGCGGGGAATTGGGGCTGTTGACGATGGAGGCTTCTTTTGGTGGGACGGGTGGGGCTAAGGGCATGAAGCGGTGAGGCTACGAGAGAAAGAGAGTCAACGTGGGCTGCTGGAGTCTTCGATGCTGAGGGGTGTTGACCAAAGGAGCTTGGCTCACGGACAAGTGGCGTGCAGAGGGGAAATGGGCAGAGATTGAGCGGTTTGCTTCGGTTTTGAGGGACAATTGAAAGAAAACAAAGTTGCAAGCGTGAGGGATGAGAAAAGATGATCGAACAGCAAAGCAGAAAAAGGAGCTGCGAAGGAGACAGCTGGGGCGTGCTTGAGAAGCTGCTGATAGGGGGAAGAAAGTCAACAAACTTATCCTTTTAATTAAAGGCTTGTCCCCCCTAGAGTCCTCAAAATTATCCCTTGGTCCCCCATGATTATTTCTTGCAATTAAATCCACAAATAATCCAATTTGAAGTAAAAAATTGCTGCCCTCTTCTAGTTCCGAATTTACTCATTTTTGGACTTCAATTTCTATGACAAATTTCCAAATTGATGTCCAATTTTGATGTAGAAAAAACCCACATAATTTCTACAAGTCCCTTTCACCGAGTAGCTCGGTTTGCAAGTCGAAAATCTCTTCAATTAGGCCAATCCGAATTTCCATTCGTTTCTCGAAACGTCCAAATCGAATTTCCGGAAAAATCCCGGAATTGCCAAAAATTCTTTGAAGGATAAGTAGACGATCCTAAAATAAGCCGTGACATAACAAAACTTCCAATTTCTGAAACCGGGTTTAAATTCGTGGTTAATTTCGATCTGACACGATTTTAGTGTGACCTAACCTATCGGGTAGCTTTTAGGAATTTTTAGTTCAATTAACCCATTGTTAATTCTTTTCGAACCACAACATACATCTTCAACACATTGGCGACTCTCGGTTGTCATGAAAATCTCCATGTTTCAATTACGGATACAGGGTACTCAAAACGATAGAAAATCGGTCTAGTGTCGATTAATGACAATTTTGCAATAAGGTGGAATCACGCACACTTAATCACACACCTTTATTGAGTCGACCTATTTCCGATCTCTGATCAGTTTTTAATTGTGCCTTAATGATCCTTGTAAATTAGCACGGTCGAGCAGTCGATTCCTGGTCGAATTCTCAGGTTCATTGCATTAAAATCCCTTAATGACTTCCCCAAATAGTCTAGTTATCTCATGAGTGATCGGCTAAAAAATAGTACTATAGTCGCGTCGATGACAGCCCCGATTTATTCAATTAAAAACAAGATTGATAATTCGGGATGTCACATACATACGTATGGAAATAGAGAAAATCATTTCATTTGTTAAAAGACGAATTAAATGATTTTTCAGTTGATATGTCCATGAAACAAAAAAGAGTAAGTAATTTAGAATTATCAACAAGTGACAGGGGAAGAATAGTCTTTCCTTAATGAGAAATTCAAGGAGTTGGCTAGAAGAGGGGTGTTTTAGGTTGGATTCCCTAGCCTTGACATAGTTTTAATTAGTGAGTCTTTTGAATCTATTACAATAAGTTGCGAAGGCTCAAGGTTCGTGGCGCAACAACCCCTTTGTACTCCTTTTTGGCTCCATGGCTAATTTTTAGTGGTACTAATTTTTTTACCATATGAATTTCAAAAATCAAACCTTCCTTTGCTAAATATGGTTGATATTACCACTGAGGCACTTGACACTCGTAAAATTGACCATAGGAAATATTAATCATTTATTTTTCGACTATATTGTCCTTGTGGAAAGTTTTAGAATACTTTGCTCAATTATTTTATCATTTTACCAATCTTTTTGTTATGGTTCCATAAGCAAGTAAATTGCATATGATCAAGGCTTACGAGGTTGATGCATGTGCAATGATTAAATATGGGGGAGGCACATATGCTCATGTCCAAATCCCTCCCCCCCCCCTCCTCAAAGTGATAAAAGCGTGATAAATTTATCTCAAACTAATATGAATTTTCACCTGGACTTGCCATATAAATTGAGGTATTGCTAGATGAGTTATAAAATTTGATGAAAGTTGGATATATATGTCATGAGTATACCGGTTTAAGATTTTTAGTGAGCTCACAAATTAGTTTGTGGTGAATTTGTCACATGTGTGTCAATATGGGATTTTTGATGACCAAAGATTAGTTTGAGGAAAAATTTATCATTGATGCATCAATTTGGGATTTTCCGTGGTATAAACTCTTTTAATTACATGTTCGTTACCAAAAAAAAAAAAAAACTCCTTCAATTACATGTAGAAAGAAGTGTTGTATGACCAATCTACATTGTCACGCCCCGATCCTCCAAGAACGTGCCCATCCCTGCTTGGTCAATATAATAGCGATGTCCTAGGACGCCTTGCCGACCTATTCATTTAATACACATGCGGAAGCGGATAAATAGATCCCCAGATAACAACAAGATGGAATAGAAAAATAGGGCCAATTTTTCACAATATACATTTTTATAAACACACAGGTTTATACACAGAAGCCTACAAAAAGGGATCAGCTTTCAATGAAAGAGAATTGTCCTATGACTAACTAGTCGGACAAGTTCGCCGATTCTTCGGACTTCATGTCCTAAATTCCGAGCTTCGGGTCCTCCACCGCTATCAACTAGGGACCTGAAAATGTTATGCCACAACAGGGTGAGACTACATCTCAGCAAGTTCAACCCCATAAGTCCCGACTAGGAAGAAAATACGCCTTAAGGGCCGCTTGAGCATAACAAGAGTTTAGAGGACTTACTTGACCTCAATCTCTTCTATGCAATACATTGAATCCATCAACAAATCAATTCCTCACAACATATCGAATCATCGAATCATCGAATCATCGAATCACGTCATCACATCAAATCAAGAATTCAGATCGAAATATAATCACTCGACCTAGTCAATTCCAAGATAATAAGACCATCACACGGTCATTTCAATTAGTCAACCCCAACGCTCAATTATGGCTCAGCGGGCATGGCCTACTAAATCTTCAGCGATAATGTTGAATTACGGCTCAGCAGGCTCAACCAATTCCAAGTTCAGTGGTAACAATGAATTATGGCTCAGCGGACACAACCGATTCCAAGTTCGGTGATAGATTACGGTCCAATGGACACGACCATACTTGGTGGTGGATTACGGCCATATTTCGGCGGTATTCTTGATCTAACTCACAACATATCACGGTTCTTGACCCACGATCAACAACATTGCACTTCGAAAATAGATTCTGAATTATCAAAACATCTTGGCCTATTTTCCCAGTTAAAGGTACCCGATAAAAATAATCGTGCGTGGGTGCACGGTCGGTCTCAACCAAAAATAAAATATCTTTACTTTCAAAATCCCCACTATTTATATAGTCAATAAAAACATTTTTGGCGTTGTAAACCGACGTCCTGTAATTTTCTAACTAAATATTGAAAATAATAAATTTTGGGATAAATACCCCAAAATTGCTAATCACACTCAATTTGTATTAAATAATAGCCAAACAAATAAACAGATCACACCATTGAAATCAGCACGAAATTCCGGTCACCGCCTATCACGGTGTAATTTTCGGAAATTAATTATTAAATGCAAATAATGCAACTTAGGCCCGCAAAGCCTAATTCAAAGCTGAGACGGGCCCGGAAAATTTCCGAACTACTCTAGATAAATACTAGAACTTGTCTAGGCCCTAACTACACTACTCGAAGCACCTAACATGCAATAACAATTAATTAAATTGCTAATCTACTCTAACTATCCACCTAATACATGCTTAACCTAAACTAAACAACCCTTAAACATCATTAACTTACTAAGCAATGATTAGTGAGTTAAACTCACCTGATTTGCGATCTGCTCGGACCAAAACGACGAGGACGCAACGAGGATCAACAAGTTCCAAAATGGCGACGCCATTGGGGCACGAATTGGGCCTTAAAATTGGCCAAAGCTCACGAGTCTGCTGAAACTCGCGGGGCTGAGGTGCTGAGGACGTGGGACTTGGGCGTCGGCTACAGCAGCTTCGGTCATTGCTTGGATTCCCACGGTTGCTGGCATTGAAGATTCCTGGTCAACAAACGGCAAGAAGAGAAAGGCTGGCGGGGAATTGGGGCTGTTGACGATGGAGGCTTCTTTCGGTGGGACGGGTGGGGCTAAGGGCATGAAGCGGTGAGGCTGCGAGAGAAAGAGAGTCAACGTGGGTTGCTGGAGTCTTCTATGCTGAGGGGTGTTGACCAATGGAGCTTGGCTCACGAACAAGTGGCGTGCAGAGGGGAAATGGGCAGAGATTGAGCGGTTTGCTTCGGTTTTGAGGGAGAATTGAAAGAAAACAAAGTTGCAAGCGTGAGGGATGAGAAAAGATGATCGAACAGCAAAGCAGAAAAATGAGCCGCGAAGGAGACGGAGGGGGCGTGCATGAGAAGCTGCTGATGGGGGGAAGAAAGTCAACAAACTTATCCTTTTAATTAAAGGCTTGTCCCCCCCTAGAGTCCTCAAAATTATCCTTTGGTCCCCCATGATTATTTCTTGCAATTAAATCCACAAATAATCCAATTTGAAGTAAAAAATTGCTACCCTCTTCTAATTCCGAATTTACTCATTTTTGGACTTCAATTTCTTTGACAAATTTCCAATTTGATGTCCAATTTTGATGTAGAAAAAACCCACATAATTTCTACAAGTCCCTTTCACCGAGTAGCATGGTTTGCAAGTCGAAAATCTCTTCAATTGGGCCAATCCAAATTTCCATTCGTTTCTCGAAACGTCCAAATCGAATTTTCGTAAAAATCCCTGAATTGCCAAAAATTCTTCGAAGGATAAGTAGACGTTCCTAAAATAAGCCGTGACATGACAAAACTTCTAATTTCTGAAATCGGGTTTAAATTCGCGGTTAATTTCGATCTGACACGATTTTAGTGTGACCTAACCTATCGGGTAGCTTTTATGAATTTTTAGTTCAATTAACCCATGGTTAATTCTTTTCGAACCACAACATACATCTTCAACACATTGGCGACTCTCGGTTGTTATGAAAATCTCGATGTTTCAATTACGGACACAGGGTACTCAAAACGATAGAAAATCGGTCTAGTGTCGATTAATGAGAATTTTGCAATAAGGTGGAATCACCCACACTTAATCACACACCTCTATTGAGTCGACCTATTTCCGGTCTCTGATCAATTTTTAATTGTGCCTTAATGACCCTTGTAAATTAGCACGGTCGAGCAGTCGATTCCTGGTCGAATTCTCAAGTTCGTTGTATTAAAATCCCTTAAAGACTTCCCCAGATAGCCTAGTTATCTCATTTGTGATCGGTTAAAAAAATAGCACTATAGTCGCGTCGATGAAAGGCCCGATTTATTCAATTAAAAACAAGATTGATAATTCGGGATGTCACATACATACGTATGGAAATAGAGAAAATCATTTCATTTGTTAAAAGACGAATTAAATGATTTTTCAGTTGATATGTCCATGAAACAAAAAAGAGTAAGTAATTTAGAATTATCAAGAAGTGACAGGGGAAGAATAGTCTTTCCTTAATGAGAAATTCAAGGAGTTGGCTAGAAGAGGGGTGTTTTAGGTTGGATTCCCTAGCCTTGACATAGTTTTAATTAGTGAGTCTTTTGAATCTATTACAATAAGTTGCGAAGGCTCAAGGTTCGTGGCGCAACAACCCCTTTGTACTCCTTTTTGGCTCCATGGCTAATTTTTAGTGGTACTAATTTTTTACCATATGAATTTCAAAAATCAAACCTTCCTTTGCTAAATATGGTTGATATTACCCTTTGAGGCACTCGACACTCGTAAAATTGACCATAGAAAATATTAATCATTTATTTTTCGACTATATTGTCCTTGTGGAAAGTTTTAGAATACTTTGCTCAATTATTTTATCATTTTACCAATCTTTTTTTTATGGTTCCATAAGCAAGTAAATTGCATATGATCAAGGCTTACAGGTTGATGCATGTGCAATGATTAAATATGGGGGAGGCACATATGCTCATGTCCAAATCCCTCCCCCCCCCCCTCCCCAAGCCATGCATCCATCTAACCAATCTTTTTGCTATTTCACCATTGTACTAATCTTTTCTGCTATGGTGCCAGGAGCAAGCACCTTGAACATGATCAAGACCTGCAAGTTTCTACACATGCAATAGTTGATTATGGAGTAGGTGCATGCTCAGTCCAACCCTCTAACCATTCATCCATTTGGACCATGGAGGGTTTGCCGTCAAGTTTAAAAAGTTATTTATCGATATATCAAATAGTGGCCAAACAACTTTTGGCATGTAGAATAAAAATACTATTGACTTTTCAAATGACCAAACAATTTCCACCAACTTATTATTCAAAGGATAAAAACTCACCATTAAATTTTCAATCCAAAAAACATGATGTGACACATGATGTGAAAGAAATGACATTTTAGATAAACAAATTAGCGGGAAAAAGAGCCGCGTCAATATTAAGAAATGCGTGTGATGCAAGTAAGTCATAATTAAGAAGAATCATAAATGACTAAGGCTTTAGATAAACAATGTCTTTGGGCTTTTGCTGATGTGCCCATAGTGTCTTTTTAGCTCAAGCTATGGTGTGTTTTTTTAAATGTTAGTCTAGACAGCCTCATCATTTACCACATCAATTGTATCGATAAATATTTTTGTCCATCGAATAAAAGCCTAATATTTCTTTCTTTTTGGATCATTTGAAAAGCTAGGGTATTTTTATCTCTTGGGTAAAAGTTGGTAGCTTTTTTATTTTTAGGAAATGAGATTTGATAACACTAAAACTTACACACTACAACAATAATGACTTCTATAGTAAATAATATTTGCCTTTGAAAGAAAAAATTTTGTCCCGAAAGTTTGCAAAGTCAAATAGAATAAAAGATGTCATTAGTGAGGTAAATGACTCCTCTAATTATGAACTTTAGCTATTATTTTTGTGCCTCTAGATCATTTTTCTAAAGCTTATGTGTCTTTATATAACTATAATGGAAGCGGAAGTATTTGCCTCTTAAAAGAAAATTTCAGGCATGTGATTTTCCCGCTAAAGATTTTTTTGGCAAGAATGTGCTTTGCTAATTGCTGAGTACGATTATACTTATCCCATGTTTGTTGAATAATTGATGTTTGGAGGTAAATGAAGATTAACAATTTCAAACTAATAAATTAAAATTTCTCATAGACGCACTCCACAATTAAACTTCTATTCTCTACACAATTATTAATCGACTTAATCTTACAAATATGGACTTGCAGCTGTGGTTGTTGAGACAGCAGTGCCAAGGTGACCTAGATGCTACCAATAGTGGCTAGAGGGTGGAAAGTACACATCAATTATGGGATTTAAAATTAGGGTTTTGGTGATGATGGCATGGGATAAACCATGAGAACCTTCGATCTGCTAGAGCTTAAGGTAATGTATAGTCAAAATCAAAAGGATGTATAGTCAATTTGTAGACATGTTATATGGTCCGGTATATTAGGGAGAATACGCAAATTTCAAATCATGGCATTATAAGCCAACAACATATAGTATATGCTTTATCCAAATCCATTATTTCATGTTTGATCCGATTTTACAAGTACCATTATATCTTTGCACCCAAGAAATATGTGTATAGACAATGCATCTAAGGCAATGGTATGGCACCATCAAAGGGATATCTAGACATTAGCCCCTCCTTTATTTTTTAAAGAAAAATGCATTTTTATCTATTGAATAAATCGCATGATAGTAACACATAGTAAAGAAGTCGATCATATACGAGAGCTCTCAAAGATCGAAAGCAAAGTTAGTCTCAATTCACATCACCTACAAAATTGAATGGTCTACATGCACAATAGTATGTTTTCAATAATTTTTTGAAAATAGTATCTTTTGTTATGTATGCTTGATGGGTATTGCCAAGGCACAAGGCACTCGTATACTTGACTATAGAAAATATTAATAATTTATTTTTCGACTCTATTGTCCTTGGCAAAAATTTCGGAATACTTTTTTCAATTATACTACATTTTATCAATCATTTTATTATGGTGCATGAGCAAGCAAATTGCATATGACTAGGGCTGGGCCTACAAGTTTCTACACGTGCAACAGTTATATATGGAGTAGGTGCATGCTCATGTCCAACTCCCCCGGGGCAAAAGTTTGTAGAGTCAAATAGAAGAAGAAATGTCTTTAATGAGACAAATGACTCCTCTAATTTTGACCTTTAACTATTATTTATGTGCCTCTAGATCATTTTTCTATAGCACATGTGTCTTTATATAACTAAATGGAAGCAGAAGTATTTGTCTCCATAAAAACATTTTCAAGCATGCGAATTTCCCGTGTTTGTCGAATGATTGATGTTAAGAGGTAAATGAATATTACCAATTTCAAACTAATCACTTCAAATTTCTCATAGACGTACTCCACATTTAAAATTCTATCTTCTACACAATTATTAATAAGCTTAATTTTAGAAATATGGACTTGCCGCTATGGCTATCGACGACGGCAATGCCAAGGAGACCCGGATGCTACTAGTAGCGGCTAGAGGGTGGAAAGTGCACATAAATTATGGGATTTGAAATTAAGTTTTTGGTGATAATGGCATGAGATTATGGTTTTGAAGAGAGTGGTGAGAGAGATAAATTATGAGAACCTTAGATTTGGTGGATCTCAAGGTAATGTATCGTTAAAATTGAAAGGATGTCTAATCAATTTATGACATGTTATGTGGTCTGATATATTAAGGAGAATACACAAATTTCAAATCATTGTGTTATAAGCCAATTGCATATGGTACGTGCTCTTGTTCAAATCAATTATTTGATGTTTGAACTTATTCTATGAGTAATATTATATCTTTGTGCCCTAGAAATATATGTGTATAGACAATGCATCATAGCAATATCAAAGGGATAATTAGACATTAGCCCCTCCTTTAAAAAAAAAAAAACTGCATTTTATCTAACAAAATAATTCACATGATAGTAACACATGAATAAATAAGTTAGTCATATACAAGAATTGTCGAAGTTCAAAAGCAAGTTGATCTCAATTCACATCACCTACAAAATTGGATGGCCAACATGTACAAGAGTATGTTTTCAATAAATTTTTGAAAATCGAATATTCCTTAATTAAATATGCTTGATAAGTACTACTGAGAGGCACGAGGCACTCATAAATTTGACCATAGAATATATTAATAATTTTTTTTTGACTCTATTGTCCTTGTTGAAAGTTTCAAAATACTTTGCTCAAATATCTTATCATTTTACCAATCTTTTTGTTATGGTGTCATGAGCAAGTGAATTGCATATGATCAGGGCCTATAGGTTTCTCCATGTGCATTAGTTAAATATGGAGTCGGCACATGCTAATGTCCAACTCCCCCCTCCCCATGCATCCATGTAGATCATGGAGGGTTTGTCTTTCATAATTAAAGTTAAAAAGGTTAATATTGGTATATCAAATTGTGGCCAAACAACTTTAGGCGTGTAAAATAAAAATACGACTGACTTTTCAAATGACCAAACAATTTCCGCCAACTTTTTATGCAAGGGATAAAAACTCACCATTAAATTTTTGGTCCAAGCAAGATGATGTGACACATGATGTGAGAAAAATGACATTTTAGAGAAACAAATCAGTAGGAAAAAGTGCTACATCAATCTCAAGAAATGTGTGTGATGCAAATAATTCTAGTTGATAAGAATCATAAATGACTAAGGCTTAGATAAACAATGTCTTTGGGTTTTTACTGATGTGCCCACGGTCTCTTTTTAGCTCAAGATAAGGTGTATTTTTATAAATATTGGTCTAATTAGCCTTGCCATTTACCACATCAGTTGTATCAGTGGATATTTTTGCCCATCAAATAAAAGCCTGGGATTTCTTTCTTTATGGATCATTTGAAAAGCTAGGATATTTTTGTCTCTTGAGTAAAAGCTAGTTGCCTTTCTATTTTTAGGAAGTGAGACTTGATAAGACCAAAACTTACATACTATAACAATAATGACTTTTGTAGTAAACAATGTTTGCTTTTGCAAGACAGATTTTTGTCCTGAAAGTTTCTAAAGTCAAATAGAATAAGAAATGTTTTTAGTGAGGCTAGTGAATACTCTAATCATGACCTTTAGCAATTATATATGTGCCTCTAGATCATTTTTCTAAAGCTTATGTATCTTTATATAACTAAAATGGAAGCAGAAGTATTTGCCTCTAAGAAACATTTTTGGGCATGTGAATTTCCATCAAAAGATTTGTTCGACAAGAATGTGCTTTGCTAATGGCTAAGTACAATTGTTCTTATCCCATGTTTGTTGAATGATTAATGTTTGAAGGTAAATGAATTTTACCAATTTCAAACTAATCAATTCAAATTACTCACAGATGCACTCCTCAATTAAACCTCTATCTTCTACACAATTATAATCAACTTAATTAAACAAATATGGGCTCCCCGCTATGGTTATCGACGATGGCAGTAGCCAAAGGGTGAAAAGTACACATAAATTATGGAATTTAAAATTAATGTTTTTGTGATGATGGCATGGGATTATGGCTTCAAAGAGAGTGATGAGAGAGATAAATTATGAGAACCCTAGATTTTGTGGAGCTCAAGGTAATGTATCATCAAAATCGAAAGGATGTATAATCAATTTATGACATGTTATATGGTCTGATATATTAAGGAGAATACACATATTTCAAATCATCGCGTTATAAGCCAACCGCATTAAGTATGTGCTCTTTTTTGAATCAATTATTTGATGTTTGCTCCTATTTTTTGAGTTTGTGCCCTAGAAATATGCATATATACAATGCATTTATGGCGACAATATGGCACCATCAAAGGGATAACGAGACATTAGCCCCTCCTTTTTTTCAAAGGAAAAATGCATTTTATCTATTGAATAATTCGCATGACAATAATACATGAATAAAGAAGTCAATCATATAAAGAGTTGTCAAAGTTCAAGACCAAAGTTGGTCTCAATTCACATCACCTACAAAATTGAATGGTCCACATGCACAATAGTATGTTTTCAATAAATTTTTGAAAATCGAATCTTTTGTTATGTATACTTGATGGGTACCACTGAGGGACGAGGCACTCATAAACTTGACCATAGAAAATATTAATAATTTATTTTTCGAATCTATTGTCCTTGGCAAAAGTTTCGGAATACTTTGCTCAATTATATTCCCATTTTACCAATTATTTTATTATGGTGCCATGAGGAAGCAAATTGCACATGATCAGGGCCTGCAAGTTTCTACAAGTGCAACAGTTATATATGGAGTAGATGCATGCGCATGTTCGACCCCCTGGGGCGAAAGTTTGTAGAGTCAAATAGAAAAAGAAATGTCTTTAATAAGACAAATGACTCCTCTAATTTTGACCTTTAACTATTATTTATGTGCCTCAAAATCATTTTTCTACAGCACGCGTCTTTAATAACTAAAATGGAAGCAGAAGTATTTGTCTCCAATAAAAAAAAAATTCAAGCATGCGAATTTCCTGCTTTTGTTGAATGATTGATGTTTGGAGGTAAATGAATATTATCAATTTCAAACTAATCACTTCAAAATTCTCATAGACGTACTCCACGTTTAAAGTTCTATCTTCTACACAATTATTAATAAGCTTAATTTTAGAATTATGGACTTGCAGCTATGGCTGTCCACGACGGCAATGCCAAGGTGACCCGGATGCCATCGGTAGTGGTTAGAGGGTGGAAAGTGCTTATAAATTATGGCATTTAAAATTAGGTTTTTGGTGATAATGGCATGAGATTATGGTTTCGAAGAGAGTTGTCAGAGAGATAAATTATGAGAACCTTAGATTTTGTGGATCTCACAATAATGTATTGTCAAAATTGAAATGATGTATAATCAATTTATTACATGTTATATGGTCCGATATATTAAAAAGAATAAACCTCAAATCATTGTGTTATAAGCCAACCGCATATGGTACGTGCTCTTGCCCGAATCAATTATATGATGTTTGATCTTATTCTATGAGTAACATTATATCTTTGCGCCCTATAAATATATGTGTATAGATAATGCATCTACAGTGATAGTATGGCACCATCAAAGGGATAATGAGACATTAGCCCCTCCTTTTTGTTAAAAAGAAAAACTGCATTTTATCTATCAAATAATTCACATGATAGTAACACATGAATAAAGAAGTCAGTCATATACAAGAATTATCAAAGTTCGAAAGCAAAGTTGGTCTCAATTCACATCACCTACAAAATTGGATGGTTGACATGTACAAGAGTATGTTTTCAATAAATTTTTGAAAATTGAACATTCCTTCATTAAATATGCTTGATAAGTACTGCCGAGAGGCACGGGGCACTCGTAAACTTGACCATAGAATATATTAATAATTTATTTTTTGACACTATTGTCCTTGTCGAAAGTTTCAGAATACTTTGCTCAATTATCTTACCATTTTACCAATCTTTTTGTTATCGTGTCATGAGCATGCGAATTGCATATGATAAGGGCCTACAGGTTTCTACATGTGCATTAGTTAAATATGGAGTGGGCATATGCTCATGTCCAACTTCCCCCTCGCCATGCATCCATGTGGATCATGGAGGGTTTGCCGTCCATAATTAAAGTTTTATAAATTACTTATCAGTATATCAAATTGTGGCAAAAAAAACTTTCAACATGTAGAATAAAAATACCATTGACTTTTCAAATGACCAAACAATTTCCGCCAACTTTTTATTCAAGGGATAAAACCTCACCATTAAATTTACAGTCCAAGCAAGATGATGTGACGCATGATGTGAGAAAAATGACATTTTTTAGAAACAAATTAGTAGGAAAAAGTGCCACACCAATCTCAAGAAATTTGTGTAATGTAAATAAGTCCTAATCAAGAAGAATCATAAATGACTAAGGCTTAGATAAAAAATGTCTTCAAGTTTTGGCTGACGTGCCCATGTTTTCTTTTTACCTCAAGATAAGGTGTATTTTTATAAACATTAGTCTAATCAGCCTTGTCATTTACCACATCAGTTGTATCAGTGGATATTTTTGCCCATCAAATTAAAGCCTATGATTTCTTTCTTTTCGGATCATTTGAAAAGCTAAGGTATTTTTGTCTCTTGAGTAAAAGTTGATAGCTTTTCTTCTTTTTTTTTTTTTTTAGGAAGTGAGATTTATTAAGACCAAAACTTACATACTACAAAAATAATGACTTATGTGGTAAAAAATATTTGCTTTTGCAAGACAGATTTTTGTCCCAAAAATATGTAGAGTCAAATAGAATAAGAAATGTCTGTAGTGAGGCAAATGAATCCTCTACTTATGACCTTTAGCTATTATTTATGTGCCTCTAGATAATTTTTCTAAAGCTTATGTGTCTTTATATAACTAAAATTGAAGTAGAAGTATTTGCCTCTAAAAAAATATTTTCGGTCATGTGAATTTCCCTCTAAAGATCTGTTCGACGGGAATGTGTCTTGCTAATTGCCGAGTACAACTATTCTTATCTCAAGATTGTTGAATGATTAATGTTTGAAGGTAAATGAATTTTACCAATTTCAAACTAATTAATTCAAATTACTCATAGCCGCACTCCACAATTATCTTCTACACAATTACTAATCAATTAATTTTACAAACATGGACCTACCTCTATGGTTGTCGACGACGACAGTGCCAAGGTAACACGGATGCTATCGGTAGTGGCTAGAGGGTGAAAAGTGCACATAAAATATGGAATTTAAAATTAGGGTTTTCGTGATGATGGCATGGGATTATGGTTTTGAAGAGAGTGGTGAAAGAGATAAATTATGAGGACCTTAGATTTTGTGGAGCTGAAAGTAATGTATTGTCAAAACCGAAAGGATGTGTAATCAATTTATGACATGTTATATGGTCCAATATATTAAGGAGAATACACATATTTAAAATCATCACGTTATAAGCCAACAGCATATAGTATGTGCTCTCATTCAAATCAATTATTTGATGTTTCATCATATTTTCTAAGTACCATTATATCTTTGTGCCCTAGAAATCTGCATATATACGATGTATCTATGGTGACAGTATGGCACCATCAAAGAGATAACGAGACATTAGCCCCTCCTTTTTTTAAAAGGAAAAATGCATTTTATCTATTGAATAATTCGCATGACAGTAACATATGAATAAAGAAATCAATCATATACAAGAGTTGTCAAAGTTGAAAAGCAAAGTTGGTCTCAATTCACATCACCTACAAAATTGAATGGTCGGCATGCACAAGAGTATGTTTTCAATAAATTTTTGATAGTCGTACCTTTCTTCGTTAAATATGCTTGATAAGTACCACCGAGGCTTGAGGCACTCATAAACTTGACCATAGAAAATATTAATAATTTATTTTTTGGCTCTGTTGTCCTTTTCAAAAGTTTCAAAATACTTTGCTCAATTATCTTACCATTTTAACAATCCTTTTGTTATGGTGTCCTGAGCAAGTGAATTGCATATGATCGGGGCTTGCAGATTTCTGCGTGTGCCTTAGTTAAATATGGAGTAGGCACATGCTTATGTCCAACTTCTCCCTCCCCAAGCCATCCATCCATGTGGATTGTGGAGGGTTTGCCATCCATAATTAAAGTTTAAGAAGTTTTTTATCGATATATCAAATTGTGGCCATACAACTTTCGGCATATGGAATAAAAATACCATTGACTTTTCAAATGACCAAACAATTTCCACCAACTTTTTATTCAAGGGATAAAAACTCACCATTAAATTTTCGGTTCAAACAAGATGATGTGACACATGATGTTAGGAAAATGACATTTTAGATAAACAAATTAGTAGGAAAAAGTGCCGCGTTGATCTCAAGAAATGTGTGTGATGCAAATAAGTCCTAATTAAGAAGAATTATAAATGACTAAGACTTAGATAAACAATGTCTTCAGGCTTTTGCTGACATGGCCACGATGTCTTTTTAGCTCAAGCTAAGGTGTATTTTTGTAAACGTTAGTCTAGTTAGCCCCAGTCATTTACCACATCAGTTGTCTTGGTGGATATTTTTGTCACGCCTTGATCCTCGGGCATGCACCCATCCCTTACCTTGGTCGATTTTAAAATGCGATATCCCAGGACTAAGTATCGCCGACCCTTTCTTTTTATTACACATGCGGAAGCAGTTATGAATCCCCAGACAATAACACAATGGGATAGAAAAGCATGCCATATTTTTTATATTGAAATTCACAACCACACTTTTATTAACAGCACAACTCATAGTATATTTACAATACTATTTACAGCAAACAAGTCTCACACCTATCTATACTAAGACATGGTTCACAAAAGGGATGGGATCTCAATCCACATCCGGGTGATACTCAAGATCCCTCTCTGGATTATCTTCTTCTTCAAAAGTCTTTCTCCTCTTCAGGTTCCTCCTCCTCAGCTTCTCCTTAGGGTCCTAAAATGGTTATTCAATAACCAATGAAACCAAGTCTCAGCAAGTTTTATCCCCTAAGACTCGATTAGTAAACCAATATACCTTAGGCTGCTTAAGCACATCACGAGTCAGAGGACTTACCTTGGCCTCAGTTCCTTCCTACAAGTTAGTATATATATCAAATATACATCATCACATAACATCACCCAATCAGATCGAATCATCGATCAATCAACCTAGTCGATTACATGTCATCTAAATTATCTCTTGATCGACCCATTCCATACTTTCTATAAGTCGGATCAACATCCAAGACTACTCACCCTAAGTGATATATAAATAGTATGTTATCTTATCTCCAGACGACATATAGAGTCATCAAGCTATCAAATCATACCGTACTGTCTCAAGATAATCTGTAGAGTCACCGAGCTGGTAGATCATACTGTCTTGTCTCAAGATGACATATAAAGTCACCGAGCCGGTATACACACAATTTATCATACCGTACTGTCTCCAGATGCTCCGTAGAGTCATCGAGCCGGTAGATCATACAATTTATCATACCGTACTGTCTCAAGATGCTCCGTAGAGTCATCGAGTTGGTAGATCATACAATTTATCATACCGTACTATCTCAAGATGCTCCGTAGAGTCATCTAGCCGGTATACATGCCATTCCAAGCAAACAATCAAATAACCAATTTTATCATTTCCGATGAAATGTCGTGTGTGGGTATACAATCGGTCATAGCCAAAATATAATAATTTCATTTTTATAAGTCCCACCATTTTCTATAGTCCACTAGAACATTTTTGGTATCATTAACTGATGCCCGATTAATTTCCAATTAATTTTCCAAGATTATTTAAATTAGGGAATAAATCCTAAATTCACAAATAAATCATTTCTGCACAAAATAAAGATCAATTAAATAAACGGACTACACCACGACAATCAGCATAAAATTCTGGTCACCAGCCATCCCGGTTGAATTTCCGGAAAAATAAATAAATAATTAATTAATTTCGAAAAATAAATAAATAAATACTAAAAATCCAATTTATGCCCGTATTGCCTGATTGGATTCCAGAACGGATCGGGAAAAATCCCGAGATACATTCAATAAATATTAGAAGCTCTCTACTTGCTAATGACTAAGTCTAACCACCTAACATGCATCATTAAGTCACTAATTTAATTGTTCTAGATTAATCTAACCACCTAATTGCACTTAATTAAATCTAACCAACCCCTAAACATAATTAGCAAACTAAGAAAGCATTAGTGAGTAAAACTCACTTGATTAAAAGCGGAGACCAGGACGCTGCGACGGCGACGCGACGGTGGCCGAAATCGGGCTTTCGACGACACCAGCGTGCTTGGACCGGCCTTAGACTTGGCCCAACAAATCTCAGCCCAACTGAGATTTGTTCTTGCTTTTGGGTTGGACCCAAGTTGGGTTGGGCCTGCTGGAGATGGGCTGCCTTCTTGTGCTGAGATGGGCCTCAAAACTGGGCTGAGCAACTAAACTGAAAGTGGGCTGGGCAAGAAGATTTCGTGGGCTGCTGAACCAGGTTTTGCTGGGCCCAAATGACATGCTAGGTTGACCGAAACTTGCAGCAGAATTCATGGATTGGGCTGAAGATTTGGGCCGCGCAAGAAGTAGCAATTGCCGTCGTTGGGCCCTTGGGAATCGACGACCGACGCTGCTGAAGTCTTCGAGCAGCTGGACTCCACGACGTTGGAGACTGGCGTTGCTCGGTTGAAGACACGTGCGGCTTTGCTGGCTTCGTCGGCTTGAAGGCAAGCGGCCAACAAACCGGTGAAATCTTGGACTCCGGTTGCGATAGCTTCAACAAGGCAGAGAGGAGCTCAGCTCGGTGGGTGCGTGGAGAGGACACCGACTGAAGACTCACGGCCAAATGGCAGCAAGCCAAGGCTGCTCGGTCAACCAGTGAATCTCGGCGTGTTTGCTGCGGTTGACGGAAGGAGACGGGCTAGTGGACGCGTGGGCGTGGGCTTCAAGCGGTCAACCAACGGCTTCGCTCTTGCAGGTGCTGACCAAGAGATGCTGGTTGATGGACAAGTGACGAGGATGAAGGGGATTCGGTGGATGGGCAAGTGTTTTCGGTGGGGGATGTCGTTGCAGAGGAGAAGACCGAAATGCAGAAGCTGAACAATCAAAAATGAAAGTGAAACAGCACACGGACGAGAAGAGGTCGACGCTGCAGTGTGTGTGCGGCTGTGAGCGTCCGAAGGAGGGGGAATGAATCGTGAGGTAGAAGCCAGCCAAAAAGGGAAAATTAGTCGACAACCTTAGCCACTCCATTAATTGGATGTTCCCCTATTACTTTCCAATCAAATATCCACCAAAATAATCCAATTTGAGTGCAAAATTCCATCCCCAATTAAAGATCCGAATTTCACTAATTTTAGGATAAATTTCTTCACTCAATTTCCCAAATTGAGGTCCAGTTTCAATGAAGAAAAATCCCAGACAATTTTCTGTGAGTCCCCATCACTCAAAGGCTCGGTTTAGAAGTCCAAATTTCCTTTGATTTGGTCCATCTGAATCTCCGCTAATTTTCCGTAACGTCCGAACCGATTCTCCGTAAAAATCTTGGAATCTCTGAAAAATCTTTTGAGACTGAGTCGACACTCCTAGAATTTATTGTGACATGACAGAACCTTCAATTTCTGAAATTGGACTCGAATCGACAGTTAATTTCCATTCGGTGCGTTTTTAGCGTGACCTAGACTATCGGGTAATTTTCATAACTTTTTAATGCAAATGACCCGTGGTCGATTTTCTTTGAGCCACGATGAATCTACTCGACACATTGGCGACTCTCGATTGTCTTAAAAATCTCGAGAATTCAAATACGGACACAGGGTACCAAAATGATAGAGAAATCAGTTTAGTGCTGGCCGACGAGAATTTTCCAATTTAGTGGTGCCACCCATGATTAGCCACACATCTCTGTTGAACCGACCTATCTCTGATCTCTAATCAATTTACGTCTGTGCTGTAATGATCTCAGCAGATGAATACGGTCGAGCAGCCGATTCCTAGTCGAATTCTCAAGTCTATTTGCTTTAAAAAACCTTAATGACTTCCCCAGATAGTCTAGTTATCTCGAGAGTGATCAGCTCTGAGAACAGCCCTATAGACGCGTAAATGAAATGCCTGATTTATTTAGTAGAAAAACAGGGCTGAAAATCTGGGATGTCACAATTTTTGTCCATCAAATACAAGCCTGTGATTTCTTTCTTTTTGGATCATTTGAAAAGCTAGGGTATTTTTTGTCTCTCGAGTAAAAGTTGGTAGCTTTTTATTTTTAGGAAGTGAGATTTGATAAGACCAAAAATTACACACTACAACACTAATGACTTTTGTAGTAAACAATATTTGCTTTTTGAAAGACAGATTTTTATCCTGAAAATTTGTAAAGCCAAATAGAATAAGAAACTTCTTTAGTGAGGCAAATGACTCCTCTAATGATGACCTTTAGCTATTATTCATGTGCCTCTAGATCATTTTTCTAAATCTTATGTGTCTTTATATAACTAAAATGGAAACAGAAATATTTGCCTCTAAAAAAACATTTTCAGGCATGTGAATTTCCCTCTAAAGATCCATTTGACAAGAATGTGCTTTGCTAATTACCAAGTACGATTGTTCTTATCCCACATTTGTTGAATGATTTATGTTTGAAGGTAAATAAATATTACCAATTTCAAACTAATCAATTCAAGTTACTCATTGACGTACTCTGCAATTAAACCTCTATCTTCTACATAATTACTAATCGAGTTAGTTTTACAAATATAGACTCGTGGCTATGGTTGTCGACGATGACAGTGCCAAGGTGATTCGAATGCTAGCAGTAGTGGCTAGAGGGTCGAAAGTGCACATTAAATTATGGTATTTAAATTAGGGTTTTGGTGATGATGGCATTGTCACAACCCAGCCTCAGCGCGCCTATGGCCTAAGGATAAGGTTTATAGGTACTCGATTATGAGAGCTCCCTCATGGTACACTACTCCAAAAGATGTCATCACCTCGTTTTTTGGGATCAACCACATGAGTTTGCTCGGTCATAGTTGCAAGCTCTTCCAAGCTCGTATGTTGCATGACAACAAAGTAGTGTTGTGATTTGTCTCCATACTTATGATGCACCTTGAAAAGGGAGATCGAGTGTGAAATGCAAATTTAGAGGTGTCATCACGGTAGCCCTTTCACTGGCATACCTACCAAAGACGGCATCACTTCATCATTTGGCTTAGACTCGTCAAGTATGCTAAACCAAGATGAGTCTTGTCGAGACTCACACCCCGCACGACATGTTCATTTCATTATTAGTTGTATTAAACAACCTAAAAAATTATCCTATGAGTCACAACTAGTCTTGTTTTTAGGAGTCAACTAAAAAACTCAATCGAGGGTCGGGAGTGGTCCCTCGATATTGGTGCAACTAGAAATTCTAAGGTGTGGAAACTCGGGTTAAGTTAATATTTCTATTAACGCCTTTTTGGTACCTAATAGATTGTCGTGTTTCCTAAGGTGTCCGTATGTATCTTTTTACTTTTTCGTGCTAATGAGAAACTAACTAGGTGATCATGCATAGATGACCGGTTTCATGTCATTCTATTTCTGTTAAAGAACAAAAAGGAAGAAGACAATTAATTGAAATTTTAAAGACAGTGCAGTAAGTAAACACTCAAAATAATTTCGAGAAAGTAGTAAATCTAATATGCAATCCAAAAACAGAAAGTAAAACAAAAGAAAGGAACCCACAGTTCATTGGGCATTAATACAACACAAAGCAATCTGAAAAATATATCGAGGATGAATGATACAATATAGGGTCAGATTGGATATCGACCAATATCATCTTCACATCTTCCGGATCACAACCTCCAAGAGCCTATTCTAATTCTATCCTAAGACTAAGACCAAGGCATTTACAATATGAAAGAAATGTACATATAACAAGATAAACAAAAACAATCACAATCACAAACAGGCAAAGACAATCACAAGCAAGAAATCAAATCAATGTATTTAGCTAATCAAACATGGTCTCAAGGTTGGCCTTTCATTTTTCATGCAATGGGTCCTACTAAGACTCCTACCCTAATTCATCATTTATAATGATTTATAGCCATTGGCCACCATTTGCGTTCTCATGTGGCAACCAATGCTAAGAAGTTCTCAAAACGGTTTCTAAGTGTGACCCAAGATATCTCACGAGATCATGCATCGTATCTGCGCATACATCTAAAAATTATATGCATAGTTAAAAGTAAACATGCATGCAGGCCATCAGGCCTTAGTTCCCAATCAATTAAGCGAATTAGTGAGCCAACATGGGATCACTTATTCAATCATCATAGGCCAACTGCAATCTCATGCGTTTTATAAAAACAAACACATCAAAGGCTAAAAGATTCAAGTGATGCCCAAAAGTCATTTGAGAGATAACCAATAAATAGATTGTAAAGAAAATTGTTAATGACATAGCATAGTTACATCATGGCTATGGAACACATTTAGCCACCAAGGTTAACTCGGGTGCATCAATGAGTACACTAATCGAGCTTCGTAGGCGCCCTAAATCTGGTCCAAACCTAAACAATAGTAATGCCAAACCAAAAAAATAATTTTGGAAATTTCAGCATAAAGCATAACATGAAAGCTTGGATGAAAGGGAGACACGATTTCATCATAACTATGAGGCACATTTTACTACTAAGGCTAACCAAGGTGCATAAATGGGCACACTAATCGAGCTTCGCAGACATTTTAAATATGATTCAAACTTAAACAAAATTCATGTTGAGTCACTATTCAAACCATGCCAAGCATTTTTAAGAATAAAAGTTTCCCATATGGGCATCGCTTGAATGAAAATTGAGTTTGAATCAATTAGAACATGAAATTTTAGATTGTTTTGCAACATTTGGAGAGGTTTGAAAAGTATGGCAAAAAGATTTTTATTTTCTACGAATTTTTGTGCATGAAATTTAGAAAATGAGGATCAAGACTCATGAAGACAAGCAATCTCAATTCAGCATGCAAATCATTCTAAAAAAATCCTACAATAGATTGGAACAAAGAATCACAATAGTAAACATCAAATAGGGCAATCAAGATCAGGGCAATTGGAGTATGACCCACGAATAATTGGCTCTAAGAAAAATACAAGACATCAAGCACACATAAGGAACAACTTCCATGAAGGAAGTTTCTTAAGATAAGTTACACATGAATTTATAAAAATCCAAGAACACAGGATAGTGAACAGAATAGGGCAACGGGACATCATCACAACAACATAATTATGAGGAAGATAAACAAATTTGTTAGAAACTCAATATCAAAATCCTCACCGAATAATTCAGACAAAAATGACAAGAGGTCTGACTCAATGAGGGCAGAACAAGCATTTCAAATTTGAGTCGATCCAGCTTTCGCTTCCTTACTTCCCTCGGGGTCTCAATTAGGGTATTTCATATTGAGCTCCAAATATTCGCTATTGGGATAGGATGGCTCAAGGGACTTCATTCAATTCAGCTAGAAAGATGGCACTTACTGAACACTCACCCAATCTATAATTGATTGAACGAAAAAAACTAAAAGCATAAAAAACTAATACAGTCTGGATTGCTAGCTTACGTTCTAAGAAGAAAATGGTACTTTGCTTCGGATTTTTAATTCTCATTTTTCACCTGACAAGGCTGAATAGTGCTCTTTTATGAGCGAACTTCCACCGCTATAGGTCTCATAAAGAAGTACGCCAAAAGTGGGAGGTGGCACTGAAGGAAGCGGATTCTTGTTAATAAAAAAGCCCTTCCTGCCTAGACAAGATTGTAGCATCCCTTCAAATCTCTTTTTAAAAAGAAAGTGTAATAGCCACTGCCCCCTGTTGGGCCTCCTCTCCGAGGAAAAATCTCTGTCTCAACAATAACTCTTCTCTACAGCGCAAGCCCACCTGACATTCCTTTCTATCATTGATAGATTTCAAAGCAAAATTTGCAAAAATGGAAAATGAGTTAAATGACATGCAAATGAAACAAATTTGGCATCATTAGAAAGCTTAAGACGTGCCCTAAGACTTTCTAAAAGACATCGAGTTCAATTAAGATCAAATTCATGCTTAACTGATAGCAATTGCAAAAACATGCAAGTTAGTCATAGGCATGGTAGAGGACAATGCATAATAATAGGCTCGCTAAGCTACCTAACTGATGCATGAAAATGGTGATATTCAAACATGATGTAAGAATAAATGTGACGAAAAATTTTGATTAAAACATCTAACTCTAGATCGTGCACAAAAAATCAAACAAGTTTATTAACATCAATAGAAGACTTATCATTAAGAAGCACTTATGACATAATGCATGACAATTTCAACAGTAACATAATGAGTAAATGGTTTTCACATAGCAAACGACCTTCAAATGATGCATGCTATAACCGTTTTGAAGCTTGTGATGTGCTCTAAGTATGTCTAGAAGGCATCATATACAAATTTCTCTCTTAAGGAGCTCAATCGAAGACATTTTCATAGAGACATAATAGGTCACAATTACAATAGAGATGATATAGAACATGGATGATTTTCATTGATCT